>LR750103.1:0-203435 GCA_902729485.2 Mus minutoides | reverse complement strand
TCTGGCTGGGGGAGGCCCAGCCTCCGGTGGGGCGGAGTTCTCAGTTCCTGCCCCTGGAGTGAACTGCTGACCCGCTGCTCCCAAAACCACCTCTGCACTCACGCGTAACCCCAATGCGATCTTAAAGTCCTGGGGTGTCCCTAGCTGTGTCCGCTGGGCTCAGAGGAAAGATGGCGCGGAGGCGCGGTTCTGGCTGGGGAGAATAAAATAATTTTTAAATGCCTACTTTGTGCAATATAAAATTTAATGATGATATCAACTATTCAGTCTCTCTATTTAAAAAACCATTGTAAACAATTTATATAGATGTTTTTATTTATAAATGGAGATCAATAAAGAATATTCTTAGATAAAATGTAGTGGTAAGAGTCTGGTGATTCTTGGGGAAATAAAGCAGAAGGATATAATGTTTGAGGTCAGCTAGGGCTTTGTAGAAAGGCCTGCTTCAGGGACCTACCATTATTGCCCTTTGAGATGCTCCACCCAGCCGCCAATAGAAAAAGATGCAGAGACCCACATCCAAACCATTAGATGGAGCTCAGGGAGTCTTACTGAAGTGTTGGAAGAAAGACTGAGGGACCAGAAGAGGACAGGGACTCCATAGGAAGACCAACAGAGTCAATTAACCTAGACTCATGGAGTCTTGCAGAGACTGAATCACCAACCAAAGAATGAGCCCTGGCTGGACTTAGCCACCCTGCCCCCCTGCACTTATGTAGCAGAGAAGCAGCTTGGTCTTCATACAGGTCCCCCAAACAAATGGAACAGAAACTGTCCCTGATTCTGTTGCCTGCCTGTGGATCCTGCATCTCTCAATGGACAGTCTTGTCTGGCTTCAGTAGGAGAGGATGTCCCACAGCTACTTGATGTGTAGGAGGGGGAAGGTGTTGACACCCAGAGTAGGGTACCTCCTTCTCTTTTGAGAAGGGGAAGGTTGAATATGGGGAGGACTTGCTTGAGGGTGTACTGGAAGGAGAAGAAGGGCTGATAGTGGGTTGTAAAGTGAATAGATCACGATTGAAGAAGATGAGGAGGAAGAGGGAGAAAAAGAGGAAGAAGAAAGGCGTATCTCAAAAAGTCATTTAGTTGTTATCTATTATGCATAATTTAACTCTTACATTTGGCTTTGAACAGTGCCTGACACAGTATAAGCGCTCATTAAAAATTAGCCCCTGTCACAATTTGCTAAGTATTACAGATATTTGGTGAACACATGGTGTGTCTCATTTGGGCCTAAAAGAAATTAGACCACATGAAGCATTTTACTAGTTTGTTTATCTTCCAGATGAGGCAAAACCTTCTCAGTAAGTTGCCTTCATTTTCACAAGAAAGACCCAGCCAAGCCCGGGTTTCCAGTTCCCTGCCTCCTTGTTTCTCCCTGTAGGTCTCCATCGGTGCCGGCTGGCACATGGAAGGACGCTCAGCCCTTTCCTTCTTCCATGTGCTTGTTTGCTGTGCTTGCTCCCTTTCAGACCACTTAGCTCCAGTTAATAATTAGGAGTAAAAATCACTAAAACAGAACCGGAGCCATATTCTTCTGTTCCTTGACAGGAAAGCACAGGAGAGCGTGGGGGTGTCTGTTCTGGGTCACTTCCTTCAGCGCTGCAGGGACTTGCTCGAACGATTATCTACTCTCTCATTTGCTCTTTCAATTTATCTTCCATGGCCCTACCCCCACCCCAACCCCCAGCTTCGAAATAGAAGCAAGTCTTTCCCATGCTAGTGAGAAAATCTCCCCTTGCATTTCATACCTTATCTACTATTTAGATTAAACTGCCTGAGCCATCGCACAGCTCCAACACTGCAATGGTTCTATACAGTAATGTCCTACCTAGTGCGCATTGTGTCTGTTCATGAAGTCATTTAGGGCTTCCGTATTGCCCTACCTTGGCCTGCACTCTGATCTGAGACCTTATATTCTTCTGCATTTTACATATAAGACTTTAATAGTAAAACTACCTATCCGGAAACCAGAATCCACAGTCTTCTTAGTGGTTAACATACCCAAGAGACCAAATAATCGAAATATGCCATTTAATCTTCCAATTTAATTTGCAAATTAATGTTTTATACCTATTCAGGTATTTCTTAGAACCCAAAATCCTGCTACAACACACACAGACAGATACATATACATTGACACCCACACAGACACACAGATACACAATGAAACCCACACAAATACACATAGATACCCAGACAGATATCCAGACACTGATTAATCCTTGTTGTACTTATAATTTTATGGCATTTATCAAGATGATTAAGAATCTATGAAGTTTGAGAAATCTGATCACTGAGGCCATGACTGAAGTTTTGGCCACATCCCGTGTCTCCTTCTGCTTCTCTAAAGTCATCAGCAGAAACTCCCCTCCACACTCTTCTCCTGCCACAATAGCTTGTTTCATCGTAAGTCAAAAACAGTGGAGCCTGACAGCCATGGACTGAAAATAGGAGACAAACTACATTTTCCCTTCTTGAAGCTAATTTGTCATAGGTATTTGCTATATTAACCAAAAACTGACTTACACAGCATTGGAAGCCTGAAGCATATTGGGGGATACTCCTGTGTCAGCAGGGCAATGTCCTGTAAAACCACACACAAGGACCACGGCAGAACCAAAAGGGGAGGTCCTGAGTGAACAAGGCAGTATAATGGGAGCTATATGCACTCTCTGGTGGGTTTTCCACCCAGAGACTTAGTCATCTGCAAAAGTATTCAACAAAACTTTGACTGTGTGTGTGTGTGTGTGTGTGTGTGTGTGTGTGTGTTTGTGTGTGTGTGTGTGTGTGTGAGATAGAGAGAGAGAGAGAGAGAAAGAGAGAGAGAGAGAGAGAGAGAGAGAGAGGTGTTAATAGCATTAAATACACGCAACTTGCCAGCCATACACCCAACGCCTTCCGTCACAAATTTTTCACTTCCTTTCTTCTCCCTTGTCTCCCTTAACATCACAATTTATAAGTGACCACCCAACAGGCACAGTGGCTGGCACCTCATAGGCATATTCTAAAATCTTGTTTCAGGTATCGCTGTTATGCCCTTTCCCAAAGACACCATTTTATAGTTCCAGATTCATCTCTAGATATTAATTGTCCTGACTTGAAACTCTTGAAACAGTAAAGGTGTGCCCTTATGACATTCTTTCTTTAATATGGTTGTTTCTATATAGGTTAGAGGTGTGGCATTCCCTGCCCCCTCCCATGTTACTCCCCATGAAAGCTGCAGTAGAAAAATCCCTACTGAGTTTACCTCATATTGACTTTAATCAGAAAGCCCATGACTGAAGAGGAAGAGGAGAACAGAAATTACTCCGTATTATTTTCAGTTTACTTTCTGTTACTTTAAAAAGATTTATTTTTGTCATTTTAATTATCTATATCCATGTGTGCTTGTGCAGGGGTCTTACTTGCAAAGGAGTACAGGTGCCTATGGAAGCCAGAGCTTTCAAATCTCCCCGAAGCTGGAGCTGGAACTATCGATGGTTGTGAGCTGCCTGGCATGGATGCTGGAGCCAAATTTTAGACTTGTAGAAAAAGAAGAAGCACTCTTCACCACTTTGCCATCTCTCCCACCCTGGTTTCCTATTTCAAATTATTCTTAAAGATACTCACACCTGTGCTTTCACGGCTTAACACATGCCATATTTTAAGAATTAGACTTATTATCTATTCTGGAACTTGGATTTCTGCCATGTAAACAACAATAACAGCAACAACAACAGCAAAACATTCCACTTCATATACACAGCAAGACAATGTGGCACATGACCATTCTCATTGGCCTCTGATCCAGCCTTGACCTTCATCTATCAGCCCATTTCATTCTTTGGGTCCTTCTCTTCCTCCAGATTCTTCCACACCAGACTGAGATTCCGAGAGGTGGACAGTCCTAGAATGTTTTCTCCAATTGTGTTTGTAAATTGGAAGAAAGTGAAAAACCTATAGCCTCATGTGCATAAAAGAAACACATTCTTAGTTTGGGCTAAGAATTCAAATTCTGACACTTGCTTTCTGTGGTTCCTAGAAATGTGACAAACACGTTTAGAGTTTCAGTTTGCTTTTTGTTAAAGGTTCATGTGACCATGAACAGTCATGCCTTCAGGTTTAAGCTGGTATAAGAGAATAAGGTAGCATCTGGGTAGGAGAAAGGAGGATTTATTCCCACCTCTTCCCTAAGACAAGGCTAGGAGTAGAATGAAGCAAATGGGAATATATATGGTGCCAAATTTAATGAGTTTTTTTTTCACTCTTCACAATCCTGGAATCTAGTTCTGTGTTATAATCCAAAGAGACTCATACACCTCACTTGAGTCCTGGCCTTGATAATTCTGATGAGGAATGGATGATTTAATGATATATCACAAGCTTGTAATTGAAAATCAGTACACAGTAAGGACTGAATAACCACTGGCCATTGTTCATGAAAAAGCTGGCCTTTATTGTTATCTACTACCCCACTGGGATTATCTGTATCCTCACTTAGGATTGCACAAAGCTATTGTGACTTTTATGCAGGGATATTTTTCCCATATATTATACAATATATTAGCAAAATGGCAACTGGATACATAGCCTGTGATGGCCGAGTTCTCAAGAATAAAACACAGCCACAGGAAATACAAATACGAATTTAATTGGCACCACAGAAGTATGAAGCAGAAACTCAATTCAGCCCACCTGGGCAGGTAACACCTTAGAAATGCAGACGGGATAATGGGAACCCAAAGTCCCATAGACCTGGAGGCAGGCAAGTTAAGAGCTTTGGCACATCTGGATTCAGTAACTGGAGACTCTGAGCTCCTCCTTCCTTCTCTTCAACCTTCCATCGATTCAGCTCTCATCCTAGGGTGTCAGTTCAGAAGCTGCATGGCAATTGAACACAGAGATGCCATGGCAAAGCTAGCATGGTGTAACAGCGCCCTCTTGGAGGGGGCCTTGTAGCTGTTCCTACTCTGTATGTCATGGCTGTGCTGTCACTGCACTGTTTTCCTTCCTCTTGGCATCCTCATAGTCAGGCTCCAATCACTGTCTTTAGATGGATATGTGCTCTTGGAAGCCATGATACCCAAACTTCTCCCTCTGATGAGACACAGGTTCCTGGAACCCAATCGGAATAGCTGATCTCTAATCGGTATCCAAAACGTGAGCTGGGTTTTTAAAACTCACATTCTTCAATCCAAGAAGAGCAGGGTACAGTAGACCTAATATTTTCTAAGAATAACTGATCAAGTTCCCTTGTTTCTTTTCTTTTCATTGGGTTTCTTTTGGGTAGCTGACACTCTAATGGTAGATAGATATAGCTGCCCACGCCCATTCCATGTTGGTGAATGACTTGGCCTCCCATAGCTTGCATTTAATACTGCAAGAATAGACTTAAGCAAACAAAATAGATGGTGTCCTAGCTATTACTCATTACTCCTTCAATAATCACTTGGCAGAGTAGCCATTATAGCATTTAGTAACAGCCTATAATTGGGCTTCTTTCTTGAAAGACATCTCTGACAATACAGTCTGTGTTGTCAATAGGAATAATCTTTTGAGCATGCCTAATAAAAATAAATATCTAAAGTGGTATGTGGACCACTGCCTCTAAGCTTTCAGCCTGGGATGCAGTCTTACTCCCTCCCTAACAGCCGTGACAGTGATGGAGGTTGGTGTAGACCAGGGTGGTGTAACACCAGGACTCTTGGCTGAAAACCCATGTACTCCAGGGTGTTCCTTCCCTCCCACATCGCTTTAAGGAGCCCACACAGCGGAACATCTGGCCAGATGCAATCTACAAAACTCACTGCAAAATGAAACATATTAGCTCCCTCAGGCCAAAGGGAGCCCACCTAGTAAATAAGANAGGTTGGTGTAGACCAGGGTGGTGTAACACCAGGACTCTTGGCTGAAAACCCATGTACTCCAGGGTGTTCCTTCCCTCCCACATCGCTTTAAGGAGCCCACACAGCGGAACATCTGGCCAGATGCAATCTACAAAACTCACTGCAAAATGAAACATATTAGCTCCCTCAGGCCAAAGGGAGCCCACCTAGTAAATAAGAAAGAAGGGGCCCCAGAGTGGATTCTGGAAGCTGAGAGCTGTCTCACATGGGACCCATCTTTCTATGAAGAGTGAATTCCAAGTCAATAATTCATTCCGAGGCCTGGCAGCATCTGGAATTCTGCATGAATAGACAGGGAAGTTAACATAAGGGACCAGTCAGGACCTACTGCCATTGTCTGTCTTTGTCTCAACAGAGGACAAGGGGAGTAATCCAACAGCCTTGGGTTGTCAACAGACTGCATCCCCAAGGGTCTAACCAGTGTTCCAGAATGACTATGCCCACGGATATTGCAGTAGGTGCTTTAGAATACAGGACTTCATTTAATTGGCACAATAGCCATAAGCCTGTTTGTCTTTCACACCTCTGTGACTTTGTGTATGAGTCAAAGACTCAAAACTCCCCCCAAGTCACCTTAAGACCCAGGAGGAAAACTCAGCAGCTAGCCCCACAATCCTATCCTCACAGGTAATGCCCACGTCCACCTCCAAATAGCTCTCGAAGAATTCCACTGCAGCGCATAGTGGGCTCTGAGCTTGTGTCAGAAGCCCTCTGCTTACAGCACCCAACTCTTGGGACCCTGACTATTCAAGTTTGTATTTCTTGGATGACCACAGTGACAGCCAGCTACTGCTGGTTATTTTCTTTGAGGGAGAGGCAGGGTTTAAGGAGAAACATCTGTGTAAGAAGCTGTTTTCTCCCAGCCATTGCTCAGGTGTGACAAAGGGGAGAGGGTGAAGGAGGAGTGCAGCATAATTAAATGAACAATTAAAAAGTTTCCAAACTTTTGACTTCAATTAACCTCTGAACCTCCTGCTTCAATCTTCGGGCTTATAAAATGATGGACTCAGGCTGTAAAACTGGTTTGGGTGTTCCCCAGTAGCTTGCCTGGGTTTCTTGATGGGGAGAGGACTTACTGAGTTTATGACTAAGATGTCTTGCAAGAAAATAAGCCAGCGATGACAGAGAAACAGCCTGGCCTCGGTGGGCGCTGAGATGGAACATTGGCGGCCCAGCAGATGACTCAGCCCTAGGGACCTTTCTCCCCCACTTAACCCCTGCCTTTTCACCATTACACTTTTCAGATCTCTCACCACTTCTCATTTCTAGAGGCTAATGGAAAGTGACTGATCCTTGGAGTGACTCCCATGAACTTTCTCTGCCTGAGAACCTCAAAAGTCACAAAGCGGCTCTGGAATGAAGGTGGCTAAGTGCCAAACTTTGCCAAAACTCTTCCCATAGGGGTGACACTGAAAATGATCTTTTAACCTCCTAAGGGCTTAAGCCTTAGTTTTCCTACCTAGGAACTGGGAATAATAATCCCAATGCTCACAAGAGATTTAGGAACACAAAACAAAATAATGCACAGAGAAAGGCCTCCCACGGTTGCTAGGGTTATGGTTCAGTCTAGAGTGCTTGTTGTAACTGTTACTACTGATGCTGTTAAGATGATAATTGCAACCTTATTTCTTTACAAGGATTCTCATAACAAGGCGATGCAAGATTGGTGGTTTGAAAAACAAACTATCAGGAGTACAAGAGGTGGAAGGCCAGGTTAAGATTTCAGTACAATTGGATCCTTTCATAAACTAAAAAAGAAAATGGCTTACGTCTCTCTACTAATATGTGCTATTTGCTGGAAATCCTTAATGTTTGCAGCCTGTAGATTTCTGCCTTCCTTTCTGTGTGCCGGTTTCCAAATTCTTCCTTTCCAAAATTGATACTATTACTGACTATCGTACTCGTGTATGGTGTAGGATATTTGAATGTCTGGTGGTCTCAAAATTATGGCTCCTTGTTTTTGTCCCTTCATTGTGAGAGTTCACATGTATGCATGCATACACATGTGCTTATCTATCCAATCATTTACTAGAAGTTTTTGTTTTATTTTGCTTTATTTTTTTTAAATTTAAGGCTGTTTAGAAGATTAGTGTCACAACTGGAAAATTAACAATTCTTACAAACCAAAGCAATGAAGATGTTAGTGGATCATTTACTACTTCCTACATTAAAACAAGCATCCAGTTACAATGGACAGGAATATTCAACTCCCAACCTCACACTCAGACAAAGCTTTTTAAATATAGGAAATATTGTTCTAACACAGGAATGTGATTTTGTATGTCTTAGCTTTCACATTACCTATACTTTATTTATTTATTTATTTATTAGATAATTTCATTATTTACATTTCAAGTGTTATCCCATAAGTCCCCTATACCCTCCCCCCACCCTGCTTCCCTACCCACCCACTCCCACTACTTGGCCCTGGCATTCCCCTGTACTGGGGCATATAAACATTGTTAGACCAAGGGCCTTTCTTCCCCAATAATGGCCAACTAGACCATCTTCTAATACATATGCAGCTAGAGACATGAGCTCTGGGGGTTCTGATTAGTTCATAATGTTGTTCCATCTATAGGGTTGCAGACCCCTACAGCTCTTGGGTACTCTCTCTAGCTCCTACATTGGGAACCCTGTGTTCTGCCCTATAGATGATTGTGAGCATCAGTTATGAAATATTCCTAGAGTCAATTTCATTATAAATACCACCATCCCTTTGAGATGACTTGTATGCTATATCCCTTTGTATGTACTTTAACTCATACTGAACATTGAGTTCTGGGCTGCAAAGGAGGCTTTGCTTTTATACCCATCCTCCATGCCTTTCTTCACCAGCCAACCAGATACACAGAGGTACCATACTTCCCAGAATTGTGATGTAAGTGACCCTTCACCATAACTTGTGAATATAGTTCTATTACTGTCACCATGGACTTGATTGAGAAACAGATGACAAGAGACATATTGAAAAATAAACAAGAAGAGAGGAAAGGCACAAGAGGAAGGAAAGGATGGGATCCATGCACCAGTAAGCAGCCCCCTCCATGGCTTCCACATTGGCTCTGGCTCCAGGTTCCTGCCCTGTTTGACTTCCTGTCCTGACTTCCTTCAATGATAAACAGAGTTGTGGACATGTAAGCCAAATAAATACTTTCTTCCCCAAGTTTCTTTGATCATGGAAGATCAAAGGAGATGGACATGAATTTGGAAGAGTCCACTTTTGACAGGAAGTCTGACCTCAAACACATTGCACTAAGATTGTGTCATACAAGGTCAAGGAAGGTAAAGATTAAGCAAAATCTAGCCAACTGACGGATGTTTATAAATACAGCTTTATTGGAAGTAACTAATTTCCTTCATTTTGGCATTGTCAATAGCTTGTGAGGCATTATGGTAAACCAGAACAGTTGTATAAATAAACAAATAAAGTAAGTAAGTAAGTCAACAAACATGTGTTTATTCATTAACTCTTAACTCTTGACAGAAAATTAACATAGTATTCATCTTTCACACTTGTTGTATGAATGTTAATGTGAATCATGAGCTCTATAAAGGATATACATTACATATATATATATATATATATATATATATATATATATATATATATATCCCAACTTCTGTCAAGGGCACTGTGAGTTCAATAAAGGTAAGCAGTAAATCCCACACAGGCTTCTAAGAGATCTCTACAGGTGCAGTATGAGCTCTAGCAAATAAAAATAAAATGGCCTTGGACTTCATAGTGTGAAGCACACACAGCACACTTTTAACTCTGTACAGGGTACTAGGAAGCCTGACTACATTCAGTGGTGAACAGTGATGTAAGGGTGTAAACCAAATATACCCTTTGTGAAGTTGCTTTGATCATGATGTTTCCTCACAGCAGTGATAACCCTAATGAAGCAAGCATTCTGGGGCTTATACAGGGCTCTACAAACCCTACATGGGGCATGATGGTTATGGTACCTGTACAAGATGACTTCCATAGTGATGAAGTAGGAGCTGAATAAGAAGCACAGTGACTTCAATAGAGGTGCAATGTATTCTGCATAGCTCAGTATGTACTCTGTGACACTGTGAGGTCTATTCACAGGACTCTGGGATCAGCATAAAGTCACATTTAGACCTACACAAGCCACTTGAGCTCTATAGAGCTCTATCCTGGGTACAACAACTTCTAGATATTTCACTATGTGTTCTAAATCATCAGCTAAGTCCTCAATAAATGTATAGTAGGAACACTTACATTACAGTGTGAGGACTATGGTCAGCACTACAGAGCCTGTATAAGTTCTATATGGGCTTTAATGAATGATACTATAGGCTCTAAAAATAGAAAAACAAGTTCAGTTTTAAAAGAATAGGGCTGGATGAACTCATCTAGCACACCACAATGTGTCTACCTTGGGGCATTAAGAGCCATACAAAAGTACACTGGGAGCTATATAATGAGATTTTATTAACTCTCTACCATGCACTGTGAGTGCTGTCTGGGTTCTCTATACTATCCTATGGGCTTTTTTTCAGGCACTATGAGCTTAATTCAGTTGAATATGAGATCAACACTGGCCAATATTTGAAGAGCATAATTATGTCTACTCAAGATTGCATGGCCACTACAACAAATACTGTGTTCTTATGCACGGACTATAGTCACTCTCCAGGGCAACATGCATTTGCACACTGCAATAGTAAATCAATGCCACACATTATAACCTCTATACAAGGGAATATATGCTGTATATGGGACAATTAGCTGTATAAAATGTACTATGGAGGGATAAAAGTGAAGAATAAACTCTGTGAGGGCCCTAAGTGGTCTGGAAAACGCATTCCCACTGCAGGCTGTACCTAGGGCACCAGGAAGCATGTAAACACTACTGTGAGTCCTACATCAGTCACTATGAGCTCCTTACTGGCACTCTGGGCTCTATTTTGGTACTACATCTCTAGAGGAATACATGTCTCTTTAGGCTGTTTACAGGATTCTATCTCGAACTAAGGTATAGAAGGTATGGAAATCTACACAGGTTACCATAAGTCAATATGGTCTGTAGTTAGATGAATTATGAGCCATATACCTCGATAAAGTGTACAGTTCACAGAGAAGAGAAATTCCAGCCAGGCTTATAGTATGTGCTCTTTTACCCAATGAACATTTAATACAGAAGGCTCAAAAGAGATTGAGTTGTAATTCTGGGAAAGAAAAGAATTTTAATTTTAATCTCTCTCTCTCTCTCTCTCTCTCTCTCTCTCTGTGTGTGTGTGTGTGTGTGTGTGTGTGTGTGTGTGTGTGTGTGTGCCATGGTACACATATGGAGATGAGAGGACAGTTCAGGGGAATTGGTTTTATCATGTGTGTTCCAGGGATCAAACTCATGTCACTCGCCAGCCTTAACATTGTCTACAATTCACTCACTACAACTTTTAAAGAATAATGTATTTGAGAAATCTAAACCATGGCAAAACATTTCATAGATATCTATTGTCCATCCCACAAGAATTCACATGTTGGAAACTTGGTCCTCAGTAGAGAAATGAAAGATGGTGAAGCCCTTAAGAAATACCTCATAGGAGGGTACCAGGTCACTGGGGAATGGTCTTATTGGAAGGGATTAAAGCTGGTCTCTAGGAGCGAGTTAACTCTCCTGAGAGTGAGCTGTGGACATATGTCTCTGTACTTATTAGTGTACTCTTCACACTATCTCTATCCCTATCACCAGCTTCAGCTGGAAACAGACACGGAGATGTTAACATACTATCTTCCTCTTCCTCTTCCTCTTCCTCTTCCTCTTCCTCTTCCTCTTCCTCTTCCTCATGTGTGAGAAATAAGGAGGGGAGGCATAAGAAGAATCGAAAGCTAAATTTAACAAGAGAGGAGCTCTACCTCTTGCTCTGGTTTCTTGTCTTCCTCAGTCAGCCCATCCATCCTCCCTGAAGCCTCACCAGAGAAGGGCAGAGCAGAGCAGAGCAGAGCAGAGGCCAGCCACTGTCCTTAGACCTCCAGAATTACAAGCTAAATAAACACATTTTTTAAAAAAAGATCCAGTCTTATGAGTTTTGCTACAGCAATAGAAGAGTGACTAATACACTTGTATTAAAGTGGGCAATAATAAAACACATATTTTATAAGCATTAACACTCAGATTCACTTATGATGATTTGTCAGTATAAAAAGATAAACAAACATTGTCAGTGCATAAGGGAAAGAGTAAAATATATAAGTTTCACTATGAAAACCCCACTTTATAATTGTAGTCATCTAAATAAGGAGAGCAGAAAACCTATGTCTTTGGATGAAATCAGTCAAAAACTGTGATGGGTTACATCACAATCCCTACATCTGCAACCCTCCAAAGAGCTGAGCTGGTGAATCATTTTACCTTTCATAATGGAAATACACCAGGAGGCACCTCTTTGTTGATTAGGGGAGTTTCCACAATTTTATACATCAAGGTAGTGTTTACCAACACCTTGTGATAATGTACTTCCATCAAATCCTTTGAAAAAGAATGTCCCAAATAAGTTAGAGCTGTCTTTCCCCAACCTTCATGTCTTTGGAAATTGCATGAAGATGAAATATGCATCATAATGAATTGCAAAACCAAAAGGTACCCATCGGTTTAAAGTAATAGAGTAAAAAAAAAAAAAAAAACTAACACAGAAGAGCAAGTAGAAATCACTAAAAAGAAAATATAGTGGATGAAAAGTGCATTACAGTAAGAAATAACGCAAAACACAGAGGCAATTCGTAGGAGTTGGCCAACTCACAAGAGCATGGGCTGTATTTTGAAGATTTTTTTATTTGGATGGAGACTTGCCTTCTCATGTCATTTCATTTCATTTTCTGTCTTTCAGAGTGTTGGTTCTCCTAGGAGAAGACACTCATATTTATTTCCTATGTGACATTGTTCTCTTTGAGATTCTGCTACGATTTGATATACATGGAATGATCATTCCCAGTTAAGTTTTCCCAGCATATGTGTCATGTTTCTCTGTTGTTTTGGAGGTGCAGAGATGTGTTCCATATGCGTTTGTGAACAGATCACAGATTTCTTACAAACCATACTAGTGATTCCAGAGCAACAGTGTTACAGAAGGGTCTACTCACCCTGCCATGGACATAAATATTTTCAAACTAGTTATCTTCTGTGGCTTCTTCTGGAAAATACATCTTTATTTCATTTAAAGTTCTGGGGATTTCGTCATCTGGAAAGAATGCTGATGCAGTCACATGGTGAGTTTTTAATGGAACTTTTTGTTATTCTCATATCACATGGGTGATCTGCTCTCCAGAATTCAGCCTTTGTCTCCTTGATATACAGCCTTTGTAAAAGGAGGGCTACCATTTGGGTAATTTTTGTCTCTTAGAATTTCAACACTTGGAATTTTAATCTATGAAGATTTGTGGTTTTTATAGAATTTTCAGTGAATAATTTTAATCTTTGGGGATTTAAAATTTAGGGTTGTACCTTTTAGGGATTGTGATGTAAAATCTGAGTGCTCTGACCTTAAACCCTCCAGAGAGGACCAATATATAAACTAAGAAAAGACAGACAAGAGCACATGATGTTTCATTAGCACTGCTAACCCTTGGTAGCTTTGATGACCAAGAGAATTGCTCACTTGTTTGTGGAGACTTGGGTATAAATAAACCCACTGTGTTCCTATCCCAACAGCACAACATAGGCAAGTAGCCTAATCCTTAACATATGTGATGCTCATGCATGTGATGTTCATGCGTGGAAAGCATTAGTTTAGTATGTATTTCTTAGTAAGGACACACACAACTGTTCATACCTTGAGATCTGCACCAACACTGTCAGAAAAGAAATCCTGCACTGTGAGACATGCTTTGAGGACATTATGCAAAGTGGAATAAGCCAGGCACAGAAAAATAAACATCTTCTGCTTCCACTGAGATATTGTGCCATATCTACAGTAAATGTAGTTGAGGAAGCAGAGCATAGGAGAGCCATCCCCAACGGCCAGGGTAAGCATGACGTTTCAATTGGAGTGGAATAATTACTTCCAGGTATCTGCTATACATTATCCATAGATAACAATATTGTATGGCACACTTAAAATACATTGAGAGATTGCGTGTTAAGTGTTATCAAAATAAAACAAATGAAAAAGTAATAACAGAACTATATCCTGAGGAATCTCCATGCTATGGACTTTGTAAGTATTCCCTTATATCTTATCCCAAATAGCATGTGCATAAACTATAATAGAATTTTGCACTGGTGAAAGAAATTGAAGTGATCCAAAGGTCATTATAGCTCAGTAAATTCATGCACAACACTAGGACAAAGATTCTACTTATGTCTTTAAACCCAGGATCTCCTTCTTAACCACTATGTTACATGAATGCATAATTTAATTTTAATATAGATGTCCTTGGAGAAAAGAGAGGGTTGAGGGGTGGGGATGGGGGGTATTTTGGGGATAGCAAATAATCTCTAACTTTATTTAGAGGTCTAAGAAGAAGACATCAAGAGTCATATTTTTTAGAATAGAAAATGATGGTATGTTCAGCCAGTGACACACTCCTCTTAGTGTTGTCTCACCACCACCCCCCATCCCTAATGGTGAACGTATGTTTTCTTTGAGCCTTTAACCTTTCCTGCCTGGGTTGCCCTGGTGACCAATGGCATCTGTAGAGCAGCTAGGTAAGGTCATTGGTCAGACCCTAAGTATAGAAAACACACCCTAGGGCTCTCCCTCCTCAATAACCAAACTGGTTTTACCAGCTGAGAGGGCTAATTGCCTAGTCCTTTTGAAATGAGAACCTGGCACTTCAGGAAGCTAAAAAAGAAAAAAAAGAACAGAGGACACAGGCCAGTGGTTACCAGACCAAGCTCACATCAAAATCACAAGAATGGGGCAGGACACATAGATTCTTGTGTCCTAACCCTGTGCTTTTAAATCAGGATCTAGGTTAGGCGATTCAAGGAGTCTGTCTTTTGTTCCAAGTTTCCCAAGTTACTTTTATGCATAGCCAGGTATAAGAATGATTGAAAGAGCATTCCCTCTGTGTATCACACAAAGTGGGACCAGAGATTCGCTGGCTTGGGAAGGCTTCCAAGGAGACTCAAATGTACATCAGTTAGAGAATCTTCAAGAGGCTAGCAGCTTCTGCTCCCTGTTTCTAGAAACATCTCTGGGAACCTAACAATCATGTAAAAAGTCCAGGCCTACTGGAGATCTTGAAGGAGCCCTCAAGAACACACTGAGAGGGGAAAGGAGACCATGCAAGGAGAGCTTTCCAAGAGATTTTATCCTCTCCAAAATGCCATGCACAAGAGCAAAGCCACTTAGGACAAGCTTGTCACCAGGTAAGCATCCCTCCTCAAGATACCAGCTTGCCAGCTGTGTCATAGAGGGCAAATGGATAGAACAAAGAAATCCATATATATATATATATATATATATATATATATATATATATGTGTGTGTGTGTGTGTGTGTGTGTGTGTGTGCAGCCATGCCTTGGGTGAGCTTTCACTACTATACAGCGTTATAACAGATTAGCTGGAAGTGTCCAAATGAAACATCCCTGAAGTAGATTATTATTTTCCAACAACAACAACAAAAATCTTTCTAAAACCAATAAAGGCAGTCATACTTCCCAGATGCAGAAGTTCCTGAAATCATCACCCATTCAATGTGAAAATGATGGCTTATACACTCAGGGTACCAGGCATGTCAACCTATGTCCCTGCAATGCCCCCGTTGGCACATACATACATCTCTTTCTTTGTCTTCCAGGGCAGGGAATGTGGGTGAGCCTTTCAGGGAAAGCTATACTTACTTAAGTACACCCTACTTAAAAAGAGTTATTCCTATTTCAAAGGCTTATGATTGAAGTGATATCAAAATAAGGGAAAGCCCTCAAAAGTCCAAAAATATTAAATTCCCAATGACTCAGCCCAGGTAGAGAGGACATTCGTTAAAAGCATTGCTAAACAGTTTCCAGGATCATTGGGTCCTACAAAAAAGTGATAGGGAATTAATGACTTATCAGAGAATACATTTTAAAGCTTGCCTGTCACCCCAGAGCCTTCTCTAAACGGGGTCACCCAGATGTCCTGACCACAGATCCAGAAGCTAAAATCTCCAGTTGTTATGTCCAGCCAAAGCCAGAACTGCAGATGTAAAGAGGAAGTGCCAAGGCAAAGTCCCTGGTAAGATTACGGGCTGTTAATAAGAAAAGACAGAAGCCAGAGTTTTGATGTACAGCTCGACAAGCAGAGGTTAAGAGGAGAGGCAGGGCAAGCTCATTTGCAAACTTGGTCCGGTTTCATTAAGTGTGAGCAGAGACAGCCTGTCTCAGTCCAGCAGAGAAGGGACTCATTATCCACGTAGGGAGCGAGAGATAAGAATCTTTTAATAATTGCTGGGAATTTTTTTATTACTATGTGGAATGCCAATTTAGGTCTCTCCTCATGGACTGGACACAAACAGCCTCCTTGGGAGTAAAGGCTGCTCCCCCATGGCTGTGGTCATTAAAGACAAAGAGCAGAGAGACTGATGTTTGCTCTGAGAAGGTGGGGGCTCAGGGGGGCCCCTGCTGGCTGCAGGAGCCAAGTCTCTGCACAGCTACCTCAGGACTGGCCTCTAGAACTTTCCAGAATTTCCCTGAGGTCCTCAGAGCAAGGCTGCCAAGGCTGATTTTCCGAGACTCTTGTCCCCTGCTTGCAGACCTCTCTGTGACTCCTCCAGGTTGTTTTTTGTTTGTTTGTTTGTTTGTTTGTTTTGTTTTGTTTTTGTTGTTGTTTGGTTTTGTTTTTTGGAGTATCTGCAAGAGGTTGTCTGGTGTTTTCTTTAATGTTTACAGAAATGTTGTGAGTTGGATTTAAATAAACACCTTCCATCATTCCTTGAGAGATATAAGTACACTTCCCACTGGAAAACATATAATTCTAAAAAGGCAAAAGCACAGTAGAAACTGGACGACTTTCATGGGCTTGACCTGAGCGTCCTGACCTGGCAGATTTCGTTCTTAGTTGGGAAGGTTCCAACATCATCTTTGTTAGAGATGCTAACACATTGGACTAATTTAAGCTATTTCACTTGATGTAAATCTGGAAGGTTGAAAGAATTAAAACTAGAAGGAAAATTTTTGATGTGATAGTATCTTGTGGGCCTTAATTGAGAAGGGTGATATAACCATTTGGGGTTTTCTTCTAGGAAAGGTTCACAGGTCCTTGTACTGCTTGCCTATATCACAAATGAAGCTTCTTTAGTAACCTCTCTCTGACTCTGAGGTCCCCTCCCTTTTCTCCTCCATCCTCTGTCCTTGGATCACTCCACCTGCCTGGGATACATAAAGTGACAGTGACTGGGTTTAAGTCCAAGGTGTCAGGAACAACGAGGCATCTTCCGGTTAGACAGTCCTCGTGTTTCCATCTGCACAGGCGAGGGCATAATGCCCAGGGCCAGAGGCTCCAGGAGCTGTCTGAGTGCTGCTCTGTGCCTTCTCCTTGGTTGGGTTTCAGAGGGGCCTGAGATGTAAGGGTGTTGCTTATTCCCTGGTGGAATCTGTGCTGACAGCTCAAAGGCTTCTGAGGGTTTCTGGTGCATAGCTCATAGAAGTTGAAGGCAGCCATGGCTGAGTGTGCTGTCCAATGGCCAGGCTTATGTATGTACTCCTGCACTTCCATGCTCACCCAAAGCATTATTCATATTCCTCTTCATCATCATCTAACAAGCAGGGGATACTAGATATAGGAGACAACACAATGTTGTTGCTATGGTACCCTTGGGTTTGAGGAATGCATTGGATGCTCTAGCCATGGAAGGATGGAAGGGGTTCAGTCTGTTCACTTGTAACAGTGGATGACAGTGGTATACCTACTTGTCTAGAATTCAGCAGACAGGTGCAAAGATGATCAAGCACCTAGCCAGCCATGTGTCCAGTGAGATAAGTACAAAAAGGATGGAGCTGGGTATAACACACTACAGGGCAAATTCTGCCCCCCATGGCTTCTGGGTCTGCACCTCTGAGTCTCCATAGGTTATAAATGAGAATAGTTCTCTCTCTCTCTCTCTCTCTCTCTCTCTCTCTCTCTCTCTCTCTCTCTCTCAACTGCTGAGAGAGAAAAGCCAATAGAATAACCACATGGAGAGAGGAGGAAAATAGCTCCAATCAACCCAATAAAGAAGGGAGGGGAACAGAATAGAAGTGACCAAAGGAAGAGTTCAAAGACCCATTTTATTGACTTTCTTCTATGTTCTTAAACATGGCTTCTCTGTAGTGCAAGCCTGCCCCAGGTTAGCAAATCTTCTCACATGCAGAAACTACTTCAAGTGGATTTGCAACCCCCTTGCAGGGACCCCCTGTTTGTCTTTCCTCACTTGATAACATGTAGATCTTGAAGCCTCAGCCAAAGAGACTTCCCTGGCTGACTTGGATCTGCACCTCCAGAGGCTTCAAAATGAGGAAACCCTGGACCTGGGGAGCCTCCTGGACTACTTGTTTGAGGCCTGAGCTGGAAGTCTATTGTTTAACCTACTTCATGTTTTGAATGATGGTTCTCTGGCTGGTTGTGATCTTTAGGAGGCTATTTGAAGACTTGGGGGAGGGACCAGATTTGCACAATCGGGGTCAAGGGAGGAAACCTTAAAGGTCATACCCAATTACTGCTTCCTGCCATACTTTGCTTCCTGGGCCACTGTGATGTGAAAAGTCGCCATCACATGTCCTGTTACGAGAGCCTGAGCTGATTTACCATGATACAGCAAAACCCTCTAAAGCCACGAGCCAAAATCTTTGGATTCTCTCATTTGTCTGATGGTACTGCCTCTCGGGAACATGAAGAATAAAACTGAGGGTTGCTACAGGAGGAGGCTTGGCTCATGTCAGTAAACACTGAGGAGAGGTATAAGAACATTGCTGTGTGCCACTTGATGTTTGTCTCTTGGTTTCAACAGATTTCAGAGCAGTCTTGCTGGTGCCTTGTTCTTCTCAGCACGTACAGATGCACAGGGCTCTCATTTCTGCAGCTGCCAGCTGCATTCCCTGACTCCTGTGTCAGGTGCCCTCTCTTACACCACCCTGGCTGCTCTTTCTTTAGGCTTCCACTTCAATGGCACCTCTTCCAAGAAGGCGCCCAGTGTCCAAAGTCAGGAAAGTCTCTTCATGTTTTCTCCCTCTCTCTGAGTAAATAATCTTTAAGTGCATAGGTATATTAATTTTAGAGGTATGTCTTGGCTGCATCTTTATCTCTTCTGTATGAGTTACATAACTTTAAAGGCTATCCCTTTGTCCCTAAGTACCAGGGCCTGCAACAGGATCTGAATCACAGTGTTTGTTGAATGAATGCATAGGGGACAAAGACATCTTGTTGAAAATAGGAAGACCTTTTATTTGGGAATTTCCTCAGCAATAAGTGAACTGACCTCGGAATTTTGATAATGTCATTGTATTTGCTCTTCTGTCCAATTCACTTCTTTCAACCATAAATGTCTGCCCTCAAATCAAAGTCAGGAAAACAGTAGAGTTTTATGATGGATACTGATTAAGGTACCCATCCCCCCAACCCACCCCCACTTTGTCTTGACAGTGTAGGGTTTCTTACAGTTTTAAATAATAAAAATGTCCAAAAAGATTCATACAATGACTGCTTGATGATAATGCTATTGAGGGGTTATTAAGTCATTATGGGATATGATTAATCCATTGATTATTTTATAAGTGGATTGACTATTGGGAGTGGGTCTAATGAGAGGAAGAATATCAGTATATCTGAGTTTCAGTACTATATTTTGTTCCCAGCTCCTTTTGCTCAGGTTGGTTTCGCTGCTGTGAGGCATACAGCCTCACCATGAACACCCTCATGATACTCATCATGATCTTTACCCTCACCCCAGGCCTGAAGCACTGGAGCCAGCAAGCTGTGAGCTGAAACCTCTGGAAATCAAAATAACTCTTCCCCCTTTCACTTATGTCCTCTGGTGTTTTGTCACCATGGTAGAAAGCTGCCAATCATGTGGGTAAGAAAAGAAACCGCCTTAGAAAGCAAGGTTGTAAAGGATGATTTGGAATTATAATCAAAGCACTGTGTAAGTGACTGAAACCATCCTCATCCCATGCTTTAGACTATGACATCCCCATCCCCCACAAGTCCATTGTAGGCTCTGTTAAAGTCATAATCCCTCTGCTCATTGCAAGCCTGGTCCTTAGACCTGATCATTTATAAGTGGAGTAGGGTAACAGCTCTCACTGTGAGCTGCACAGTGCAATTTCTACAGAGGCTATTGGTGTGTCCTTTGAAGCTGGATGGAGTAGGCTTTCAATTCCTATTCACAACTCATAAATAATTTTTCAAGGCCTTCGGCAATTGGTTTAACCATTTTATGAAAGTCTCATTTCGGCATCTGCAATAAAATCTTTCCATTGTGGGATTTGTGTAAGTGAATTAATGTTTGTTACACACTTAGTTCACAGTAAAGATTAGGAATGGACTTGTTTATGTATTCGAGTGTTTTCAGCTTTAGTCATAACTCACTGTGTTGTGTGATACCCTCTGCTCATTTGCCTAAATCTATTCAGAACATGCTGTCATTAACAGTCCCAAACATCTGATGCAGTCTGTAATATAGCCAATGCCCTGAAATCAGATACAGTCACATGAGAAGAGCTATATACACGGATCACTAGAAGAGTTTTAAGTTCTAATGCAGAAACAAGAAAATATTTGAACTACTCAAAATAAGAAACACTTTATTTCTGGTTAATCACATAAAAAGCTTAAGAACAATCATGCCCATTGAACTGAAAGCTGATTCTGAAAATGACAGAGAATGGACATAATCAGAGATGTTCTTGGGGCAATGTCACCCCATGCTACAGAGGATTCAGTTAGACTGGGGATAGAATGGTAAAATTAAAGAAAAGTCACATGGGCTTGGTTGTACTTTCTCCTGAGATCCCTAGAGCATAAAAGACGTCAGGGCAGTGGGGATCACTTTCTTAGGCTCAATTTGGGATGGGAGTAAATGTGTGCAGGAGGAGTATTTGTGGGCTGATGCATTAACCTGTTCTATGGCAGCTTTTGCCTTATCTCCATCCAAGTACTTGGGAAAAAGAGAGAGAAGCTGGAAGGAGATTCCAAAGGTTAGATAAATGGGAAGACTTTGTAATTTCTCAGTTAACTCCTGGGGGAGCTTCTTGGAAAGACGACCAACTCAGTGGGCCTTGCCATGGTTCTGATGGACAGGCATCCATCATGGGAGGCCATAGAGATGCTGGCGATCTTCTTCCCACTGCAACAAGCCATGGATGCAAGCAGCTGGAGGTGGTATGTGCCAAGTGGACAGAAATAATCCAGAGTATCTAGAGTACCCTGTTTTCTAACTCACCCATGGGCATTAATTTGTCTGTAACATCGCCCATGGCAACTCAGGAGTAAACAGTTACAGAACATTGTTGCTCATTGAAAATGACCTTTTATCTCCATTGAATTCCTCCTAGAATTCCCAGCTGTCTATAGGTGAGCCAAGCCATGAGCAGATCTGAGGACAGCAAGGAGAAAGGACATGGTGGTGCTCCACAGGTTAGATAGCTTTGCATTCGGGCCCACAGATTCCAGGCAGTCTGATTGATGGAGCACATTCCTCCAGATATAAACACCAGCAGGCAGGTTCCATGGACTAACTCTCCAGTGATCCAGCAGTATTGGGTCCATGAGGGGAAGGCATAGCATTGTTCACTATGCTGCATTTTTCCAGGGACCTGTCACCTTTACTTTCTCTCATATTATCTCAGTGCTAGTTCACTCCTTACCCTTTCTCCCACCTCATCTATTTCGCAGATGTCCCATATCACTTTCCCTGACATCTTTTCTTCAGGTTTTTTTCATTTTCATTTCTGTTTCTTGATCTTCAATCAACACATGGACCCTAATGCTACTTCGGTTTCAGTTTGGACACCTGAACAGCGATTCAAACATGGATACTGGAAACTTAGTGCCATTAACAGGAACTGCAGAGCCCTGGATGCTAAAATGGTGGGGGATTACTAAGCAGGGGCTAATTTAAAATTTAAATTATTTGCACACTCTGGGCCTTCACATATATCTTGGTATTGATCGCAGCTCTTTGGAAGCTATTTACGTTTTCAGCACACCTATAAGGCTGAGATTTATACTACATTTGCTGTTTAACTAGCCTCTTAATGCACCCTGTTGAGCCATAGTATTGGTGAGCGTATTGTAAATTTCAGCCTCAGTGCTGAATTGATTTGCTTAGTGGAGTTGAATTTGGGCCATTAAAATAAATAAATAAAATGAATAAGAGGGACTTCCAGGCCCTCATGTCATATTAAAATCAGCCGAAGGCACAGACTCAACCTCCAGATTCACAATTGGGTTCAGAGAGCTAGACTTAGGGCAGTGAAAGGTTGTCTTCAATGTGGCCTCAGGTAGTAAACATTGTAATATAGAATTAAGAGAAGGCTTGGGGTTTGGTGCACATACACACTTGATTTGAAATTAAGAAGCCATGAATGCACATCTTGGCTTGACTCTACCTGGATCTTCTTGCTCTTGAATTACAAGTGAATACCTCTGGCTAGGGATTAGACAAAGTTCTAGTTTTTTGTTTTGTTTTGTTTTGTTTTTGTTTTGTATTGGTTTGGTTTGGTTTGGTTTAGTTTGGTTTTGGTCTTGGTTTGTTTTGGTTTTTGTTTTCCCACTCCATTTTAATTAGCCATCTGTGCTCAGTTGATTTCTTAGATAGACCTAGTCATTGTGTTAGGAAACTATCATCCAGGGTTGAGACTTTTTGCTTTGTTGATCACTCAGAATCAACAACCATTATTTGAATATTCTAGTGAACCCAATGATCTCAGTGAACCTCAGGCTACCAGAAACCAAGTCAATTAGAACATGTTTCTGCAAAACACTGGCTTCACATTGAAAGTCCATTGCACCTCTCCAGGAGGAAAGCTACTTCTGAAATCAGCAGACAACTGACAGCCACTTCTGACCCCCTGAGCCTCTGAACTGTTTCCTGCGTGGTTGATTCAGTGCTGCTGGCCACTATTGGTGGTTATTTCCTGGGACCTGGAACACAATCACCATTGCCAAGGATCAGATGCCAATTAAAGCTTTCTCTGAAAGAGGGTCTCATGCATAGAGACCAGAGGAATCAGGGCTTGATCGCTCCAAACATAGTTCTCTAATATGCAACGATGAGTCTTATTCCCTACATTTTCAGCTAGGGCAAGCATGCTCTTTATTCTATGCAGGCAGCCTAGGTCCATGAGTAATCATTTCTGAATCCTCAAGAGAGGACATAGCCCACTCTTTAGAAACCTTGAAGCAATGCCTTTACTAGTGCTGCCTCTGAATCTGAATCCCTGGCTTGCTTGCTCTTCCTCTTACCTTGATTTTTGAACACATAGACTCCATCAGAGAAGTTGCTATCCTTGAATATGTTACAGCTATAAGAAAAGAAGAAATAAAAGAAAAGAATATAACAGATGTTTATATCTGTAGGCATCTTTCATATTACCTATATTTTTTTTCAGGAGAACGATATTTACTAAATGTTCTCTCAAAAAGTTGGTATTTGGAGATGTTCCCCTAAGAAAGATACTGTCAGCACTTTGTCTACCCCACAGTTACCTGGCAGCAGACAGGTGCGCCTGACTCAATATAAAAGGGGCTGCTTGCCCCCTCCTCTCTCTTGCCTTCCTGTTCCTGCTCTGTCCTCTTGCCCCTCTCCCCTTTCTCCATTCCCCTCCCCCTTCTCTTTCCATATGCTCATGAATGGCCAACCTCTTCTCTTTCTCTCTCTCTCTCTCTCTCTCTCTCTCTCTCTCTCTCTCTGTCCCTCCTCTCTCTGTTTCTTCTACCCTCTCAACTCCCCTCCTCATGCCCTAAATAAACTTTATTCTTCACTATACCTTCATGTGGCTGATCTCTCAGGGGGAAGGGATGCCTCAGCATGGGCCCATGGAGGCACCCCCTTTCGCTATACCTGATTACACATCCACCAAACATATTCCTTCTCTCTCTTTATCTTTTTATAAACACAACAGATATGCTATTATATCCCACCCCCAAAAGATATGCTATTATGTTCTACATTGATACTTTTCAACTGAAATACTCAGTGCTGGAGGATGATATTTGTAAGGGGTTTGTAAATGTGAAATTAAAAGGTCTGGATATTATTCTGTATGATAGTGGTAGTGGTGATATATATATATATATATATATATATATATATATATATATATATATATATATATATATATACCAACTAAAGATGAATATGATATATATATAGATATAGATATAGATATAGATATAGATTTAGATATAGATAGTGCTTATATTGATATTATTGATAGGAAGAGTAGATTCCATCTATGTGAACTTAAAGTTGTAGACATGTGCTGAAGGAAAATTACTATATGTAAGAGGTGATAAGACAAGAAAATGATAGAAAATCTCAGTGATATTTTTAAATGACATGATGCATTAGGTCACTTCCAGAAATTTATAATGACTACATTTACACACACACACACACACACACACACACACACACACACACGTGGGTTCACTTGAGCCTCTCTAGACCATAGCAATTATACTTATTTACTTCTAACTATCATTAATGGTATCATTAATTAAAAAGAAAAACCCAAGTTAGATGTCAGAACAATATGGTTCTTCAGTTTCCTTTAGTATACAACTTTTCAAAGCCCTAAACACATGTGAGAAACTAGAAGAAGAACTGGGTTTGCTGACCCCACATGTATGTTGTTTGGGTCCTCCATGAGTCCATTATGAACCCTCTGATATCTATTTCTCCAGGGATGTCGCAAAGCCCAGGAGAAGGCACTGCCCACCTGTCTCTGAACTGCATCTTTAATGCCGCTATCCCACTGCAGTGCAGAGCTTCAGAAGAGCTCACCTGGTACAAAAACCTCATTGAAGCAGACTCTGCTTTATGTGCTGTAACAAGAACAGAGCGGAACTGGAGCTGAACTAATTGAGCCCTAATTTATCAACACCTTAGGGAACAGCACCTTGGGGATAAGGAGCTTAAATAGAGACTAGAAGACCTCACTGGGCCTGGTAGGCTGGTGTTGAACTCTCAGAATATGCAGCCAGTGGAAAGACTCAATCCAGTTGCTAATCACTTCACTTCTCCCCTGGCAGAATGACCCATGAGAGTCAACTGTCATCTCTTATATCATGTATCACCTTGCTATTGCTACTCATTGATCCTTCTCCCTAGACTGTGGAGAGCACATACTATATTCATACCTGTGTCCTCGGGAGGAGTTCGAAAACTTCTCTGCCTCTTCTGAGATGTCCATGTGTGTCTCATAACCCAACATGTGGGCATCCACTGCTGCAGAATCATGAGCACCTTTGATAGGACGAAAATTGTGCTATGGTGGCGCACGCCTTTAATCCCAGCACTTGGGAGGCAGAGGCAGGCGAATTTCTGAGTTCGAGACCAGCCTGGTCTACAGAGTGAGTTCCAGGACAGCCAGAGCTACACAGAGAAACCCTGTCTCAAAAAAAACAAAATAAATAAATAAATAGATAGATAGATAGATAGATAGATAGATAGATAGATAGATAGATAGATAAATGAAATAAAAAAGTTTTAGGATACATGCCAAGTCCAGTCTTCTTAAAAGGGATTAAATGAGTTTTGTTGCCAGCCCATTGTCTGCATACATTTTTGCCAGTGCACCTCAACCTAGCCGCCACTCCCTAACTCGTCAAAAACATGAGCTTCTTTGATGACAGAAAGCCTATGATTGGTCCAAACGCAGCCATTCATTTGCACGTACATCTGCTACAACTGGAATAAAGATTGTTCCTCCCAACACTCCTTCCTGACTATATAAGCAGGTCAGTCAGTTCACTTGTCCAGTCCCATGAGAGACATTTCCTGTGTCGTCCCTCGGTATTGCGATAGTCTGCCTGCTCAAAGTCTGCCTGTTCAAAGGCTTTCCTCCAGCGGTAGGAGATAGGAAGCATGGAGGGAGGTAGAAACGTCACCGAGTATCAGACATAGGGTAGGGGCCACCGTTGTAATGGTGGAAATTACAGATGTAAAGAAAGTGCAGATGAAGAGTACCAGAACAAAGGGTGGGGACAGAGGTGACAGAGACAAAGAAGTCATCAAAGGACTAGAGATAAGAAACTAACCAACATGGCTACAGGGCACAGAGAGCTGCCAAGCTTTAAGGGCCCTGAGAGAAGTGACTGTGGCTGCTGTAAGAGGCTGAAGATCCTGATAGCCTTGGTCTATTATGACAGCTGGGACTCCGCGACCACTGTTGCTCACTGCTCTCTCTATCTGCTGCCACAGCCCATTACTGCTGGAAGCCGAGAATTACAAGAGCTGCCAAGTGCCGGTGTCACTAGTGATTAAAGTCTAGAGCAATAAGCCTCCATAAGTCTTTGGCCTCTGAAGCCTGGAACACCAGGTCTCTTAGCTGTTAGGTATGCTAGAGAAGCTGGAGTGTGGCACTGCCAACATTCTAAGAGCTTGTCTTCATCTACCTACGATCCCTATCTGGATACAGCCACAGGCCCCCATGCCAGCTGATTGCTAACGGATTCACTCTGATATTCTTTCTTTTAGCTTTTGGTTTGTCCACTTAATCATCAAGTATTTTTTGAATTATCTCCACTTCAGATATAGTCTTAGATCCTGGTGTGCAACCGAGAAGGCTCTGTGGAGATCATATTTTAGGATAGGGGAAGAAAGAAGTATAATGTCGAATCTCAATGTGTCTATAAGAAAATGAAGGACAAGGGGAATTGGAGCATTAGTTTATAACTGGGTAGTCATAGAGATATCAATGATAAAATGACATTTCATATAGAGTTAGCTAAAGCTAAAGAAGGAGATTTTCAGAGAAAATCTTAAAAAGTACAACATCAAGATAAAGGCCCTGAATTATGAATGGATGGCATGTTCCAGCAAGACACCACTCTCATTTCTCATTCTTATACTTGGTAGAATAGACTACCTTTCTGTAGCTGTTCATCTGCCTTTCCCAAGACTATAGGTCCCTGAGGATGCGGGACCATGCTGTATCCATACTCTCATCCCTAGGGCCCACTATTGCTTCTGGGATATAACTGTTTATCTAACAGATAACTTGTGAATAAAAGAGCAATTCATCTCTGAAAATTTCTCCAGTAATCAAATGAAAGAGAATTATATTAAAGTTTGATAAATGAGTAAACTGGGGTGTAAAGGGAAATCTAACAAAGTTTGGACAGCTAATAAAGGATCTGACTTATACATGTAAGGCCACCACCACTGACTACAGAACAACAAAAAAACGATCCTTCTGAAACCTTGGTGCAAAGTATCTTGAAAGGGTAGTTTGTGTGGGTATTAACAGTGATGCTATGTGGACTAGGCACACCTGCACAGTGCACATCATACCTTGGGGAGTCAAACATCGCCTCTGTGATATGCAAATGCACTAAAACCACTAAAGGGTGTGTGGACAGAGGTTCCCAGGAATGGGTCTTGGCCCAATTCTCTACAAAAAAATTGTTGAAGAAAATTTGGGAGATACCAAATACAACTGGTGAGACTAGAAGACAGAAGAGCACACCACGCAAAGAATAGAGCCAGGCAATATGCCCACCACGGGAAGGAGAATGAAGAGTGTCTCTGCCAGTAACCTAAAGGTCAGACTTAGCCAGAGCTCCCACCAAAAGGGTTTTAAGTAGGTCCCAAGCATAAAATAAGGGAATGGGACAGATACATTTTAGAACATGGGAACCTACCTGGGCAGAAGTGAGAAGGGCATGGGAAGCAGGTCCTGTTGATTTCACAGTGCGCAGGTGCAGGCGCACACAGCCACAGGGTGCTATGCATTCTGGTGGGAGGCCTGGGTCCCTGGCCCTGGTTGGTTTACTGTGGGCTTGGATGTTTGCCTTGGCAGCTCTGCCGCATTGGCCCCAGCCTCGGCCTCGTTCCCCAGTGGCCAGGCAGCTGGGCCAGCACACCTGAAAGTCATTAGCTTGGGGTCCCATTTTGTTCTCACATTTCCAAGCAGTGACCCATAGCCACGTGTGACCAGGCAGGCACTTTATCATTTGCTTTCCCCAGCCCACTCCACCCTTTTGGCTTCCACAGTCCCTGCCCAAGGCCAACCACTCCCTCCAAAACCCAAACCAAACAAGCATGCTTTGTCTTTAATGAATATTTATAAGAGCTGACTATTGTTTTCACGAAATATATGTCAGTCTTCGTTTTGTAAGTTGTATTTATGCAGACTCTTAAGGCTTAAGGCACTTACAACATGCGCCCAGCATTGCAAGACAAATAAGGACCAGATTCTAAGTAGAAGCGCTAAGACAAGTCTGCTATCAACAGGTCGTTGAAGCTTGTGTAACACATGAGTAGATGTCTTAGTTGGGGCTTTTCTGCTGTGAAGAGACACCATGACCAAGGCGAGTCTTATAAAGGACAACATTTAGTTGGGCTGGCTTACAGGTTCAGAGATTCAGTCCATTATCATCAAGGTGGGAGCAGGGCAGCATCTAAGCAGGCATGATGCAGGCAGAGCTGAGAGTTCTACATCTTCATCTGAAGGCTGCTAGTGGAAGACTCATTTCCAGGCAGGACCAGGGTATCAACATCCACCTCCACAGTGACACACCTACTCCAAAAAGGCCACACCTACTCCAACATGGCCACACCCTCTAAGAGAGCAGCCCCTTTGGGCTGAGCGTATACAAACCATCACAGTGCCCCTCCACATCATCCAGACATCCATCCTTGCTGTGTCACCTGTGACATTTCATAAGGTTCAAGTGTCCATGTACGAATCTAGTGGTCAATCGATCTATCCGTTAGTTACCCAAGCTTAATTCTTTCCTCAGTGTATTTGATGCAGGCAACTGGTTCCTTGTAATTTTCCATAAAAAAATTGCTATTCTAGATGTCTTCTTCTAGAACTCTATTTTGGTAGCTTTTGACTCTCTTTCTCTACAGTGATATTTCTCAACCTAGGGTATTCTGTATACCGTTGGCTGGGATCATTGTCCTATCACTGGGGCATGAGAGAAGTTCCTAATGTCTAGATGATAGAGGTCAAGGGCTGTGGTAGAATTCTGCAATGTATTAGACCCATTATCACAATAAAAACCATTGTACTCAAACTGTCAAAGGTGCCAAAATAAAGGGATATGAAGCAATCAACAAAAAGATAGAGGTACTTCCCTCTAGAAGTTCATGTTTTCAAAAATAATAAATTATTGATGTGGTATTTTTATTAATTATAATATAAATTATACTGTATTTTTAATTATATACTATATATTTCAATTAAAATATGTGATTATGTCATTGAATTTTAAAATGTATATGAAAATTAAAATATTTTTATATTTTGTGTGGTATGTTATAGATTATTTGACCAAATCATTGGCACTGACTATATAATATCTCACTTAAACTCCACACTTGGTGAATGGATTGAGGAAACTATTTATACCAGGGATAATGGCAAATGTTATTTATCTGGGATTATTTTTAATTGTGGAGAGCCAATTAATTATGTATACCATTGTCTTAGGGTTTTACTGCTGTGAAGAGATACCATGACCAAGGCAATTCTTACAAAGGGCAACATTTAACTGGGGTTGGCTGACAGGTTCAGAGGCTCAGTCCATTATCATCAAGATGGCAGCACAAAAGTGTCCAGGCAGATATGGGGCTGAAGGAGTTGAGAATTCCACCTCTTATTCCAGAAGCAGCTAGAAGACTGGCTTCCAGGTGGCTAGGATGAGGGCCTTAAAGCCCACACCCCCAGTGACACACCTACTCTAACAAAGCCACACGTAATACTGCTACTCCCTGGGCTAAGCATGTACAAACCATGAAAACCATTAAGTTTATGAGGATGATATTATATTCTCTCCTTTAATGTTGGCAACAATTTACAATACTCTGAGGTAACATGCTATCCTAATATCAGGAAGCTGGGTCCAGCCACAGCATCCTTAATGTGCCTGATCTCCTCTCCTATTAGGAAACCAAGGCACAAAATAGTGAAAAAAGCCCTTGCAAGTCGTAGGGACAGGTATTCAAGATCATATAACTTTACTTCAGAGTATCATAAGCAGTCAGTTCATGGAACATATTACTGAGAAACAACCGCAGCCTACTCCTGACCTGTTTCTTTGACTTAAAGAATGGACATATACATTCATTGCACCATATTCAATGTCACCTTACAACTGTGTATATTTAAAAGTTATAAATTCAGTATGAGGCAGTCTCTTTTACAAAAATATATAACTTAGAAATAAATAACTTGCTATGTAGCATTCTTAAAATTCTAAGTGAGAATTGGTTGAGGAGACCAGTGTTGCATATTTCAATTTGATATGTCACAATTTAAAAATTCCAAATGAAAGCAGTTATTGTTCACGTGGCTCCTTACAGGTCACTTTTTCAGGGCATCTTTTCTTAATCAGTATTTTCATCCCTAAGTCTACTGCCTCCCCAGAGCACAGTCCAGGGCCCCCTTCTTCCCCTGTTTTCTTCCTACACAAATGTCTCAAGATTGCATTTCCTTTATGGTTTTGCTTCAATGCCCCAACATGTAGACCCACATGAGGTACACAATACTATCTCAGGGAAAGATTTGTTGAATGAATAATAAAAGTCAGAGGCTTCTCAAGAGGAGAAAGCAATACCACTGAAATACCTCTGCTCACACGAGTGTCAGTACTAGATACATATTAATGAGAAAGGTAAAGCAGGGTAGAAACATTTGTTAAACGTTTTTATAATAACAACAACAACAAAAAAAAAAACAGGAAAAGACACACTGCATACCTAAAACAATTTAATAAAGTGACCAAACTTGATACTTGTTTATTTGTTTGTTTGTTATTTTGACAATCATAGATCTTTCGACATTTTCAATCATCATTTTGAGAATGTACTTGGGACCCAGATGGAAGCCAGCCTGTGTACTAAAGAAATGCATATATAATTGACTTTGCCAATGCCATACCATGCCAAGCCAAAGACCATGTTTATTAAAGACAAGACAAGGCAAGCCTCTTGGTTGTCTCTGGCTTCAGGAAGGTTCACAGAGGCAAAAGTTCAAAATATTCTCTCAGAAGGGAACATGGCATAGGTTCCTGATTGAAACTACCTAGTGTTGGACAAGCATAGCGTTACCAAATATAGCAATCCAAAATACATCCTTCCAGTGAAAGTTGAATTTCAGATGAATGACAAACACTTTTTCAGCATAAACACAACATACACATACACACACACACACACACACACACACACACACATCACACATCGTTGATCTGAAATCCAGGTCTTTCTCAGCATCTGTATTGTAGCTGGCAATCCCTAGGCAGGAGCTGGGGCCAAAGGACAGAGTTGCCTGGTTACCCTCAGGGACTGTGCCACCAGAGTGCTGAGAATGCAAGGATGGAAGACAGGGACAGGAAGCTGTCTCTAGGACACGGTGAGTCAACAAGTCAGGGCACGGGCAGTCCTCCCTTCCGCTCCAGAGGAACAGTGTGTTTGAAAACCAGACACCCCTATTCCTGGCATCCATCTAAAACTAGCGGTGTTTTTTCTTTTTTTAATTTGCTTCTCTGTTTCCTCATGTACCCAGCCTTTTCTCCCTGGTCACTTTTGTTGTGGCAGCAGTGACAGTTGTCCTTGAGCCTGACTAACTCAGCACACAAGAGACTCTCTCTCTCTCTCTCTCTCTCTCTCTCTCTCTCTCTCTCTCTCTCTCTCTCTCTCTGTGTGTGTGTGTGTGTGTGTGTGTGTGTGTGTGTGTGTGTGTGTGTGCCATAATGCTTGACATCTTTATATGTGTTCTGGGGCTCAAGCTCAGTTCCTCATGCTTGCAAGACAAGTACTTCAGTACTTTATTGACTGGGACACTCTTGCCAATGAAAAGCCTAGGCTGGCAAGATGCCTCAGCGAGCAAGGTGCTTACTGTACCTGCCTGATGACATAAGTTCAAACCTCAGAACCTGAATGAAGGTGGAAGTCAAGAACCAACTCCCTAAATGTGCCCTCTCACCTCCATACATTCATAGTGACATGTGTGTGTTTATACATACATCATACACAATCACAGACACATGAACACACAACAACAACAATAATAATAATAATTTTAAAACAAGAAGAACTCCAGGTCCCATGTACAAGTATGTCTAGGATTCTACCTATAAAATTCTTTGGGAAATTCTGATCATTGGCTATTTGAGAGAAACAGTTGTTTCAGGCCTGTATCATCATAAATATGCAGCATATGGTAGGCTTTGGTTTCACAGGACCATCATCAAGGCTGGAGTGAAAACTGGCCTACCCATGAATCATAGATATTGAGAAATAGGGCTCACAATGCCATGGAGGGAAGGATAGACAGCTTGCCGAGTACAGGGTTGACACAGCAGCAACTTAGCACGGACACAGGCAAACAGGAGCACTTCTTAGATAAAGACAAGGGCAATGAGAAGTCGAAAGATAAGCCTGTGTGGCTGCTGGTGACAATCTCCCATATCTCCCCAAGGACAGGAAGTGGAGAATATATCAGTTAAGATATCCCCATGAAGGAGAAGCAACAGAAGGTATTTTCAAGAAGAAATGTAATGTAGGGCATTAGCTTCAATGTCTAAGAAGAACTGAAAGTGTTGGAGAAATGAGGAAATCCAGAGTTTAGCAATTGTAGAAAACGATTGCCACATCTTGGGTCAGAGCAACAGAAGTGCATAGTTTTGCAGGATCCCCATAATCCCTAAGAACCCTGCTAGTGCCTTTGATCTGCAACATACATACACACACACACACACACACACACACACACACACACACACACACTTACCCTAAGGTTTTTCCTTCCTTTTGTCTCTCATAAGTTCCTTCAGTTTCCCATATATAGCTCAAACTTGATGGTCAATGGACTCTGATACACAGTAGACAGAAGAAAGAAAGAACCAGAATGTATCTGAGTACAATGTCAAATGAGAACTTCAAGTGGTTGATGAGAGACTATAGAAGTGGGATAACATTACATTACCATTGCAAAAGGTAGTATTATGCTAGCATAAGGTTCACATAAACCTAGTGTGCAGGGTTGCAGAGATGGTTCGGTCTGTAAAGTACTCACCATTTAAATATAAGGACTTAAGCTTGATCCCTAGCACCCATGTAAAACCCAGGTGTGACATCAACCTCCATAGATGCATACATCTCTTTCTCACCCACTTCTGGTAATATGGGTGAAAATATGTGATCTATTATATAAATAATTAGGCTGCTAGTTTTGCCAGGGCTGGTGTAGCTAGATCTATTACTGATACATGAGCCTGGTATATAATAGAGGGATTTGGTATCATAGATGGCATTTCAAAACATTCATCTGAGAAGAATTTAATGAAGGGACTATCTGCAGAGTTATGTACTGATAGCTGGTGAGGCACGCAGGGGGAACATTACAGAGAGATGAAGAAGTAAGATGGAGATGTCCAGTGAGCATCCTTGACGATGGACACCTAAGGGCTAGTGTCATAAGGGAGGAGATGCAGAGTAAGATCAGGCACGTTCCATTTCTAATTCTCTTTCTTCATTCGTATCTTGGGCCAGCTTCTCTCTTTGTCTGAACTAAACCAGAAATACGAGATCCTGAGCCATCAAGTTCTCTGGCTCAGTTTTAAGGGACACAGTGTAGAAAAAAAGAAAAAAAGGAAACAAAGGAACACCTTACAGATAATTAGGAGTGAAAGTGATAATGACCAACATTAACAAACACAAAGGGTCTCAACCTTTGAAGGAATTAAGAAGGCAGCTGGGGGCAGCGTTATCAGAGGTAAGAGAGTGGAATGTTATATAACTCTGTCTTCAGGGCATGATATTGTATCCACAGAGTAGCCGGACACCTTGCCTCAGTTTCATATATCTGTCTTTCTTGGCATCTTGGTGGTGAATCTCTCGCCTTTCTCCCACCTCTCATTATCTCTAGAGTTCCAGTCTCTCTACTGAAACTCTCACCTTCTACTTCCTGCCTTTCGCTAATAGGCCATCAGGTTTTTGTTTGTTTGTTTGTTTGTTTGTTTGTTTTTTATTGACAGGTGATGCCTCCACATAGTGCACGAGAGATTATTCCTCCATGGCATGGCTGTTGCATTATTGATTTCTTAACACTATGACTATTATCCAAGACCTGTATAAGACTCGGCCCGTCAACAAAATGTCATGGAGGGAGAAGGGGCTCGCAAGGCTCCATCACTGAAGATTTACAGTCAGCTAATGGCTGCTGGAGCTATATGGTTTCTTCAGTGGTGTAACCATGGCTGAGTTGCCTATGCTCTTATAAATAATCTCCCACAGATGTTCCAACAGAGAACCACAGATAAACAGAATGGTTTACAAGAAGGACATGCAGTTTATAAGGGGAATGAATTGGGGAGAGGAAGGGAGCAGGAGAGGACGAGAGAGGGTGAAGGTGGGAATATGATCAGAGTAGATTATACACACACACATTAAAATAATGAAAGCTATTATTGTGTATAATCAATGTGTACTATAAACAAAAGTAAAATATTAAAAATGTGAAAAGAACAAAACAGTAATTTGTTCTCTAGTTATATAGCTAGAATTCTAACCCACACCTCTTAATGGCTAGTGCTGAGACACACCTCATTGGTTAATGCTCAGGCACACCTCATTGGTTAATGCTCAGACACACCTCATTGGTTAATGCTCAGACACACCTCATTGGTTAATGCTCAGACACACCTCATTGGCTTACTGTTGGACCACATTTCATTGGCTAGTGACAGAGGAAGACCTTCCCCTTTCAGAACTAAGACAAAGATCTGAGTAGTGTCAAAATGAAGAACCTGTCCCAGAGGCAGTCCAGATTATAGTCAGGCTATGTCAGCTCATGACCACTGGGTGTTAAGTTCATAGGAATTTTGTTTCATACTTGTCAGACACAGTTGTCAATAGAAATAAAACTAAGTAAACTCTAAATTAAAGAAATTGCATTTAAAGTGTAATAAATGATCTTAAATACTTAAAATTTCTTATCTCTTACTATTTTGCTATATGTTGCTGCTACCAATGATATTATGCATACCTACTGGACCTACAATAGATAATATGTTCTTATTGTGCATAAATTTAACATACCCACATTCAGTGTCTTAATACAGGTAGATTGAAATTGTAATATTTATAGGTGTAATTGGAATATTTATACCATGGAAATGGGCATATACTAAAAGGAAATCAATATATTAGTTCTGGTTTCTAGAGTTCTCGTTATTGCAGTGTTACCAGAACAACACTAGAATCTCCGACACTCTCATCAAATCTCAATCTAGTTTTGAACAATAAAGAAAAAACAGTAGCGGTGGGTATCCTCCCATGCCTTTATTTCTATGTTAAGTAGATTCACTCAAGAGAAGGTGAATGTGGATAAACTGCATCGTTTTCTTTTATGCTTGATTGCCAAAGATAGCTTTTCCATGAAAAGTCTTTAAGTAATCCAAGTAGAGTAACTCTGGTGCTCTGAAATGGGAAGGTGAATTGGGGAGGAGCCCAGGGGACAGGGAGGAGAAGTGAAAGTATACAGTACCTGAAGATGGGGTACAGGGAATACTGGGGGGGTGTTGTAGGGTGTTACAAACATTCTACTTCTAAGAGTAAAACCATACAGGAGAGAAGGAAAGCTTAAATGTCTGGTCTAGTTTTAGAGTTTTAGTGATGTGGAAAAACTATAATATCCATCTCATAGGGGGCAAATGCCAGAATGATGACATAATCAAAAGCAACTGACAGCATTCATTCATTTATGAACTCCCTAGTATTATCCCATTGTGTCCCCAAAACATGATAAAGAGAGCGAAGGCAATCCTGTCCACAAGGCCTTCAGAGCATGCAAGAGAGAAACACATTAAATAATTGGACTTTAATTTCACTATTGTGTTGATAAGCTTTCTGCAGGGACGCTTTGTCAATTACGCTAAGCGAGGGTGATCAAAAAGCATCTAGGGATCAACTAATACTTGTGTTTTGTTCCCTGTTCTCTCTTCCCTTCCATAGCTCCTATCAAGGCCTCCTTAGATTTCTTAGATTGTTTCCCTTCCTTTTGATCAGAATACAGACTGATGTCTGTTATTCTTTGCTTTGTAGCGTTTGTAAAAAGCTGCCGAAGGGAGCTCTGCACTCTTCCAAGTAGACAGAAGTGATGGACATGACAGCCTTGGGAGCCTTCATCCACCATATGATGTAACGCTGTAGCAAGATCTTGCCTGTCAAGGTGTCCCCACTAGAACTGAACTCTGGTAACTCCGGACTTGCTAATGCATGTGCTCTTCTGGTCTTTCCCATTTTCTTATATCAACATTTCCCTATAGATGTTCTCTGCAACTCTCCCACACATCCTTTAACACTAATGGAAATAGGGGGCACGGGAAAACAACAAAACAAAAACAAAACCAAGAGAATGCCTCTCTTGAACTTTTCTCTACCTCCAGACACTTCTATCTCCCACACATTGAGCACGAATGTGGCCACATATACAAGAACAGACTGCTAGGAATAGATGGATCTCATAATGTGCTGTCTAGACCAGGACATTCTGAAAGGTGAACCATTAAAAGTACACCCTAAACAAAGCAGGTTCAAACAGGAAGTCTTCTCAGAGAAAGGCTAACTCTGCCAGGCAGATATCAAGGACAGAGCCCTGGTGGGGATCCAGTGGGAACCTCAGGCTCAGGCTCAGGCTCAGGCTCAGGCTCAGGCTCAGGCTCAGGCTCAGGCTCAGGCTCAGGCTCAGGCTCAGGCTCAGGCTTAGGCTCAGGAGCAGGTAGCTCTCTGTCATATCCATGGGGTTCCTGGTCTCACAGACAACAACAAATCAGATCCAAGGTGCACCAGGAGGGAGGATGCATCTACCCAAGATCTCTCACAGGAATGCATTGTTTACAAGAGAAAGCAACAGGGGTTTGTTCAAATCTGTCACCCACCTCCTTCAGACAGCTGCCTCTTTCTTAAGAGGCACCTACTGAGTAGAGATCACACCCTGAGGAGAAATAGTTGACTCTGAGAGCTTTCCCCCAATGACTGCTGATGTTGGAAGCACAGGCAGTTCAGTGCATTTCCTGTGTACTGAAGCTACGCTGGGTGAGCTGGGGGCAGGCAGGGGCATTCCCAGAAAGGGAAGTTTCCATGCAAGTCCTTGCTGCTGAGAGCAGCGGTCTGCTTTCAAGCCTGCTTTGCTAATTTCCTAGACTTTTGTTTTTTGCTTCCCCCCTAAAACATTTAAACTTAAATAGCTATATAAGTTCAAATGCTCTTTTATAGACTGAAATAAACAGCTTTTATAGCCCGAAAACAGCAGACTTAGAGATCAACTGCTCGCCACTGAAGCAGGCATGTTTAAGCTAAAGAAATAGAAGCATTCTCTTCCTTACTGGTGGCTATATTTTTCCCCAAACTAATGGGCGGCAATATATAAATTAGCTGCCATCTAAGTTGTCAGGGGAAGACGTTAATGCGGCCTCTAGGCATTTTGCTGCAAGGCTGCCCCCGTCTGGCTCCCACCACAATTCACAGATGGTGATTCCTAAAAAAAAAAAAAACATGTATGCTTTATCTCTTCAGCCACAGAGAGTTTGAGGGCAAAGCAAGTTCAGGGGCCTGGTTAACAGGCAGGTTTTCTCCATCTTCTGGCCACCATTCCTGGCTTCTCAGCTGGTGTATGACATGTGGTTTTGCTTAAAGTAAAATAAGGCCATTCTTGATTTCTAAAGTAGGCACCAGGAGCCCAGTAGCATGCCAGTCAGGGAAAGAGGAGCCTGAGGACTATTCAAGCTCTTTTGCTGGAGGTAACCTTTCTACTCTGGGGCATTACACTCCTTTGCCTTGGGGCTTTTCTTCCTCTGGGGCCTAGGGAGCAAGTAGAACACTCACAACTATGAGATAAAGCCTAATAGTGGGGACACACACAAACATACACACACACACACACTAGAAGACAGCCCTAATGACCTCATCTTAGCTAATGACATCAGACATGACTGTGTTTCCAAATATTATCATATTCTGGGATGCTGGGATTTGGGTTTGAATCTATAACTTAATCCATAATAATGTTCAATAACATTTTCTGAGAGGTTACCCTTGCTCCAGTAAATGGCCCTGTGCCCATGCATGCATTGACAGTATTAAGTGAACTCGGTGGATTTATACAAAGAACAACTGAAATTGGTAGGGAAAAGCTCTGAGGGATACAGGGGAGAAACTCGAGGGAAGGGAATGGGGTGGATTGGATGGAAATGTTTATGCGCTTGTACGAATTCTCAATGGTAACAAAGGACTGAAAGCTCTCTAAGGGCACCTTAGAGCCCAGATAACACAGGCTGTGGCCAGGATGTCACTGAGCTGATTTGTAAATTACAAACAGAGGAAACCTCTTTCTCAGATATTTCCCATACTGGTCCACAGCCAGGCATATGCGTCTCTCTCTGTATCTTTACTGTATGTTTACTGTTCTTTGGTTTCCAGCATCTTTCATTTACATCTCCCTTAAGTGCATCAAAATCATGTTCCAAACTTATGGCATGTCACAGCAATTTTGTTTAGCTTTCTTCATCAGCTTATCCTGCCCCCTCCAATAGACAGATCGAACCCCTTTATGCTCTGTAGGACTCCTTGCATACCTCTCTGGTCTCATATATTCCCCTTTATGGCTGTATATTGAAACAGTAACCTTGCTAAGGTATTGATGACAGGAAACAAACTAGATATGGTATACACACACACACACACACACACACACACACACATCTGAAAAGACTTACTGTTTAACAGTTTTCTCTGAGATTGAAACCTTCTATCATTTAGGGAAGCTCTTTAAGCAGGAAGATAAACAACTCAAAATAACTTCAGAAAACTCCCTGAAACAGAGTAGACTCACCAGACCCCTCCATGTCAAAGTAAGCAATAAAAGCTGAGAGTCTCTCTCACACAAGGAAAGCTCCAAAGAAGACTCGGACACCAGCCCAGCTGCCTGGGAGAACCAGAAAACAGCCGAGGTGCTGGAACTGCCCAAACTGCCTGGAAGAAGTTTAGACCAGAGTCGCTTGGAAAGGGCATGCTCCAACGTGTTGAATTGACATGGGGGTGTGCAGTGTGCTCTGGGTATTCTAGTTTTTGTGACCTGTCATCTGAGTGCTGGGGTGGACCTTGATGTAGCAGTCTTTGATTCATTTCTGCTTCTATAAGTAAGTAACTCCCAATAAACTTCATAGTTCACCAAGTTGGACTTTGGCGGCATCTGTACATTGGTCTATTGAGGGAACTTATCCGGGGTGAGCAGACATTTGTAGCATGTCCCCACGGAAAGATTTGTCATATAGCAAGGCTGAAAAGCTAGCAAGCTCCATCTGGACCATTAGCAAGGCCTGAAGAGAGACAAGAATCTGTGGGGGTCTGGTATCCAGTCTGGAGTTCACCTCAAACCTCCTTAGAACTACCTAGAACTGCTTAGGGAGGCACCACCCACTCAACCCTGAAAAGAGCACGGAAACCCCAAACCAGCAGCAAGAAGATCTTGCAATGTGTTCTTCCCCCTGGCTTCCAAATTACCAAGCTGTTCCCATCTGTCACTTTGTGGTGAATAAATTTAGAGGGATTCCTTGGAAAGACTAAATAGGGGCTTTGTATTTTCGAGCCAATGACCAGAGAGGTCTCTCTTTGCTTCCTCCTCTCAGTCTACTAGCAAAGAAATTGGAAAGACACACCTTCTTTGTGAGAGATAGATAGGAAGACATGATCTTATCTAGGGCAAAGTTACAATGTGTGTGTATGTGTGTGACTGTGTATGTGACTGTGTGTGTGTGTCTGTGGTGTGTATGTGTGTATATGTGTGTGTGTGAGACTGTGTCTGTGTGTGTGTGTTGTGTCTATGTATGTAGTATGTGTATGTGATATGTGCGTGTATTTGTGGGTGAGAGAGACTCTGTGTGTGTGTGTGTGTGTGTGTTGTGTTGTATGTGTGCACACACACATTTTCATGTAATAGAGACTTGTATGCCAGGCCCTGGGATTATCACCAGGGAATGGATGATGTGTATCTGTTGGGAAAATGTTTCACAGGTTTTTTTATTGATTTTCTTCATCTTTGGTAGGCTGTAGCATAGCCTATATACAAACCATCACATTTCAAAGTTGCACTCAGCAAAGGAGGTATCATGACTCTCACACCCCAGTTGCATGTGAGTAAATTGAGGGTCAGAAGTGAAACAACATGCTAAGGTAGAAGAATTATCAAATTTCCATCAAAGCTTCTTCAAGTCTGAGCCCACACTCCAACCAGAATTCTACATCCCTTCACGACTGGGCACTTCAAATACTGTTTCTCCCATTCTGTCACCTCTTCGAGAAGGTGGGCACAATTCCTAGGTGGGAATCGTAAGTTGTCAGTGAATGCATCTCTACATGGACAGAAGCACGAGCAGATGTTACTCAGATATTCATCACAATTTGCCTAGCTCGGGCAGGTTTGCTCAGTGTTCCACTGGCTTTAGAATTGATCTCACCCTTTGTTACCTAAATAGCATCCTATGATCACTCTGTATGGTGACCTTACTTACATTGGTGCTTGGGACAGAGTAGTTTCTTGAGAAGTATTGGTCACATTAGAAGACAAAGAGCTATCTGCAGAGCATCACCATGCCCAAGGCTGAGACGTTAGCTCTTAAACACAGTCTGTACCTCTCAGAAAAAGCAAGTGACTTTCCCAAGTCAGACTGCCTGCCCCAATATTTCAGACTATTTCCTTTCAGAAACACAGCAGTGTTTTCTGTGTTTTGTACAATTTCTGACCTGTTGCCACCCAGCCTGAGAGCCTTCAAATTTCGTCCTGGTCCTGGCACCATGTTGTGTCCACTCAGCCTATTTTCCAAGCTTTCTCCCCCCCCCCCCCCCCCCCCCCCCCCCCCCCCCCCCCCCCCCCCCCCCCCCCCCCCCCCCCCCCGCCCCATCCCTCTCCGCCCTCACTCCCCACACACGTGTCTCCTCCCTTTTCTGAGTCTAGTCACTAATAATGCTCACTCCTGATGAAAAAGCCCAGCTCTGTGGGAATCCATGGCATAGGAATGTCAGCAGCTGCCAGGCCAGGGTCATGCCAGGGTCAGTGGCCTGGTCGCTTTCTGTGGTTTCTGCTGGCCCAGGTTTAAAGGTATTCGTCAGCTCCAGCCTTACCCCCATCCTTGCAGGCCTACACCTTTGATCCTTTGCAGGCCCCTGACCATAACCACATCCGAGGAGCTTATAACTTGGAAACTGCTGCATCTGCCTTCTTTGGATGCCCATGGTACTTTGTTTTTCTCTCTCCGATGTTTCAGGGAGAAGCACCACATAGTGCTAGCTAAGGGGTCTGGGTTCTTTGTCCACAAACCTCTGCCTGGCTAGCCTCTGCTCATACTTTATATCTCATCAGTCAAGCTAATAATGCCGAGAGGCCCCGAGTCTGGACACAGAGCTTATTGCAAGGTACATTATTCGATTTACTTTTACTCTGGCATAGATAACCACAAAGCCACATATAGTGTGTATCTCCCCACCACTATCTCCCCAGTGGCTGATAGTGGATGGGCCTACGACTGCAGGAGACATGAGTGCCTTTCCTCCAGTGTCATGCATTTATCTGTCAGGAGTGTGGCTCTTCATACTCTTCCAAGAACTGACAGACATGTGGTATTTCGCTTTCGTCTCCTACTGGAGAATGATTCCACTCTCTATATTGTTCCATCTGACACTTTACTTTCTGTGATTTCTCTATCTTCGGTGACAATAGCTCTTGCGTTTAAGTGGTTATTTTATTACCCTAAGATAGGTCGTTGATTGTGATGGCCAAAGAAGATTGACTGAGAGTAGAATTCTAGAGATCATTATTTTTGAAGAATACTCTCTGTATGAGTTGAGTGAGGAATTTTATATACCAAAGCATCTAATAAATACATGAGAAATCACTTCTCAAACAATGATTCGATGTTTGTGAAGCCGTTAAACATTACTTTTTCAGGATTTGATGATGTCTGTTCTTAGAGCCTAAATTTATTGTGTCTTCTTTCTCTGCTCTGTTTTATGATATACCTGTGATTCCTGTATGTCTCTCTGTAATTTTGCCTACCCATATCTTCATACAGATAGATACAGAGACATATAAATGTATATGATATAGATATAGCTGAGTACAGCCATCAGGACTCTTAAGATTACAATGAAAACAAAAACTAAAACAAAAAAAACCTTTGATTCTAATCAGGTCTAAGGGCACACAGTTGTAGCTCCAGTTGCTACAGAGGCCAAGGCAGTAAGATCACTTGACTTCAGAAGTTCAAAGCTAGCCTGGAACATTATACAACATTATTCTGGAAAGAAGAGAAAGGTAGAGGAAGGAAAGAAGGAAGGGACAAGGAAGCCAGGGAGGGATTGAGAGAGGGAGGAAGGAAGAAAGGGGATATTTAGAAAGAAAACTAAAATTTGCTTAAATATTAAGGGGAGTTCAATACTTCACACAAGTTCAGAGCCTAAAAGTCTGCACCTCAGAGACTATGACAGGGTTTAAATGTTCCTACACCACTCATGCTTACTTACTGTATGTTTCTTGCTTCTTGCTCACAGAGAATGACTGTTTTTAAAGTTTTTCTCTATATCGGGTGAAGGTTACCAATAGCAACTGAGGTTTGCATCCTTCCTCCTTCACATTCTGTTGAGGGCCCTGAGGTTTGGGAGGCTGCTTGTATTCTGAGAAGAAATGGCCCTTCTGCTTGCAAGCCACTACACTGATTGGGTTACATGTGGACCCTCAAGTAATCATTGTGGTCGAGTAGAATAAAATGGCTGTACTAAGCCAGTGAGAGAGAGAGACTCTTGCTGCCCATCCATTTTATCTCAAGAGCCCAGTGAAGATGTGGAAAGGATGAACACCCCCAATGGAAAACAGCAGTGTTGGGTACCAGGAGTAAAACTAAGAAACACCCTTGCTATAGCATGGCATTAGAATCACATCTGTTTATTAGTTCATTGATAGGGTCATAGTCTGGCACCTCCATGTACTAAAAATGATGACTATTCATAGAAGGATATGGAAGGATTACTGTTGGTGAAGACTGCTTGGTCGTCTACAGCTGGGTGAATTTTCTAGGAGAGGTCCAAAGAAATATCTGTTTATCTCAGATTGCTAGGCATCTGACCAAAGAAATCCATACTACCAAGACCATCTTGGTGAAGCAGTGAGGTTAGGGGATTATTTTCAGAATCATGGGTGGCCCTGGCAGCTGTACCACATTAAGTTCTACTCCAAGTATGGAGGACTTAGAAAAAGTTGCAGCACTGAAAAGTCCCACATCCAGGAAATGATTTTTGCCTTAGCTAACCTTGGAGTAGGAAAGAGTCTTGTGAGCAACTCATGAGCCTCCTGGGATTCCCCATGCATAAGGCATTGTTAATAGGTCTGACTTCATGAAGGTTTCTTGGCTCTGCGTGATGACAATGATCATGTCTAATCCAGAGAGAACAGCTACACCTGCTGACTGTACACCAAAATGAGATTAATATTTGTAAAGTCTCCTGAGATGGCCTCAAAGAGGAGAGTACTATGAAGATGTAAAGACGACATGTAGACTTGGGACTTTCCTGGACCTTAAAAGGTGTCTCTTTTCCTGGCATAAGGATGGGCGAGGTGACTAGAGGGATGTCGCTACATCATAGGGACGAAGGCCATCTGGCAGCACGGTAGGCCAATAAGAAGGGTGAGCTCAGGATGAAAGGCTGAATGTGGGAGGAGGAGAGGGAATGAAGGGAGCACATGTGACAGCCAGATGCATCACTGTTCAAAGAAGCCCCGTGGTTTTATAAGAGCTGATTCTTAACTGTACATCAGAGAGGAATCACGACACAGAAAACTAAATAATTTAGCTACTTATCTTTCCCATAAAAAGGTAATACAGTAAAATGGCTTTACATTTTAAAATGTGAAAATATTTTTTAAAATCCTCCTGGCTTAGGGAAAAAAAATACCATAAAGTGTTACATAAAAGCCAAATGTCATAATAGCTAAACCAGTGGTAAAAGCATTTAAATTTAAAATTAACAAAGAACTGAGATAATATTAAGGGGACAAAATTTTAGCCAATGTATAAAATGCAAATATCTTCAATGTATAAAAGGATCCTATAAGTGACCAGAGAAGAGAGTATAAACAGACAAAAGAACAGAAATAATAAATAATACCATCATGAAAAAGTCCTTTGTATCTCTTATAATAAGATGAATGCATATCACACTGTAACTTTTCTAATTGAGGAGAGTAGTCAATATTTGTTATTTTAATGTATGTATCATCCTAGCATAGATTGTCTTCTTAAAGGGCAATAGCACAAAACGCTATCAAAAGTTTTAAAAATGGGCCTGCAATGTAACCAAGTAGACTTTATTTAAAATACACAGCAAAAAAAAAAAAAAAGTGCACTTAAATGTACATACAAGTATGTTAATGGGAGTCGTTTATGATAGGAAAGCATTGTTATAAAAAATAGCACAAGCTGGGCGGTGGTGGCTCACGCCTTTAATCCCAGCACTTGGGAGGCAGAGGCAGGCAGATTTCTGAGTTCGAGGCCAACCTGGTCTATAAAGTGAGTTCCAGGTCAGCCAGGGCTACACAGAGAGACCTTGTCTCGAAAAACCAAAACCAAAACCAAAACCAAAACCAAAAAAAAAAAAACAAAAACAACACAATGTTTAGTAACAGGCAAAATTAAGTAAACAGTAGCTGCCCAGACACTATTGTTTAGTGAATTAAAACTTATGCTGTAGATAGATAGATAGATAGATAGATAGATAGATAGATAGATAGATAGATTAATAAATAGAATGATAGTTAGCTAGCTAGATAACTAATGTGAGAAGATAGGTAAGAAACATTCAGACATTCCTAAAGCTTTATGTATAAAGCTTTATGTGTGCTCCAATTCCTAACCTGTAATATTTTTATACACATGTACCTCATGTGCTTCCAAAACAAAAGAGCTGAAGTTACTATATGCAAAAGCCAGAATATCATAATTAATGTGGAGTAGTAAAATCGTAGAATTTCTTCTCATTTTTATTTTTACTATGCTCATTTATCTTTTTTTCCTTTTATTTTCTTAGTACAATGTTGAACATGACATGTATAATGAAAATACATTATTTTCACTTAAATGCTGAATGTAGTTAATCATTTCATGGAAATCCACTACATATGATGGTTGGTTAGGTCTAGAACTCTGTGGAAGGAAGAGATAGGAAGTAGATGAAGAATCAATGATGGAAAAGGGTGAGTTGGGATCTGGAAGGTTCCAGCTAGCCAGTTCTGACTAGCTTTGTAGGAAGATGGTGCACACATAAGGTTAATCCAGGGCTGTGTATCAACACAATCGTAAGAAACACCTTGTTGGTGGGAGAAGACAGAACTGGATAGCAGCCCTTTGATAGACAAAGACTCTAGTAGCCCCACTGATTGACAGAGACTCATTTTCTACAGAAGATTGAAGTAACTCTTTCCCCTTTTAAAGATCAATAGATGGTCTAAACAGAAAGCACGTGGTTGTCCTCAATATTGAAGACTGTTTCAGAGTGGTTAAGGATAGTTTTCATAGCTGAGGCCTCTTCAGTAGAGGAGACACTCCGGGAAAACTGAGGCTCGCTTATTTTTCTCTGCAGGCTCTTAAATAGTAGTACTTTTACTCCAAGCAATGTGGAGTTTATTCTGTATATGACTATTCATATGAACAAACAAACAGGTACCATGCACTCGTATGATAAATACTTGACAGCTATTAAGAGTCAGAATGTGTATTGAATAAGCATATTTTGGCTATTGGCCTCTGAATTTGTATTTTCACCACTATTATTCCATATTTTATATCTGATCCCAGACACAGAGACTAGGAGGTGGTTACACAGGAGGAAAGAAGACAAACAAAACAGAAACCAAGCTGCCCTGTGTGGATTACAACCAAACGTAAAGTGGCATTTAAGAGAGAATTTAATTACTTCCTTTTAACTCATCAATCATTTGTTGATATTCTATGTGAAAGTACAGGACAACAGGAGGAGAAGCGGAGTGTGAGATTCACATATCTAAGATCAAAGAGCTCAGAATAAGTGGTTTTTCAGCTTCCACATTTGCTCCAGTAATCAGAGACATTCCTGTCTAAAGAGTATAGTCTATGTCACGAACTCACAAGTTCTGAGTCTTCCTAACTCAGGAGGGTGGGGCTTCACCTGCCAGGAGAGAGGAACACCCATGGCCAGAGGCAGCCCCGATCATCCCCTGAAGTGGAAATCTCCGGTTCAAGAACTCAGCTGTATCACATGATGTTTTTCTGGAAGCTGTCTTGTGAGAGGGCATGTGATGTTTTACTGAAAACAGACATTTGAGAGGATGAATGACGTTTAGAATGAATATAAATGGAACCCCCACAAACAGCGAGAGGCTGCTCTTACATTGCTATGCTTTGCAACACTTCACTTCTTCACTGGTCTTTGCTGGTCTTCACTGGTCTTCACTTCATAAAGAGAAACGTGCCGAAGAACTTCTGGTGGAAGTCTCACTTATTCTGTTCTCTTCTGCTGACCCATGCCCATTCAGCAGAGCCTCGCCATTTCTGCTGGATAATGCCACTGCTCCTCATTTGTGTTTGGTGTGTGCTATTGAATTAGATCTCTAGTATACTGACAACAAAGAGTGCAATCACCCTAAAGAACTACTACTAATCAAGTCCACATCCCAACTTTCCTTTTAACCTTCTTTCTCCCCTACCTCTGTTATAGAAGGTAAGTTGAAATATTTAAAAACCCTAAATAAAGTAGGTTTTGAAAAAAATCAAAGCCTACAGTCCTCTTCCAAGATGGGAACTTGGTCTTCAGAAGGTAACCTCTCTCCTGAGAGTTTGACATCTTAGAAGCCTGAAATCTGAGTGTCTCACTGTCTGTTCTACTTTTCCTGAGGGATGAGACCAAGTGCTTTATCAAACATAATAAGGAACCATCAGAAGACCAAACTAATGATTCTACTAAAGTCTAATATGGCAGGCCAATGTGCTTTTTGGAGTCACTTACAGGAGCCTGGCTCAGTCTGGCTGATGAGTAAAGGAAGCTTCATCCTGGATCTCTCTTCAAGAACTGTGAGCAGTTCAACAGGCAAGAGTGCCTTCTCCCCTCACAGCTATTTATCACTTCCATCATCTTGAAGAGTGGCCTAGTAACTCTTGTTAGTTTTAAGAACTTCCTGGGACTTGCAACTTATTTACTGAGTTACAGGAGCCTCCCTCTTTTCTTCTGAATGACCTGGTGTGCTGTAAAACTTGTACTGAAGGCCATATATATATATATATATATATATATATATATATATATATATATATATATATATATATATGTTAAACTGAACAAAATACCACACTGTGACACAGAAATACCCATTCTTCAAGATGAGAGGGTTGTTCTTAAAAATATCTGAGTCAAATGAGCCACAAAGAAATAGCAACAGCTAAAGGTCTATCAGTGGGGCAGGTAAAGCATTGCATTATATAATAGTGTACTAATAGGGTTACTATTGCTGTGATGAAACACTATGACCAAAAGCAAGTTGGGGAGGAAAGGAGGTTAATTTGACTTATACTTTCACATCATAGTCCATCTCTGAAGGAAGGTAAGGCAGCAACCCAGAGGCAGGACCTGATGCAGAGGCTATAAAACTATATTGCTTACTGGATTGCTCCTCACGGCTTGCTCAACTTGCTTTCTTATAGAACCCAGGACCACCAGCCCAGGGATGACTCCACGTACAATGGAACAGACCTTACCTTGTTAATCACTAATTAAGAAAAGGCTTCCAGACCTGCCTATAGCCCAGTCTTAGAGAGATGTTTTCTCAGTTCAGAATCTCTCCTCAGATGACTGTGTTTATTGTAGAGTTGACACAAAACTAGTCCACACGAACAGCAAGATGAGTACAGCTCAAAGCTAAGACACTGAATGAGTTTCTCACCACAGAGCTTCAGGACAGGAAAAGCAATTATAAGTTAAAACTCAGAGTCCCTACTGTGGATTCAGGGGTTGGGCCAGGATGATGTTTGTCCCCTATTTTGATTGTCCCTAACAGACATATGTGGTAATACAGTTAATAGAACAGTATCTGGGAAGATGGAAAATTTAGAGGGAAATTATGGATCCACTGTGGTTTCAGCCTTTTGCTTGTTTGTTTGTTTTTGTTTGTTTGTAGTAAAGGTCTAAGGTCTGGAAACCCACTGTATGGAATCAGAGTCTTGAAATACAAAACTAACACATGAGCCTCAGGACCCAGCATCTGTGGGAAGACAAGCAGGTAAGGAAACTAGCAATGCAGATAAACCTAAAAGCCTTGGACTTACTGGGCATGGCCTTTTTAAAATAAAGTGAGTGCCTGAGAGACCATGCTAAAGAAAGGTCTTGACACAAAACGTATGGGTCAATGGGCCAAACTAAATGTGGCTGTGTGATTAAGCAGAGGATGTTCTATTTCGCTCCTACCTTAAATTCTACATTTGTGGAGGTTGAATTAATGAGATTTTACCATGCAGAACTCTGAACTCACAGAACAGATAAATCAGTAGAGATTTAGCACGTGGTTCAGAAATCACTCAGGGCTTCATTTCAGAACCTTCCTTTGTACCTCCATTTAGAATAAGATTTAATTTGCCGGGGCAGCTGCAGTACAGGAGGAGGAAGGCAAGACTGGATTTCCTGGCAGACTTGCCATTTATGGGCTATGAGATCTGAGAGGAATAATACCTCCCTCGCAAGGGTTAATGTTAGCACTGAAATGGATGATGCGTGTGAGGGCCCTGGGAAGCCATAATGCACTAACAATGTGCAAGCTTGGCTTGCCAGGCACAGCAGCCCTGGGAGGTAAAGCAGGTCAAAGGCAAGTGCTGCCAGCTTGCCCAGCCAAGTGATGGAATGTCTAACTCTACATACACATCTCCTCCTCGGGCATCTTGGGGCTGTGGTCCAAGATGTTACAAACATGGATGTCTCTGCCTCACCAAGCCTTCTGAGTGTCCCTTGCTTCTGTTTTTACTGTTACTGCTAGAACCTTCCATTCAGTGTGAAGATAAGAATACATAAGATCTTGTCAAATTATAAAACTTGCCTGTCTATGCAGCTAAGCATATGTCTTTCTGCTAAGCAAATAGTATACCAAAAAGTGAGAATGTTGTTGATTTGGTTTTCTTTGACTCCGTAGCAGATCATCCCGCAAACTGGGTTGCTTCAGCGATTTTGCTCATATATCTATAGATCAAATAGGACTCAGACATTCAATAAGAAAAGCATCTCAGGTCCACAAAGACAGGGGACTACAACTACACGGAGCTCACTGAGCCACATCTCTACCAACTGATGCTGTTTGATAGCCCCACCCCCAGCTAGGGCTAAGAGAAAAACACCCATGTGGGACCTTAGTATGATTATTATATGTTTATGTGTGGAGTCTAGGCTCTAAGTTAGTGGATATCTGTGTTTGAGAGAGGAAGCATTATTACATCTCACAACCTACTTTCATTGCAACATATGATGTATATTACAAAGGAGCCCTTCTAACTTTGAGGGATGGCATATAATCAAGGACATTTGTCTCTCCTCTCATGGCGGGAGTATCAAGAATTTCTAGATATATTTTAAAATCACTAGACTGTCACACCAAAACTAGTAAGTTTTACATTCTGTGACATGCACTAAAAACATGTTTGTCCCAGCATTAGCAGTTTCTGAGTCTTTATTATGATTTACTAATGAATCACCTTTCACCATTTTATTGGCTGGGTTTTCTTGTAGTCCATTTACCCCCAAACTAAGACATAGCATACTTGGTACTAAATTGGGGAGATGGCATTCTTATATACTCAGAATCATGGTTACATTTGTGAACTGTATGGTTGGCCACTGTCATGTAGCTAGGGTCACCTTCCAATTCTGTATTGCCTTCTGATTAAAGTTCAGCTGACCTCTTCAGACAGAATAGCTTCCTCCTCAGACCCTGGATTAACCAGGGCACGGGGATCTCATAGTGATGGCAGAGACACAAGAGAGCAAGCAGAAACAGATGAGGGTTCCTGAGTCCTATATCAGAATCAGCTCACTGTTACTTCCATCCACCGGCCATTGGCTAAATCAGATGAAGATGTCAACTCTCAAGTCAAAGTTCAAGGTTAATGTCCTGCATCGTTAAGCATCTGTAGAAGATGCAGGGTAGAGGGAAAAGTAAGGGGCACTTTTAAAATAAAAATATGAAGAATAAACATCAATTTTTACATGTTGATGCTCTCTTGTCCTCATGATAAGATTCCCAACTCCAGCCTCCATAACAGTTTTGCCAAATAGTCCTGTTTATGTATGATGTTCCACAGATTTCCTGTAAATCAACAGTTATATAGTTAGAGCCAATTACCAGCTGAGAAGGTCCTGTGCTCTCAGCTGATAGGACTGGTCCCAACCATGTCATCCTTTCCTGACTGCCAAGGCACATTGAAGAGGCTGCCAATACTTTGGATTCAGGAGTTTGGATTACAGAGCTGTGTGCTCGTTTCTGGAATAAGGGGGGCTTCGCAGGGAACAGTCTCACTACACAAACCCAAAACTGAGAAAATATCAACCTGAGCTTCACCATAAGTCTATTTATAAAGAACTCTTTTAAAATAACCTTTATTGGGCTGCAGTGTTATCTTTTTCAAGCACACCGCAACCTAAAGGCTTGGGTTCAAAACCCGGCATCTGTGTACAAAGTCAGATACAGTGGTTTGTGCTATAATCCCAGCACAAAGCAAGAAAAACCGGAAGATGCCTCTGGCTTTCAGGATAACCAGCCTAACCTAATGGACAAAACAAATACAGGGTCTCAGGGAAAGACTGTATCTAAAATAACAACAACAACAACAACAACAGCAGCAGTAGTAGTAGCAATAATTAGCAATATAGATAACTGCTGAAGAATGATATCTGAGGTTGACCCCTGACCTTCATGCATGCATGTATGGGGCAGGCCAGGATGGGAGTTAGATTGTGGTACTATGGTATATGTGTACATACATACATACATACATACATACATACATACATACATACATACTACATTTAGAGAAGCAGTTAGAATCAGGCACCCAGAGGTAATTAATGCTCTAACAGTCACACATTAATGTAAATGATATTTTTAAATGTACCAGAATATAATGCCTAGATTCCTTTTCTTAAATATTTATTGATGTTCAGAGAGTATTATATACTAAGAAAATAACATTCTTTACTATATTACAAAATAGAGAAACACTTCTCTAACTTGTTACCGTTCCAATGTAAACAAATTCCAATATAACAAATGTAAACATTCCAACCTAAGCATAAAAAGTATCTGAAAGTAAGTGAAAATAATAAGCAAGCAGTGACCCCCCCTCCCCCCCAGCTTCTCCCTCCTCTTTGTTCCTCAGCCCTCCCACTCTCATTAAGTTACAAGGCAGGCTTGGTGTGGGGCAACTCCTGCAATGACAAAGGGCAGAGCTGTCAGGGACATCAGGAAGCTGCAGAAGGCTGAGCAGAAGGATGCTTCCCGAGTTCAGAGCACAAACCTTGTTGTGGAATCCATATCAGATGTGACAACGGCCCATGTGAATGCATGTGTTTAAAGGGAAGCTATTGGCTTGTGCATCTTCTAGGCACTCTTGTTACTTTGTTTCGGATATCTTCCCTGTGGAGAGTCCAGTCAAGCTCACCTGTCCCCGAGCATGTGAAGCATCTTACTGTTGGGAACTCTCACTTCATAGAGGAAAGTCATGATTTTTAGGATGGAAGGTTCCCATTGGATGTTGACAATATGCCAGTACACCTAGTGTTGTGAGATGTTGGGAATATGCTGAAGCCCCTCCTTCCAGAATAAATCAGACACCTCATTTAAATGTTGAGAGATATCAGAGATTAGACTAGGCTGGTTCTTATCACAAAACTCTCAATGAGAAAATCTTTAAGACACTTCAGCCTGTAGAACCCAAGTGCTAATTGGTTTGCAATTCCCCTTATTACTGTGTCATCTACCTGGACAGCTTAGCGACTGGCTGGAAGCCCAGACCCTACCCAGCCAAATTCACAGCTCCCACAATTTGGAAGTGTAACAGCAGTGACAATTCTGCACCTTGTCCACATGTGGGCATCCCCCCCCCCCAACACGCACGACTTCTCACTGAGATGTAACGACTCTAACAGATTCTCACAGTTGCTAACAATCTCATTAGGCTGTTGGTGTGAGGAGGAAAGAAGATTGGTTATAATTCTGCTGTAGCTCTTTGGGAACAGACTCTAGAGTTGCTCAGACTGGCTTGAAATTAGATAAAGCCTGAAGGTACTAGGGAGGGGTGTCAGAAAGCCTGGAGGCCTCTACACATTATCTACACCATAGATATGGGATGCTAAATGAAGGTCCTCAAGCACGGTCTTCCTGACATTTGCAAATATTCTCTAGGCAGTTGGGACAAGCCATTTAGAAAATGAGATAAGATAGTGGTTTTTTTGTTGTTGTGTTTGTTTGTTTGTTTGTTTGTTTGTTTTTATGTTGGCAGATAATTAGATAAGAAGCCGGAGAGATCGCTGGAGCTTTAGGTGATCCTCACCAAGCCTGATGAGTTGAGTTCAGTTCCCAGCACCCAAATAATGGAAGGAGAACAAACTTCCACAAATTCACACATGCTCACTCATACACACACAGGCATAAATAAATAAATGTAAGAAAAAGGAAACAATTACATATACAACCAGTGTTGTTATGAATTATTAGTTTTCCACAATTTTAATGTAAAGAAACACTGAAAACTACTCATAGTCATAACACATATGTGAAAATAGCTGGAAGTCCATTATAATATTAACAGAAATAAAGTAACAAGTCCTATGACATTTTCATTATTAGTATCAATTCAGTGCTGCCTGTGTTTAACTTACCTGAAACTAGCCTGCCATTTACAACCTGAATGTGACAGTGATTGTGACACTGATGACCTCCAGCTTGACAGTGTCTGCTATCTGGGAAGCTGACACTTAAGGCAGCTTAGTTTCCATCCCCCACTCCCTTGCATTGAGAGTCCTTTGATCTGTGGGAAAAGCTTTTTTCATGCAAATGGACTAAGGCCACCATTTGATCTTCATTTGGAATGGACAATTCATATACATAATAACATTTCTCATTTCTTTGGGGCTGGAAAGATAGTTCAGGAGTTAAGAGCACTTCTGTTCTTGCAAAGGACCAGAGTTCACATCCCAGCACTCATGACAGGTGATTCACAAACAGCTGTAACTCTAGCTCTAGGTGATCTCATGCCCTCTTCCAGCACCCACAGGTATCCACACATATACATGCATACACACACAGACATACATGTACATAGCCATAAATAAAAATAACATTTAAAAAGAAATCTTTTTAAATATTTATTTATTTATTTATTTATTTATTTATTTATTTATTTGTTATATGTGAGTACACTATAGCTGATTTCAGACACACCAGAAGATGGCATCAGATCTCATTACAGATGGTTGTGAGCCACCATGTGGTTGCTGGGATTTGAACTCTGGACCTTCGGAAGAACAGTCAGTGCTCTTAACCGCTGAGCCATCTCTCCAACCCTTAAAAAGAAATCTTAAACCTTCCTTATATTTTCTTCTTCTTTTTATTAAAAAAAAACCATACAAACATGGAGAAATAAAGTGTAAAATAAGCGTAGTGGTTTGGGTTTTGAATATATTTTTAACACTACTGTTTCTGTTGTCAAAACAATAGATACACTGTTGGCCAAATAATTAACAACTTTTTTAAAGATGGAAAATGACCTGCTTCCCTTCTCCTTTTCCCAAGAAAAGATATCTTTGTTCTGAGTACAAATTGGCCCTAGTGATCTTCTAGATGAACCTAGAAATCAGAGTCATTTCATTGGTTACAAGCATCACAGTTCTTGCAAACTCCCCGTATATTGAGACTTATAAAATGACTAAATCTAGAGAAGAAGGCGGTTCTTATTGAGGTGTTCTTCCATGTATATTAAAATAGAGTTCAGACATCTTGAGGGAAGATAGGAGTTTGGCTTAAATAATGAATGGGCAAAATAAGACACTTAGCTATAAAACATAAGAGGGTATCAAGAGATGGATGTTCAATATAAAATGCTAGACATCATCATTTCAGAAATCAAAATTAGTGTAAAAATCCATAGGGAGCAAACTATCAAAATTTTAAGGAAATGTGACTTATTGGTTCTTGAACCTTAAATAAATGGACAATATGTCCCAACAACATGGTTAGTTATTTTATTATTGTTGTTTGTTTTTGGTAGTGGTTAATTTTTTGTAGAATATTAAAGAAAGTAGTTGATACAGTACTAAAATTGAACTGTAAAAGTATTGAAATTGATATGATTTCCAGATTTGTATCTTCTTTATATCTTTAAGTAGAATAGTGAGCATTTCATTTCAGTTGAAGTTGGTTAACATTTTTGGTTGTTCTTAGATGAGCGGAAACTGTCAGTGTGATGATTGCCAGTGAAACAAGAAATCAATTAGATTTCGAAAATATTATTGATGTCTTTCTATTAATGTTAAAACACATGCTATCTTCTCTGTCTCAGGCTCCAATAAGATCTGGCCTGGCCATACCCTGAACAAGGGAGATGGAGACTAGAAGAGTTAGTAGTGGCCAGAATCCAACCAACAGTAAATATTATCGGTTACAACTTACTGTTGCCAGTTTCTTCTTATGTGCTCTTCTGGACAAGTCTGGCAAGCACAATTCTGAGGAACTGAAAAAGTGGACTGAGTAAGCAAGACACAGACACAGATTACAGAAGTCTCTGAGGGACATTCCTAGTCTGTGTGGTAGGAGTTCATTCAATGCAAATGCACGGTAGCTTCAGGAAGAATGGCTCTCCTTCTTCCTCTCTCATATCCATGTGGGAAGAAAATACAAATCTGGTAGGGAAGAGAATTGAATGGGGATGGAGTAGTATTGCAGAAGGGTTTGAATTAGGATCCAAAGACTTTCCAAACTTTATAACTGTAGGCTTAGCCTTGTGAAAATTAACATATTAAAACTTACTTTTAGTGATGTTTTGGGAATTAAATGCTCTGCTTTTTACAGAGTGGCAGAGGCCATTCTCAGCACATACTATGCCAAAAATAAACATTTATTAATGGAAAAAGAAGGAAGGAAAGAATGTTATTTGTTTTCTATTACTGCAGAACAAATTACAACAGACTTTAATGCCCTACAACAAGACCTACTCATTACATAGTTCTGAGAGTTGAAAGCCCATATGGGCTGCACTGGTTTCTCTGCTCAGCATCTCTCAAAGCTGGAATTGAGAGATGAGCTTATTTCAAAGATTCTAGAAAGAATTTTCTTCCACATGCTCATTCAAGCTTCTGGAAGAATCCAGTTCTTTGTGGCAATAAAATCAAGGTCTCCTGTTCTCATCAAATATATGACAAGGACCACAGAGTTTCTCATTTTTCATCATATCTTCAGAGCTGGCATCAAACCTTGATGATGAGGCCAGGCCTGGTGTAAAGGCCTATAGTCCCATCTGCTCATGCATCTAGGATAAGGGAAGGACATGTTCAAGTCCTGATTGAGCTACATAGTGAATTCAAGGTCAGACTTGGCATTTCAGTAAAAACCTTTTTCAAAACAAAATAAGAAAACAAACTTATCCTAGTAGAGAATTCTCTCTTCCTCCTTCATTCCTTGTTTTTTTTTTTTTTTTCCAGCTGGAAAGAATTGTCTGATTTTAAAGGAGCTCACATAATTAGATTAGGCCAACTCAGATAATCTTTCTATTTTAAAGCCAAACACATGCTGTGTGATTTTCCCTGGGGAGATGCGAACAAACATCTATTTGCCCCAGTCTGAACATTGGTGACTGACTAAAGAAGTATGTACCAAAGTCTAGCTCAGGAAACCAGTGAGTTGACTGAGGTTATTTTCAGGAGTATGGATGATTCAAAGGCAGTTGCAAGTACTTCCCATATGGTCCAGCAGTTAGGATTCCCTTTTGCAAAGGCACGTCCTACATTACCAAATAGCCCATACACCATGATAAACAACTAAAGAAAGTTGTATCCCTGAAGCTTCCTTCCATGTCTTGCAGTGGCCCAGCCAGTCAGAAAGTTCTCCACAGCAATTGTTACTTCAAAGGTAGGGGCAAAGTCTGGTGAATCTTGTAAGTTTCAGGAGCTTTCCTGAGGCTTGTGAGTTTTATTTGCTTCTTGTGTCTTGCAAATTTAATTTATTTCTGGTTCTCAATGAGACTTACTCCAGAAGAGAATGTTTCAGATTAGGGGCAATAACTATATAATGCCATGACATCTATGTAACACGATTGTGAAGTGATATTTCTTGGCTTATAGGCATTATAGTGTGGAAACTTAGAGGCCAGTGTTAAAATTCTGTTTACTGTAAGAGGAAAGACCAAAGAAGGAAAAATTACACCATCAAAGAGCTATCTGTGATCTCTCTCTTTTCATTTAGCTCTCATTACAACATCCTATCTTAGAGAACTATGACCATTGAAGCATGTTTGTAAAGTCTTAATGTTAGTAGTTCTAATCCATAACTCCAGCTACTTGTTTGGAAATAAGAGAAAATATGCTCAAATATGGAAACCAGACAATAATGAAAGGTTTTATTTCTTCCATGGAAATTGATACCCTGTTGGCCAGCTTACCCCACACAATGATTTACCTACCTTCTTACTCCTATTTGTCTATGCTATATTTCAACCTTTCAGTATTGCAAGCCCTAAAATTTTATATTCAATGATATATAAGATACCCTGAGTCCTTCTAACAAAGTAAGAAGAAACGTGCTGGATAGACACTACCAACTTGGCCCTTGCAAGCACAGACCTCTGGGGATTTTGTTTCATTTATTTGTTTATGGTACTAGGCATTGAACCATGGGGCTAATTCATATTAAATAAATGTTCTTCCACTAATTTATAATCCAGCAAAATAGAAGCAATCTTCTATCTGTTGAGCCCTAGGCTGTACAGCTTATTCAGTTTGTTTCTGAGGCATTAGGGATTGAACTCAGAGCCCTACACAGGCTAGGCAACTGTTCTACCAATCAAGACTCAACCCCACCATATTACTTTTAAGGATGTAAACTTTTAATGCTGTTGCAGAGTAATCCTCTGGGATATGCTTTATTATCTGTTTTTTTTTCTTTTTTTCATTTTTTTTTCAATTTAGAAGCTAGAGTTCTTATGCCTAAACTACTAGACAATTGAGGAGTTACCAAGGTTATTCTGAATTGTCTGAGGGAAGGTAGGTCAAGTGCATATGCATTGCACCACCTACCTTATACAAATCATATGATTCTAAGAAAGCTGTCTGTCAACAGTCTAGTCATAGACTCAATTCTACAACATTGTAGTGTCATAATACAATGCTCTCTTACCTATAAGATAAGAGCAGAAGAGATTCACAACTCCCAAAGAGATGCCACCTGCCAAGGGCAGCCTGTAAGACATCGCGCTGTTATTTAGATCACTTAATAAAGCATGCACAAATTAACTTTAATATGAAAGTTGGGTCATTTAAACAACGTTTCTTACCCTTTTGGTATCTGTTTTATCTCCCTTTCTTAATGGGAATTGCTTTTGAGAGGTTCTGATTTCTATTGGAGAGCCAAAAGGAAGACTGTTTCTTTTCCCACTATTAATTCAGAATAGACAGGGAAAGAGTGTGACTCCAGCTTGTTAACTCAGGAGTTCTGGCTGTCCTTGGGTGAGGGCCAGTGGCCCAGGAAAGAAGCCAGATGGGGTCAGAGACCTCAAGCTGACAGATGTGGCAGCAGAGGGTTCCAGGAAGAAGGATCAGAGGCTGGCCGAAAGACAGCCACTTGCCCAGATGCAAAAACCCCAGGAGAATGAAGGTGAAGGAAGACCTGGCAGTGTTTGGCTGAGTCACGGGGGAAACTGATGAGCAGTGGCTAGGGTCAAGCTGAGGACAAGGAAACGCTACCCAAGGAGCAGGAGACCAGAGAGGACGGATGAAGAAGGAGGCGTCTGCAGGACCCTGTGGCGTTATGAGTGCATTGATGGGGTGCTTTTGTCTAACTCTTCTTGTAATCCTAACACATATGTCTACAGTTGACAGCACATCCCATTCTGAGAGCCAAAAGGAAATAAAATCAGCATGAAGATTGCCTCCTCTGCCTATGGGTTCCAAGAAGTAAATGCTGTGGGATGTGAAGGGACGTAGAAAGTGAAAAGGACAGTCTGTGAAAATGGTCCACCCATCTTCACCTATGCCATTGTGACATGAAGTTTTATCTGGGAGAGTTGCTGACCCAGAAACAAAGGGTGGAGGCAGCTGTGAGTCAGCGCTCAGTTGCTGGGAGCTGACACTCTCTCACTGGAGATGAGGGTGGGAGGTTGTGGAAGGCTTGATGCAAAAGCTTTTACCCTGTTTATGAAAGGGATTTGGGCCACACTCTCTGAATTCTGATGACTTTTGCACAACATCTTTCCCTGTGCTAATTTTTAAAGATCTATTTAAATTGCACTCCACTTACTGTTTACTGAACAGCACATTCTAGGATGTCTGTATGTTCTCTTCTTTAGAACGATGTCCTTGCGTCTAATGTCTTAATGATCACACCAAGTAAGTAACTAAATGAAACACTAACCCCCCAAGTGATGTCTTCTTTGAACAAGACTGACCTAGACAATGAGGACATCGATGGAAAAGATACATCGGAATTCCAGCTAATAAATAGAGAGTGCAAGATGGAATGAAAACTCCAGCCACTGGCAACCACAGAGGATTGTTTTAGGCAAGGGTCATCAATGAATGTGAAAAGGGGTGGGTGAAAGTACAGACACAAACAAGACATATGAATGGTCTCAAAGCATCTCCCTAATGTTAATTGCAAAAGGGAAAATAGTTACTTCATAGTGCAGAAGCCTGGCAGACACCAATTGGACGCAGCAATTAAAGCTAACATCACAGGAGAGAAATGGGATAAATCAGCACCATGTGCCTCATGTTGCGACCCACTGAGCAGGACACAGCATCCTTCTGTGGTCTGCCTGCCAAGAGTAGCAAGTCTGAACCTAATTATGAGAAAAAAATCCAGACAAACCCAAATTAAGAAACATTCTGCTAAATAGCTGGCCGCTACTTCTCAAGTGTGTCAAGATTACCAAAGAGAAAGAAGGAAAGAGCTCTGCTCCAGACCTGAGGAGAACAAAGGGATGTGGATGAGAGGAGCATGCTTAGATCCATGAGCCTTGGCTGGATTGCAGACCTCATCCTTGAACGTTGTGTCACAACTAGTGAGCTCAGAATAAGAACTGAAATACAGATGTGAATCTTGCCACTGTGACCACTGGACTGTGATAGTCTAACCAAGATACAGAAGACTGGGAAGAAGGCACAGTTGTAAAGTCCCAAAAACACCTGAGAAATGGTAGCTGAGGTTGTCTTCTGTCTCTACACAGACATACACATTCATGATCACCCACAGATACATGATCACACATATACATACACACCCAATGAAAATATATGAAGAGATGAGATATGTTCAATCTGAATTCAAATGTATTAGAATGGAGGGAGTGTTACAGATACACACACAAAAAAGTGCAGGCAGATGATAGTCAATACATAGACTCAGCTCTGTTAGTAGGAATGTATTTAAGAGCACAGGAGATATAGCTTTTCAAAGGAAAGAGACTCACTATTTAGGCATTTCTGTTTTAGAAGTCATGAAAATTAAGGTAAGCAGGTTTACTGCATTGTTTACGTTGAAGATTAGGATTCTAAAGTAAAATTACCTGTTCTATGTTTGTTGATGTAAGAATGCCTTTATTCACTAGTCACTCCATCTGAACATTTACACATATTCCCAATCCATTTTTTCTTTTTTTTTAATTAGATATTTTCTTTATTTACATTTCAAATGCTATCCCAAAAGTACCGTATACCTTCCCCCCCACCCTACTCCCCTACGCACTCCCACTTCTTGGCTCTGGTGTTCCCCTGTCCTGGGGCATATAAAGTTTGCAAGACCAAGGGGCCTCTCTTCTCAATGATGACTGACTAGGCCATACATATGCAGCTAGAGACACGAGCTCTGGGGGTTCTGGTTAGTTCATATTGTTGTGTCACCTACAGGTTTGCAGACCCCTTCAGCTCCTTGAGTACTTTCTCTAGCTCCTCTATTGGGGGCCCTGTGTTCCATCCAATAGATGACTGTGAGCATCCACTTCTGTACTTGCCAGGCACTGGCCTAGCCTCTCTCGAGATAGCTATATCAAGGCCCTTTCAGCAAAATCTTGCTGGCCTATGCAATAGTGTCTGGGTTTGGTGGCTGATTATGGGATGGATTCCCAGGTGGGGTAGTCTCTGGATGGTCCATCCTTTCGTCTTAGCTCCAAAATTTGTCTCTGGAACTCCTTCAATGGGTGTTTTGTTCCCTATTTTAAGGAGGAATGAAGTATCCACACTTTGGTCTTCCTTCTTCTTGATTTCCTTGTGTTTTGCAAGTTGTATCTTAGGTATTCTAGGTTTCTGGGCAAATATCCACTTATCAGTGAGTGCATATCAAGTGACTTCTTTTGTGATTGGGTTAACTCACTAAAGATGATATCCTCCAGATACATCCACTTGCCCCAAAATTTAATACATTCATTGTTTTTAATAGCTGAGTAATTGTCCATTGTGTAAATGTACCACATTTTCTGTATCCATTCCTCTGTTGAGGGACATCTGGGTTCTTTCCAGCTTCAGGATATTATAAATAATGCTGTTATGAACATAGTGGAGCATGAGTTCTTATTACCAGTTGGAGCATCTTCTGGGTATATGCCCAGGAGAGGTATTGCTGGATCCTCCAGTAGTACTATGTCCAATTTTCTGAGGAATTGTCAGACTGATTTCCAGAGTTGTTGTACCAGCTTGCAATCCCACCAACAATTGAGGAGTGTTCCTCTTTCTCCACATCCTCACCAACATCTGCTGTCACCTGAGTTTTTGATCTTAGCCATTCTGACTGGAGTGAGGTGGTATCTCAAGGTTGTTTTGATTTGCATTTCCCTGGTGATTAAGGATGTTGAACACTTTTTCAGGTGCTTCTCAGCCCTTTGGTATTCTGCACTTGAGAATTCTTTGTTTATCTCTGTACTCCATTTTTAATGGGGTTATTTGATTTTCTGGAGTCCAGCTTCTAGAGCTCTTTGTATATATTGAATATTAATTCCCTATCAGATTTAGGATTGGTAAAAATTCTTTCCCAATCTGTTGGTGGCCTTTTTGTCTTACTGACAGTGTCTTTTGCCTTACAGAAGCTTTGCAATTTCATGAGGTCCCATTTGTCAGTTCTTGATCTTACAGCACAAGCCATTGCTGTTCTGTTTAGGAATTTTTCCCCAGGGTCCATATCTTCGAGGCTTTCCCCTACTTTATCCTCTATAAATTTCAGTGTCTCTGGTTTTATGTGGAGTTCTTTGATTCACTTAGACTTGAGCTTTGTACAAGGAGATAAGAATGGGTCAATTCGCATTCTTCTACATGATAACCGCCAGTAGTGTCAGCAACATTTGTTGAAAATGCTGTCTTTTTTCCACTGGATGGTTTTAGGTCCCTTGTCAAAGATCAAGTGACCATAGGTGTGTGGATTTATTTCTGGGTCTTCAATTCTATTCCATTGATCTACCTGTCTGTCGCTGTTCCAGTATCATGCAGTTTTCGTGCATTTTTTTTTTTTAATCACAATTGCTCTGGACTATAGCTTGAGGTCAGTGATGGTGATTCCCCCAGAGGTTCTTTTATTGTTGAGAATAGTTGTTGCTGTCCTAGGTTTTTTGTTCTTCCAGATGAATTTGCAAATTGCCCTTTCTAACTCAGTGAAGAATTGAGTTGTAATTTTGATGGGAATTGCATTGAATCTGTAGATTGCTTCGGCAGTATAGCCATTTTGACTATATTAATCCTGCCAATCCATGAGCATAGGAAATCTTTCCATCTTCTGAGATCGTCTTCAATTTCTTTCTTCAGAGACTTGAAGTTCTTATCATACAGATCTTTCATTTCCTTAGTTAGAGTCACACCAAGGTATTTTATATTATTTGTGACTATTGTAAAGAGTGTTGTTTCCCTAATTTCTTTCTCAGTCCGTTTATCCTTTGTGTACAGAAAGGCCGTTGATTTGTTTGAGTTAATTATATATCCAGCTACTACACTGAAGCTGTTTATCAGGTTTAGGAGTTCTCTGGTGGAATTTTTAGGTTCACTTATATATACTATCATATCATCTGAAAATAGTGATATTTTGACTTCTTCCTTTCCAATTTGTATCCCCTTGATCTCCTTTTGTTGTCGAATTGCTCTGGCTAGGAATTTAAATGCTATATTGAATAGGTAGGGAGAAAGTGGGCAGCCTTGTCTAGTCCCTGATTTTAGTGGGATTGCTTCCAGCTTATCTCCATTTAGTTTGATGTTGGCTACTAGTTTTCTGTAGATCGCTTTGATTATGTTTAGGTATGGGCTTTGAATTCCTGATCTTTCCAAGACTTTTATCATGAATGGGTGTTTGATTTTGTTAAATGCTTTCTCAGCATCTAAGGAGATGATCATGTGGTTTTTGTCTTTGAGTTTGTTTATATAGTGGATTATGTTGATGGATTTCCATATATTAAACCATCCCTGCATTCCTGGGATGAAGCCTACTTGGTCATGATGGATGATTGTTTTGATGTGTTCTTGGATTCGGTTTGCGAGGATTTTATTGAGTATTTTTGCATCGATATTCATGAGAGAAATTGGTCCTAAATTCTCTTTCTTTGTTGGAATTTTGTATGGTTTAGGTATCAGAGTAATTGTGGCTTCATAAAATGAATTGGGTAGAGTACTTTCTGATTCTATTTTGTGTAATAGTTTGAGGAGAGTTGGAATTATGTCTTCTTTGATGGTCTGATAGAACTTTGCATTAAACCCATCTGGTCCTGGGCTTTTTTGTTTGGTAGACTATTGATGACTGCTTCTATTTCTTTAGGGGAGATGGGACTGTTTAGATTGTTTATCTGATCCTGGTTTAACTTTGGTAACTGGTATCTGTCTAGGAAGTTGTCCATTTCATCCAAGTTTTCCAGTTTTGTTGAGTATAGCCTTTTGTAGTAGGATCTGATGTTTTTTTGGATTTCCTCGGGATCAGTTGTTATGTCTCCCTTTTCATTTCTGATTTTGTTAATTAGAATACTGTCCCTATTTCCTCTAGTTAGTCTGGCTAAGGTGTTATCTATCTTGTTGATTTTCTTAAAGAACCAGCTCCTGGTTTGGTTGATTCTTTGAATAGTTCTTTTTTCTTTCCACTTGGTTGATTTCGGCCCTGAGTTTGATTATTTCCTGCCATCTACTCCTCTTGGGTGAATATGCTTCCTTTGGTTCTAGAGCTTGTAGGTGTGCTGTCAGGCTGCTAGTGTATGCTCTCTCTAGTTTCTTTTTGGAGGCACTCAGAGATATATGTTTTCCTCTTAGAACTGCCTTCATTGTGTCCCATAAGTTTGGGTATGTTGTGGCTTCATTTCCATTAAACTCTAAAAAGTCTTTAATTTCTTTCTTTATTTCTTCCTTGACCAAGGTTTCATTGAGTAGAGTGTTGTTCAGTTTCCATGTGAATGCTGGCTTTCTATCATTTATGCTGTTAATGAAGATCAGCCTTAGCCCGTGGTGATCTGAGAGGATGCCTGGGATAATTTCAATATTTTTGTATCTGTTGAGGCCTATTTTGTGACCGATTATATGGTCAATTTTGGAGGAGGTACCATGTGTTGCTGAGAAGAAGGCATATCATTTTGTTTTAGGATAAAATGTTCTGTTGATATCTATTAAATCCATTTGTTTCATAACTTCTGTTAGTGTCCATGTGTCTCTGTTTAGCTTCTGTTTCCAGGATCTGTCCATTGTCGAGAGTGAGGTATTGAAATCTCCCACTATTATTGTGTGAGGTGTAATGTGTGCTTTGAGCTTCACTAAAGTTTCTTTACTGAATGTGGCTGCTCTTGCATTTGGAGCATAGATATTCAGAATTGAGAATTCATCTTGGAAGATTTTACCTTTGAGTATGAAGTGCCCTTCCTTGTCTTTTTTGATAACTTTGGGTTGAAAGTCAATTTTATTCGATATTAGAATGGCTACTCTAGCTTGTTCCTTTGGACCATTTGCTTGGAAAATTGTTCTCCAGCCTTTCACTCTGACAATTGTCTGTCTTTTTCCCTCAGGTTGGTTTCCTGTAAGCAGCAAAAAGTTGGGTCCTGTTTGTGTAGCCTATTAGTCTATGTCTATTTTGGGGGGGAATTGTGTTCATTGGTGTTAAGAGAAATTGAAGAAACGTTATTGTTGCTTACTGTTATTTTTCTTGTTAAAGTTGGGATTTTGTTCTTGCTGCTGTCTTCTTTTAGTTTTCTTGAAGGATTACTTTCTTGCTTCTTCTAGGGTGTAGTTTCCATCCTTGAGTTGGTGTTTTCCTGTTATTATCCTTTGAAGGGCTCAATTTGTGAAAAGATATTGTGTGAATTTGGTTTTGTCATGGAATACTTTGGTTTCTCCATCTATGGTAATTGAGAGTTTTGCTGGGTATAGTAGCCTGGACCGGCATTTGTGTTCTCTTAGTGTCTGTATAATATCTGTCAAGGATCTTCTGGCTTTCATAGTCTCTGGTGAGAAGTCTGGTGTAATTCTAATAGACCTGCCTTTATATGTTACTTGACCTTCTTCCCTTACTGCTTTTAATATTCTGTCTTTATTTAGTGCATTTGTTGTTCTGATTATTATGTGTCAGAGGAATTTCTTTTCTGGTCCAGTTTATTTGGAGTTCTGTAGGCTTCTTGGGCATAGGCTTCATGTATGTTCATAGGCATCTCTTTCTTTAGGTTTGGAAGTTCTTCCATACTTTTGTTGAAGATATTTGCTGGCCCTTTAAGTTGAAAATCTTCATTCTCATCTACTCCTAATATCCGTAGGTTTGGTCTGATTGTGTCCTGGATTTTCTGGATGTTTTGAATTAGGATCTTTTTGCATTTTCTTTGATTATTGTGCCCATGTTCTCTATGGAATCTTCTGCACCTGGGATTCTCTCTTCCATCTCTTGTATTCTGTTGCTGATGCTCACATCTATGGTTCCTGATTTCTTTCCTAGGGTTTCAATCACCAGAGTTCTCTCACTTTTGGTTTTCTTTATTGTTTCTACTTCCCTTTTTAGGTCTTGAATGGTTTTGTTCAGTTCCATCACCTGTTTGGTTGTTTTTTCTGTAATTCTTTAAGGGATTTTTCTGTTTCCTCTTTAAGGACTTCTACCTGTTTAACAATGTTTTCCTGTGAATCTTTAAGGGCTTCTACCTGTTTAGCAGTGTTCTCCTGTATTTCTTTAAGTGAATTATTAATGCCCTTCTTAAGGTTCTCTACCACCATCATGAGATATGATTTTAGATCCGAATCTTGCTTTTCGGGTTTGTTGGGGTAACCAGGACTGGCTGAGGTGGGAGTGCTAGGTTCTGATGATGGTAAGCAGTCTTGGTTTCTGTTGGTAAGATTCTTAGGTTTGCCTTTCGCCATCTGGTAATCTCTCATGTTAGTTGTCATAGTTGTCTCTGGCTGGAGCCTGTTTCTCCTGTTAGAGCTGCTAGCCTCTGTCAGCTGTCCTGGGAGTCTAGCTCTCTTCTGAGTCTCAGTGGTCAGAGTACTCTCTGCAGGCAATCTCTTCTCTTGCTGGGAAGGTGCACAGAGGTCTGGCCTTCAGACCTGCCTCCTGGCTGAAGATGAAGGCCTGAATTAAAGCCTGTCCCAGAAGATTGGTTGCCTCCGAAGTCTGTGTGCTCACCTGCACAGATTTGTCTCCGAGGGACCCAAGACACAAGATGGCTCTCTCACCTGCTCTGGCTGTTTGAGCCCTCTCAGGTAGACATCTCTCCTCTGGAGAGGAAGGTGCCTGGATGTCTGGAGCTTGAAATGGAGGTCTGTCCCAGAAGCTGTGTTGCTTCTGCAGTCTGCTGGCTCACCCTCCATAGACTCCGAGCTGATCTGGGCAGGCTGGTCTCAGAGGGACCAGGGAGACAAGATGGCTCCCTCACCTGCTCTGGGGGGTCACAGTCCTCCCCAGTGGCCAACTCTCTTCTGGCGGGGAAGGTGGCCAGGCCAGATGTCTGCAGCCCAAAACAGGGCCTGTCCCACAAGCTGTGTCTCTTCTGCCTGTCCCACAAGCTGTGTTGCTTCTAGAGTCTGCTCACTCACCCTCTGTAGTCTGTGAGCTGATCTGCGTACACTGGTCTCAGAGGGACCAGGGAGACAAGATGGCTCCTTCACTTGCTCTGGGGGTCACAGTCTTCCCAGGCGGCCACCTCTCCTCTGGCAGGGAAGGTGCCCAGATGTCTGGAGCCTGAAATGGTGGTCTGTCCCAAAAGCTGTGTCGCTTCTGCCTGTCCCAGAAGCTGTGTTGCTTCTGCAGTCTGCTGGCTCACCCTGTGCAGTTTCTGAGCTGATCTGCAGACTGGTCTCACAGGGACCTGGGAGACAAGATGGCTCCTTCACCTGCTCTGGGGGTCACAACCCTCCCAGGTGGCCACCTCTCCTCTGGCAGCGAAGGTGCCCAGATGTCTGCAGCCCAGAACAGGGCCTGACCCAGAAGCTGTGTTACTTTTAGAGTCTGCTCACTCACCCTCTGCAGTCCATGAGCTAATCTGCGCACACTGGTCTCAGAGGTACCAGGGAGACAAGATCCCAAATCCATTAACATGCTGTGATATTGCTATGTCATAAGAAAAACACACAGAGAAAGAGGGAGGAGAGATGTAGGGAGAGAGGGAGAGACAAAGAGAGTCAGAGAGAGAGACAGAGACATCAGTTTGCTAATATTTTCTTCCGTATGGAGACACATACAACATCTATGCACAACTTAGAAGGACCTAAAGACAAAACAAAGTATGATTCTACCAAAGTTCTATGCAGAAGATCCAATGAGTTTATTCAGCTTATAGAACATGGATGGGGAATTGTTTATAGGAACTTGAGCGTCCCTAAAGCATCCACACTGAAAGGTTTTTTCCCATGGTAACATAGATGGTACCCTTCTGCTAAACTTTCCCAACTCATATACCCTGCCATCTCCAGACAGCCCCGGAGCCATATGCTACTAAGACAGGATCACACACACACACAAGTTACTGAGAGAAGAGGCTGGAATCTCAGGTGAGGATCTAGTAATTCTTCCACCCCTTCCTTCTCTAGTAGATATCAACAATTGGTAGGACCAGTCTGGATGGTCTCTTGTAAGAAGACACAGGTAATTGGATGAAAAATGTGGCTGTTTTACCTGGAGTGTATCAATCTACAGCAACCGTCTCTCTCCCCAGTTTTTTAAAGAGAATTTCTAAACGCTAAGGGTGATATCACATGGCACATAATTTGTTATCTTTGACATTGCCTAATGTGTTCTGGTTAGATTTTGTCATCTTGGCACAAGCTAGGGTCATCTAAAAAGAGAGAACCTCAACTGAGAAAATGTCTCCATCAGATTGGCCTATAGACAAGTCTGTGGGCAATTTTCTTGATTGATGACTATTCTGGGAGGGCCTGACCCACTGTGGACTGTGCTACCTCTGCCCAAGTGCTCCTTGGTAGTATAAGAAAGCAGATTAAACAAGTCATGTAGAGCATGCCATTGAGCCGCATGGCCTCTGCTTCAGTCTTTGATTTCTGGTTTCTGCCTTGAATTCTTGCCCTGACTTCTCTTTTGTAGTGTAAACTTAAGCTGAAGCAAACCCCTCTGCTCCTGTTTGTATTATATCAGCAGAAAGCAAACTAGGAAATGCAGATATCCTAAATCCCTGGGGATTTCCTGGGTAGTAGGAGCACTTTTTCTTCTGATGGGATGACTCCTCATGGTCCCCTGACAGGGAAAGCCACTGGAAGAACATGCCATGATCCCATCTGGAGCTTGCAGTTTTCAGCTCACAGGAAAGAGTAGGAAGGCTTGATACATATGCCATATGCAATCACAGCCAATGAGATGAAGTGGCTGTGGACATTTTCAAACTATGTGGTCCTGGGTTGAGATTTCTACTGACAGAGATAAAAGTTGAAAATAACAGACTACAGTTTGTTTGTAATGGGTGCAATTAGCCCCTAGAATGTTTTAATGGAGGGTGGAGGCTTTCAAAAAAAAAAAAAACCTTCATGAAGAACATTTTCACTGACTTGAAGGAAAAGCTAAGAGGTGACTTATGGGGTGTCTTCTAGATCTAAGATGCTAAGAACAACTCATTCAGCAGCCATGTGCCTTAACGTTGGACACACTGTTCTAAAGGGAGAAGTATTTTCCTTAAAGACTCTTGGTAAGTTTAGACACCCCATCTGTCTCCTTCTCTAAGGGTGACAAGGCTTTGAGCTATTGCTTCATGAAGGGGCTGGAAACATCCTGATACACTGTTTACTTCCTAACTGCTTTGCTGTGAACTGCTGTTTTAAATTCTAAACAGCTTAATAAAACTTTCCAACAATTTCAGCATTTTTCTAAATTTGAGAAGCCATCTTTATGGCTTTTGGAAGAAAGTCCAGGAGTATTGTCACTATGCAGTCTCTGGCAAAAATTAAATAAATAAATAAATGTAGTTTTAAGAGATGAAACAACAAGTGGAATGATGTCGTTTCAAATCCCTCATCACTCAGTGAGCATGTGACTCACCCCATGAGCTCACCAGCGGATACAGGGGGAATGATGAGCTACACACACAGTTCTTCGAAATGCCTACCTCAGCCACTCTGTCTCTGGCCAATGGAGAAACTGATGAAATCAACTCAAGCCTGAATCCTAGCATTTGGGATTTTTAGGAGCCATGTAGTCTTTTTCAGGAGAACAGGAGGAGGAGAAAAGAGGAGAAACCTAGAAGAAAGCTTTCAGTTCCTCTAAACCAGCAGTTTGCTAAACAGGCCTGGCACAATGCCAAGGTTTTCCCTCCTTTGGTCCAACATTGCTTTGTCTCCGAAGACGTGCAGAGTACATAGAACAGCTTCCGTGTTTTCAAAAGAAATGGAGGTCTGAGAGGAGAAGCGACTTGCTTGATGCTTTGGGCTGAGCTGGGATGTGAATCTGACTTGGACTTCAAAGGTATCTTAAAGAAACAGGCTCCTTCCTTGTGAAGCGTGGTGTCCATTGCCTGTGCTCAGGCTAAGAATCTACTTCCTTCAAACTTGACTTGTATTTCTTGCCACCCTCAGAAGCATCCCCCACATATGCACATCACACAACACATATACACATACACACATATCCACATATATATGTGCACACACACACACACACGTACATAATGTGGATTTATTAGAATAAATTGCAGGCTGTGGTCTAGCTAATCCAACAATGGCTGCCTATAAATGCAAAGTTCAAGAATCTAATAGTTGTTCATTCCACAAAAGCTGGATTTGGGTTTTCAGTGTGCACCAGAATCTGGAAGAAGTGGGCTCTAATGCCAGTGAAAGAATGGACTTGCTAGTGAGGTGAGAGTAAGCAGGCAGAGAGAGTGAGTTCCCTTCATCCATGTCCATGCCCTTACATAGGTTTCCAGCAGAAGGTTTGACCCAAATTAGAAGCAGGTCTTTCCATCTCCAAAGATCTGAATTAAAGGTGTGTTTTCACACTTCAAATTAAGCAAAAGTTCCCTTGAGGGTGTGACCCTCCATTTGGGGAGCTTTAGTTAATAACAAATGTAGTTAGGTTGACAACCAATAATAGCCATCACAAAGATATAACCCAGGGTCATACACTTAACATCTATTATCCTTGTACCGATCACAGTCAGTCAACACTGTCTGGACAGCCCTGTAGATTTTATTTCTAAAATTTTCCTTGAAAGGTTAGGGAGATGGCTCAGCAGGTAAGAGTACATACTGCTTTTTCCAATGGGCTCAAGTTCAGCTCCCAAAACAGATGCCAGGCAGCACAAAGCCACCTGGAATAATGTCCTTTTTTTTTTGGCATCTGAAGCCTCCCTTATACACAGCATCTACACAGACACAGTCAGATACATGAAAATAAAAATAATAAAGTTAAAACACTGAAGTGATAGCTCAGAAGTTAAGAGCATGTACTACTATTTTAGGGTATCCCAGTTTGGTTATATGTGGTCACAAGTACCTTGAACTCCAAATATGGGGCATCTCACATCCTCTTCAGGCCTCCAGAGGCTCCTGCAAGTACATGGTATATGTATAAACTAAAGCAGACAAACACATAGGCATGAAATAAGCAAGTAAACAAACCTTTAAAAAAAAAGTTGTGGTCTACTTCCACTGTCTCCATCATCACCTTTAAGCTGATTGGTGGAGCGTGCCTGTTGTTCTGTTTGCCTTTTCGTCTGCTTCTACAGTATTCATTCATCACCCAGTGTCTAGAGGGAATTTCAATGAAGTTACATCTCCCTTTCCCTTCACTTCTGACATCTTAGTTTTTCCACACTGACCAGAAGATGAAAACTCACGTGGCCTGCTAGAAACCCATACTACTCAGACCCTCCTTGCCTTTGGTGGGAATCTATTGCAACAGCGACAGCACTCACCGCACTCCCTTGCACCTGAAGCTGTGCATGCTCCTCCCTCTGCCTAGAGTTCCTTTTGTACCTGACTCATTCTCGGCTTAAATGTCACATCCCCAGAAGTGTTCCCAGACTCCACCAGCTCAGTCATGTTCCTAATTCAATGTATTCCTCCTGTTTTGCCTCTTTTTCATTGTGACCATGACAGGTGTAGTTTTTGTTCTTTGTGATTGTACTTTTGACTTTTGCCTTCCTTGTTAGACAATTAGCTACCATGGTTAAGCATGGCTTATGACTTTTTTTTCTATTTACCGAGTTCCTAGTATTCTGGAAGATACATCTCACATCTCTATGACAACATCACAAATTTAATCTCAGTTATAACCTTAATTGCTTTGCGGTTTGCTTGCATAAGTCAATGCAAACAGGAAGACTTTTGGAAAGTGTTGTGAGCGTCCAGTCTGTGTTCTCTCAGACACATTTGGTTATGGACACCAAGCTTAGGGAATCCTTAACCCATGGCTAATTAATACAAGGCACAGGAGTATGTGCTGCCTTAGGGAAAATACTGTTTATATCATAGGCAAATACATATAATTCTCTACACATATTCCAACAAATATAGTTCTCAATAGCCAACAGACAGTTTGAAGTTTGCTAGCCAAGATTCTCTGCAGAGACATTTAAAACAAATTTATAAATGTTACAGGAAAGTTCTTTGTATGAGCCAGAAAAATTGCTTAACAAAACAAATTGTGGTGACAGGATACAGACTATGGATTTAACTTCAAACAAAAATTTGTTCACTGTTATTATTTTTCTCATCATTCATATATTTTGTCAAGCATTTTGTCCCTAAATATTATGTTAAATATCAAAACATTTACATGTCTGTCTTTCACTGAAATTTTCTCTGTTATACACACCTCTTATACCTATCACTCGACTACACTTTTGATAGAAGATTAAATCACATCAACCATTTTAATATTGTCTGTCCACCAAGCCTACACTGACCACTTGGTTGGTAGCAAGTAAATGTATATTCTATGAAGGGATAGTAGCCAATCTGAGGGGTGGCCCAACTGGGACGTGGTGGGGCAGAATGACAGCAGATTCCATGATTTCCTGGAGAACAGGTGCTTAGTTTTGACATCAGTGACACTGGGGGTGAATCACTCTCCAGGGCTTGGGTCATCGTATTCATTGTGGGGAAGCTTCTCACCTTCCTTGACCCCTATTTCTATAATCCCAGTAGATCCCCATGGTCCACAGGTACTGATCAAACTTCCCATTGCATTGCCAAACTTCCCCAGGATAGAGTTAAGAACTACTTATCTAGGATTACAGACATAGTCCAATCTGCTTTCCATAACCCATGACTCAGGCTGACGTGAATGACGGTATTCAGACAATCTTAGAGTGCTAGATCAATCCTGATCATGTCTTGGCTTCCTGGTCCAGTGGGAACTTCAGAGAATTGAGAGGCAGGTAGAAAGATGTCTATCACTCTGCCTATATCCTATGTCCTGCGTGAGTAATGCCAGGCAATGGTCTCAGCGAGCCACAATACGGAGAACAGAGCAAGATGGTTCTCAAGAATCCATGAGCCAACACGGTACAATGTAAGAACTCAGTAAACCAGCACTTACTACATTGGATTTTGTATCACTACTGTCTGTGACCACCACCCTTCTTTATACCCTTAAGCACTGCTTTCTCAATCTCTGCCTCAGACTCCCAGGAACAGGTATTTATAATTTCTAGAACATGTTTGATGGTGTCCTGAGCATGTGACAACAAGGCTGTACCGTAACACATCATCGTTGGCCCTCTGGAGCATTCCTCTTCACTGTTGCCATTGCCTTAACTCTGGCAACGGTTTCTGACAATGAGCGGTGCCTTTGGCCTGTCTTCTGCTGTTAAGAGGCTTTACAGTAATGGGTGTCCTTGGGCTTGACCCACAATGCTGAAGTTTAACATGTGGCACCAGGCAGTGGGTGTCCCTGAGTCAAATACATTCCTCTCCAGATACTGCAGAGCCAGTCTTCTTGGTCACTGCCCTCTGCACAGAGATATACATTCTAGTTTCCTTCTGTGACAAATACCACAATCAAAAGTAACTTATGGGGGAAAGCCTACAGTGGGCTGGGCCTGCTACATCAATTAACAATGAAGACAGTTCCCCCCACATATATGTCCACAAGCTAATATGATCTGGCAATCCCTTAATAGAGATTCTTTTCCCAGATAACTCTGGGTTTTGTCAAGTTGACAATGAAAACTCAGTAGGATATTCTAGAATGAAAACATTTTACAGAGCAGGATCATGAAGCCACAGACTGGTATAAACCAGGAAGAGATTCTCAATTAACTAAGAAGAGAGGGGATGAGAAGGATGGATTTCTGTCAACACTGACCCAAGACACTTGTTCCTTACATGCTCTGCTTCTGTGTATTTAAATGGAGAGCTCACCCAGTCTTTCCACAGTGAGCTAATCATGGGAATGGATCCTAACCTGTGATACAAAAACCATAACACCTGTGTGTACTTACATTTACCAAGATGACAACAGCAGCTACAGCCCTCAGTCAAAGTCTGAGACCTTTGGTAGGGATTGGCTCACTCCACTTAGGCTGTTTGGGTCTGCTTTACCCATCATTTCTTGAGGAACTGGAACTATTGCATCACTCATTCATGTCATTACTCAAACTTCAGATCGAGTATGCAATGAGACACAATCAATTTCCTTTTATCTCATGTAATCAATATGATGACTCTGCTTCCATTTGTATTTTGTGAATATAGGACCATGGGATGTTGAGAGAAAAATCACGTTCCTCATTTCTTCCAGTTGGTAATGTAGCATGCATGTTGGAAAAAAAATTAAGATACAAAGTCTTTGTTGCTCTCATTCTGTTGAAGTTGTTTGTTGCTCCATGGATGATAATCACAAATAGTGATTACCTGTAGTAAGTTGTTTCCCCTCAATTAACTTAGTGGAGAAACTTGAACAAATGCTCTGCGATTTGCACTGTAAATTATTATAGATCTTGTAAAGTTTAAAATCAATATTAACCATTCACCTGGTTCATTTGGTCACATCTTCACTTGTATGCATTGAGCTTCCACAAAAGTATTCATTGGTAAGTTAATGGTTTCATTTTAGAGATGAGTAACCAAGAAATTGGAAGAGTGAGTCAAGGTTGTATACCTGTGTGCCATTAGACCAGCATGTGGCTTAGCAACTCTGCAATAGGAGCCCCTGACTGTAGTATTCCCACATCATCTATGGATGTGTGGGTAGCTAGTGTCTATACCCTAGACATTCAACATATAGGCTTCATCCAGGCATGGTGTCTAGAGCCTTCAACTCCAGCACTTGGGATATAGAGAAAGAGGAATCTGTGTGAGTTTAAGAGCAGCTTGATCTACATAGGGATTCCTAGGATGGCTAGAGAGTTACATAGAGAGATCCTGTCTCAAACCCGCAAACAAAACAAAATTTAAACACAAGCCACATATGTCACATTCAAAAAGTGAAAAAGGAGAAGGTTAAGTGATACTTTGAAAAGTTGACCTAACCTCAAATATACAAAATATTATTATATCAATAGACAAAATAAAATTATTAATGCCATAATAATGATATTCTTTCTTATAAGGCTTTGGAGTCTAATGGGTATTTTGCACTAACAGCACATTTGAATTCAGACTAGTGACATTTCAAATACTAACCACATGTATCTAGTGGCTGCCATTTTGGATGGAACAACACTAGGAGACTATGCTTCCTTTCCTTTCTTCTGTCTGTCCTCTCTTTGTGCCTTGTGAGTCATGGGTGTTAGAGATGTTTTTATTGCCATTGTTCATCTGTTTACAAAGATGACATGTGTTCACTAAGCACATGCATTCTTTTCTCTCGCTAGACTCTCCACGAAGACTTAGCTATTATGAGTTTGAGCATATTTTCCAACTCTTTAATTTAAGACAAGATCTGTCAAGTTCATCTGAAAACAAAGAGATGCCCAGGCTATAAACTTCAGAACATGGAGCCAATTTTTATAGGGCCTCCGTGCTTACTGAGTAGATGTTTGTCAGCCACACTGAGTTCTCACAAAACTGATTGTGTACAGTTTGGACTTTTAGCCTACTTGCAGTTGAGTTTCAGGAACTGGGTTCACAGAAGCCATTCCTCAGCCCAACATAATGATCCACACCAGACTATCAGATCAGAACACTAACCTGTTGGCAAAGAAACAAGAAAGTGAGCCATGGACGCAGCTTAACTGTCTCCCTCTAATGAACTATTAATTGGTTTTAATTCAAGAAGATAAATTTCTGAACACTTAGAACTTTCTTCTATCTTACTAGTATAGTGTTTTTATTAATTTTGAAAGATTCACACAGACATACAATGCATTTTGATCATATTCATGCCCCATTTCCCTCCAGCCCACCACTAAGCCTTACTCCACTTAATGCCCTCTCCTTAAAAACAAACAAACAAACAAACAATCCACTAAGTCCAATATATGTTGACCATATTCTCATGGGTGTGGGGTCAGCCACTGGAACATGACTGACTTAACAGGGACCACATTCATAAAGAAGATGACTCTTCCTCCCCCATATGCCATCAGTTGTCAATAAATCCACAGCTAGATGTGGGGAACCACAAGTCCTTACTCCTACCAGGCTGGAATGTTGCCTGGGCTCATCTTGCACAGGCAATTGCTGCTATGGGGTCATGATACAGCAGCTTTGATGTGTCTAGAAGACACTGTTTTACTGCTGTTCTCAACCTTTGGCTTCTAAAATCTTTCCACTTTCTTTCTATGGTGGTTCCCAAACCTTAGAAGGAGAAGATGTGAGAAACCCAACCCATCTATGGCTTACCATTGCACAAACACTCTGTCTGTCTTGATACTTTGGCCAAGAGTGAGTTTCTGCATTAACCTCTATCTATGACACAAAGAAACTTCTCCGATGAGGTTTGAGAACTGCACTAATCTATTGACACGGTGACACAAAATTAGAGGGCAGTTGAATACTGTGTCTATTTAGGAAAATAATCTTCAACCTGGAGCTTTTGATCTCCCTAATCATAGGTTCCTTTTCAGATTTACAGTCCCAGGCATGTTTCCTCCTATGAAGCAGACCTTCCATCCAATCACAATGTGGTTGGTTACCCCCCTAGTATTTGTACCACTGGACCTCTCTTGTCACAGCTGTTACCATGGTAACTCACAGTTTGCAGCTGGTAAGCCTATTGATGACTAACTCCACTCCCAGAGCCATCGGACACTATGAGAACTAGCCACCAGAGAGGAAGCTTACAGTTAGTGCCAATTCGATGTCTCCATATCTTGTGGTGTTTTCTGTGATAAGATGTTGGCTTCTAGCAAGATCTTGTTGACAACCAAGAGCAATGTAAATGGCCTGTATTATTTGGGGGACCTCTGAACTACCTTTGACCATCAACGTGAAAAGTGGAACCCCAGTCACTGAGCTTATGTGGCATCCTATGGCTTTTAGAGGAGCACTAGCTCCTAGGCAGGATGACTCCAGTTAACATGTTTAGGATGCTTATAACATGGTGAGTTTCTGTATTCCGCTCTTCACATCTTAGTGTTACTTACCCCTCCCCTTTCCCCTCATGCTCTACCCTATATTCTCTCCCCCCACTTAAAACTCCCTCCCACTGTCTGCCCTTTCCCCTTCATATCACCTGTTTTCTGCTACATCCTCCCTTAAAATTCCTCCTCTACACCAATGACCCCTTTTTAGTTTCCTGGATTTGACAAATGCTCAAAGTTAAACCCACAATTCTAAAAATCCAGTGCTAGGATACATATATGAGTGAAAAAAAATTGGTCTCTCTGACTCTGAGTTACTTCACTCAGTACAGTGACTTCTGCTTCCATCAATTTACCTATAAATTCTATGTTTTCATTTTTATTTATAGTGGAATAAAATCCCATTGCATATAGATACCACATTTTCACTATACATTTATTGGTCAATGGACACTTAGGTTGTCTCCATGGCCATTGTGAATAAGGCAACAATGAGCTTGGATGAGCATGTATCTCTGTAGTAGGAAATAAATCCCTTTGGAAATATTCCTACAAGTATAGCTGGATCATATTTCTAGCTATTTCTAGCTTTGTGAGGAGCATACACACAGACTTCCAAAGTGGTGGTGCCATTTTGTACCCATAAGCACAGTCCCTTCCCCACACCCATGGCAGCCTTTGTTAACATTCTGTCTGGGGAAAGATGAAATTTAAAAATAGTTTTAATTTGCATTTCCCCGATGCCTAAGAATGATGACCACATTTAAAAAATATCTCTTAGTCATTTTCTTAAAACTCTGCTTCATTCCACAGCTCACCTTTTAATTGAGTTGTTTGTTTTCTTAGTGTTCGGTGTTTTGAGTTATTTATAAATCATAGACACTAATCCTCTGTCAGAAACACAGCTGGCTAAGTTTTCTTTTCCTATGCTGTAGGTTGCATCTTCATTCCATTAACCATTTCCTTCTCAGTACTTCGTGGTTACATAAATCCCACTTGCTGGTTGTTAGGCCTATGTCCTAGGCAACACATCCTCCTCAAAAGGCCCTTACTTGAGCCTAAATCTTGAAGGATGCTTCCTACTATTCTGAGAGTTTCAGAGTTTCACATCGCGATGATTTGTCTGAAAGATTTTTAACCTTACAGAACTTGGTTCATCTATGATGGCTTTTATTTTTAATGGGTTTTTATCTGGGGAAATGTGTGTGCCTCAACATCTGGATGTATTCTTGTCCTTTTCCTTAAACTCATTTTTTTTAATGCTGGTTTATGTCATTTGTATTGTTGTTGTTGTTATAGATGATGATTTATAGTCTATTAAAAGGGCATGGATTTGTGTGAGTGGGGGAGTGGGAAGAAAGGATCTAGGAGGAGTTGGGGAGGGGAAACTCATCAGAATCTATTATATAAAATAAATTGATTTTCAATTTAAAAAAATATAAAGCTAGCCCCCACACGTGTGTGAGAACACGGGGTGCTTGTGTTTCTGTGTTGGGGTTACCTCTGTCAGTCTGATTACTTCAGGCTCTATCCATTTTACTTCATAATTCATCATTTGGCTTTTCACAGCTGAATGTTATTCATTTCTGTTTATCAGTTGATGGACATCTAGGCTGTTTCAATTTCCTAGATATTATTAGTGGAATAACAATGAAAATGGATAACAAGTACCTCTGTCATAAGAAATAGATTTTTGGTGATTGCAACAGTATAGAGCTTGATCATGTGGTAGAACTTTTCTAACTTTCTGAGGGAATTCCACACTTGTTTCCATAGTGGGTGCACTGGTTGGCACTCCCAACAAGAGAGAATGAGTGTTCACCTTTCCCTACAACGTCACCAGCATTGGTTGCCATCTATTTTTTAATCTGACTGTGGCAATGTGAAATATTGAAATAGTTTTCATTTCTAGTTCTCTGGTGGCTAAATAACAACTTTTTTACTTATGTACTTCTGATAGTGCATCTCTTGTCCTCATCAAAGTAGCAGTTAATACAGAACCTCACAACTTGTCAACATACAGAGAATAAGAGACTGAGGAGTCTTCAGCTCTAAATGGGATATCTATATCACACTCCTCCCCCTAAAAATCAAGGATCATTTAAGAAGCAGTGCAGTGAAGATTGCAGGAGTCCTAGTGGTGATGGATATCTTCCATAGAACACTAATTGAAGTTGCACACTTAAACCACAGCATTTTTTTTTTTTTTTTGGTTTTTTGAGACAGGGTTTCTCTGTATAACCCTGGCTGTCCTGGAACTCACTTTGTAGACCAGGCTTGCTTCAAACTCAGAAATCCGCCTGTCTCTGCCTCCCGAGTGCTGGGATTAAAGGCGTGCACAGTATTTGTGAGTGCTTGCACTAGAATTGCAAAAGATTAATGCTACCAACATCCCAGAATAGAATGGGGAGCATCTCATGAAGTCTGACACTTAAGTGAGGAGCTCCTGGCAATTGGCACCTGCGGTGGGAGAGACAGTCAATTTTCTTCAGGGATGCATCCTCTGAGAGACTACCCAAGCTCTAGTAGATTTTCCTACTAGAATATGCACACAGAGACATCAGTACGTAGAATCAGTGGAGTTTTAAAAAGTGCTCATAAAATTTGGAGGGTAAAGGAGATAGAGAATAAAGGAAGAATTGGAGGAGTCGGAATAGATCTGATCAAAATAATTATATGGAAAGGTGGGGAACATGGGAAGGAATAGATAGCACTAAAAGTCTTTTAAAATCTATATTGGAAACTAGTACCATAGAATCCTGTGTGCGTGTGTGTGTGTGTGTGCGTGTGGGGGAGGGGGTGGGGGGGTGTGCGTGTGGGGGGGGTGTGNGTGTGTGTGTGTGTGTGTGTGTGTGTGTGTGTGTGTGTGTGTGTGTGTGTGTGTGTGTGTGTGTGTGTGTGTGTGTGTGTGTGTGTGTGTGTGTGTGTGTGTGTGTGGAAGGAATTGAAATGGAATCACCATCTAATGAGGGAGATAATACCCCAACTAGCCATCTTTGTCACTAAGTAAAATCTCCAGTGCCAAATGCCAAGAGGGGTTACAGGCCAAAGGGGTCCTGTAGACCACTCAACCATGACAGACTTTTGTCAATGCTATTGGTTACTCTACAGCCTGAGGTAAGGCCCTCTTGCTGAAGACAAATTTATGTTATAGAACATGGAAAAATCAAGCTTTACCCAGCTAGAAGCTTACTGACTGATAGTCATATTACTGGAATACACTATGAATGCTACCAGAGGAGAAAAGTAATCGCCACCCTCAGTTAGAAGCCCTGTGCTCTATATTCAAGGTTTGCTGTAAGATGTATGAGAGCAATAGTGACACAAATATTATGGAAGTAACCAACCATTTTTAAAACATTGGCTATATGGCCAGTACACAATATGGAACTCATATAAGACACTTCTAAAGTGACCAAAAAAACCTGTGATGAAATAGGTCATAGGTCTTACTATTATTCTTCATCTAAAAATATCAATAAAATGACTCCTAAGGACATATTGCTATGGCCCATATATCAAAACTTCAATGTACCCCCATCAGAGAAGTTTCCTTTTTCAGTAGATAGCAATTAACACAGAGACCTACAAGTGAACAATGGGAAGAGAAGGAGATTTTTTTAAAAGATCTTTAAGCACTCATCTCCAAATGGATGTCTTTATCAAATGCATATTCTCAAGGCTCATGTATCTATGCAGAAGACAAGTTGAAAAGAGTCTAAGAGCCACAGATGATGGAGGCCCTCAAGGAAACACTGTCTTTCAGGCCCAACACGACTGATGCACATACAAACTCACAGAGACTGGGCAAGCATGCACAAGGCCTGCACAGGTACAAACCAGACAAAATTCCAGCAAGGGCAAGCAAAAATGTACACTAATTCCCACCTCTAACCATGATTCTACTCAAAATTAAAGCCTGCTGGGAAAAGGAAAACCAGTTTTCTCCAATAGAGAATCATTGGGTTTATCAACCACACTCCAGACTTCATGCTCAAGAGCAATTAACCAATATAGAACATATTCCATAACAGTGTGTGTGTGTGTGTGTGTGTGTGTGTGTGTGTGTGCATGTGTGTGTGTATGTGTGTGTGTGTGTGTGTGTGTGTGTGCCTTTGTTGTTCAGTTTCTTTCCTTTTGTTTTTAGTTAGTCTAATTTTCTTGTTTTGTTTGTTCTTTGGTTTTTGAGAGAGAAAAAAAACAGAAGAACATGAAGTTAGATGGGTAGGGAGGTAGGGTGGAATTGGCAGGAGTTGGGGAATGGGACAGAGAATATGATCATAATATATTGCATAAAAATTTAAATAAAAACCGTGCGTGGTGGCGCACGCCTTTAATCCCAGCACTCGGGAGGCAAGAGGCAGTTGGATTTCTGAGTTCGGGGCCAGCCTGGTCTACAGATTGAGTTCCAGGACAGCCAGGGCTACACAGAGAAACTCTGTCTTGAAAAGCCAAAATAAATAAATAAATAAATAAAAATGAAAAGCACATTATATTCATCGTGGACTTCTTAAACAATAAAAATAAGCAAAACCAGGAAGGAGATGGTTTGTCTAATTTTAAACTCATGAAAATTATGCATGTCAAAGTTATCAACAGCCAATTCTAAAATAATAGATAATATATAACTTCCAAACAAAGAAGAAGAAAACAAAAGCAAAACACATTGTATTATCTACATCATCCCAAAAAAGAAACAGAAAATTAGAAAAACATCAAAGAAAATGCATAATACATGACATTAAGGTAGAAGTCTGTCCACTCTGTCAGAAATAAGTTCAATCTATTCTTATCTCACGTACAATAAGCAATCACTGCTCATTCTCTCACAGAAGCTTTCCAGTAGCCTAGAATGATTTTTTTATGTTATCATTTGTTTTTGTCAAAAATAAGAGCTGAAGGAAATAAAAGAACTCAAAATTATTATATCAACTGTATACATCAGTGTGAGACATCAGAGGTCAAACCATCTCTTCCTTGATAGTAAGTTGATTACTATCAGACCCATTCACCCCATAGGACAGATTATTAGCTTTGCCTGTAAGTAAAATGTATACAGCTGTGTCTGATGTTTTGTTCAGAACTGGCTTTCAGATGTCTCTAAACAGGCTACTTAAGGGTAATAGTTGCAAAGCTGATCCTGTGAAGAGATTTTGTGTTTCAAGATGCTTGCAAGAAATTAAACTCCCTAAGGAGTCTTTAAGGTCAAGTTCTAAGGTCTAAGGTGACACTTTATTCTCTGCTGCTCTAGAACAGTCTTCCACTAAGGATCTGCCATTGATTGCACCCATGGGACATGTTCACTTTTTCTCTCCTCACCCTCCCTGGAAACTGGATCTCATCTTCTCACCTGTCATTCAAACTTCTTAGCTTTCCTTTGAGGCCAATAGCACATCAAGTAGAATTTCCAATATCAAGTGTATTTATTTTGTTTGTATCCTCTCTCCCTCTCCTGGTGTTTCACAAAGTGCTTCTTTCTTACTAGAAGAGTCAGTTTCAAACTTAAACACCATGAGGGAATAAAGAGAAGCAATAACTGTGTGAAGCAGGCTGAGTCGGAAGCAGATTAGAGGTAGGAGGTGGAAGTTCACCTCAGGCAGACTTTCATCCTGAGGAACACTATGGTTTGGTTACATTCCATAAGGTTTGTATGTTGGAAATTCAATGTGCAGATTTTTATGTGGATACCATTTGGAAGCAGTGTCATCATCAGGAGATGGGCAGAACTAGAGAAGATCAGGAGCAAAGAGTATCTACAAAGGCAGTGGTGGTTTTATAAGGAGATAAAAGATGATATGAGCTTATATCCTGAGTCCGTCTCACCAGAGATGCCTGCTGAAATTTTTATTCAGGAAGGCTTGTGCCCAATGCTAGGCTGATGCCACTACCACAACTTTTGGACTTCCCAGCCTTTTAAACCACAAGTCAAATAAATTTCTGTTTTTCATAAATTACGCATCATCAGGTACTTTGCTATAGCAACAGTGAATAAGCTAAGTTTTAGAATAGGACATACACTAAAGAGAAGGGAGAGATGATATTATCAAATGGCTAAGTCATTCCAGTCTCTTCATCAGTCTTAGCTCCCTTGGTTATATACCTAGGAGTATATAAGATGCTGTGATGTTCAATTAATTCTGTGTCTAAAATTTTGCGGCCTTGCTAGATTTCTTTCCAAAGCAGCTGTATCACTTTATACTCCCCTCAGTAATGTCTGAGAGCTCTGGCTTCTCCGTGTTCTCACCAGAGCTTGTTAGTATCTAACATTTTTATGCTCCCCATATGAGTGGGTGTGAACTGGTTTCTCCTTGTGGCTTTGGCTTGAATTTTCCTAACGGCCAGTGATGCATCTTTTTTTTTCCCCGTGTGTTTAATAGGTGACCTAAGTTTTAAAATATTGGTTATAGATGGCTTTTACCCAAAGGGACATTTCTGTCTTCAGGGGGCCCACATGTCTGCCCTAGGCTATGATATTCAGCCAGGTTTTAAGACTCATTATTTACTCATTTCTACACTTCCAGGCTGGAGGGAACATATTCCCAGCAAGTAACAAAGTGACACAGAACCAGATCTCTGTCTCTGTTTCTCTCTTCTTCTTCTTCTTCTTCTTCTTCTTCTTCTTCTTCTTCTTCTTCTTCTTCTTCTTCTTCTTCTTCTTCTTCTTCTTCTTCTTTTTCTTCTTCTTCTTTCTTCTTCTTCTTCTTCTTCTTCTTCTTCTTCTTCTTCTTCTTCTTCTTCTTCTTCTTCTTCCTTTTCTTCTTCTTCTTCTTCTTCTTCTTCTTCTTCTTCTTCTTCTTCTTCTTCTTCTTCTTCTTCTTCTTCTTCTTCTTCTTCTTCTTCTTCTTCTTTCCTCCATTTCCTATCAGACACAGTTGAGCTTTTCCTGGAATCAATTCCTTTAGACAAATTCTCCACCAGACCATCAACTCTGGAGGATGGGAGAGGAAAGGGGAGCTTGTGAAGGTTTGGGGCCAAACCACTGTAGCTTCCTTTGCCAGGTGAGCAGGAATAGGGGCCGAAGTCACCCATTACAAACCCCTCACCCATGACTGCCTGAGAGGTATTTCTCAGGCTTTACCATGAAACCTGTTTCCTCTCCAACCACTCCAAAGCGCAGTCCAGGGAGGCATGATAAAATCACTCAGCAAGTGGAAAATATGCTGTGCTTATTCTAAGAAATGTGATCCATTAAAAATGAGCTGACAAGTCCTTTCACTTCCAAAGACAGTATTCATGTACTCCAGGCTGCCCTGAACCTGGAATCAGATAAATCTGACCCACAGACCTGTAAAGACTATATAGATGTCTTCATGGGTCGTACTGTACTGAAGTGCAGTTTAAAGCACCATCTTCAGAGTCCAGCTGCCAGGTTCATTCCAGTCCCTTTATCCATGGGCTGTGGAAATGAGATTCAGTTGCTTCATCTTCTCTACGTGCCATTTTATCACTTGTAAAATAATAGCAAAGTGATTTCCTTCACTACGACTGTCCTGAAAATTGACAAAAACAGTATCCACCAGGTTCTTGATACTTACCAGTCAGTAAAGAAATGGTGAACAGTGATATGAGCTGATCCTAAAAGGATGGAGCCTCTGCTTCGTCAGTATCCTATGTTGTCAGCTTCTTGAATTTTTCCTTGAGTGGAGGCACTAAACAACAAAGGTTTGACCGAAGGACCAGTTTATCCATAGTTGGCATTCTGAAAAGAATTAGTAAAACCTATATTTAATAACCCCTTCCTCCAAAATTATGTGAACATGTATGGGAGTCAGACATCAGAATAAATGACAACAATATCAACCACAGTGGTGAGGGGGCTTATTTAAAGTCTGTGCAGGTACCAGGTTTGAGATTTCTTTGCCACTTGGATCTGCACAGTGAAAAGATACAGGTAGGGATAGTTCCTGTGTGTTTTCTTTGTCAATCAACAAACCAAAATAAGGTTGAGTTCATAGTTGCACAAACCCTCCTGTTGTGCTTGGAAACCAGTTTTGACAGTATCAAGAAGTTATACTAACACAGAATCCACAAATACAGGTGTTACAAATGGAAATTAATTCGGAAACAAGAAATGCAAGCAATCTGGTAACTAGTCTCACATAATTTTCTTTTTATTTTAAATCTTGGTGTCTTAAAATAACACTTGTATGGGGTCCAGGGGGTTAGAAAGCAGAAACGGGTCTTCTGGGGCTAAAGTAAGATCGTGAGTCAAAGTGTTGCATGGGAGAATACTTCACTTGTCTTTTACGCCTTGGATGATGCCTGGATTCCTTGGAGAATCAAGAATCAAGGTCATTCCAGTCTCCTTTGTGTGATTCTGTCCTCTTCCCTGAACCTAACTCTCTTGCAAGGTCTCCTGTGATGACATTAAGCCTGTTTAAATAACGTGGGGTAACATTGCATCCAAGATCTGCTCACAATGGCATCTGCAAACCCCCACCTTGCATTGAAAGGTAGCAAATTAACAGGTTCTGTGGATTAGAATATGGACTGCATCCTCCCCTATCAGGGGAGTTTTTGCATGAAAAAAATGGATGGGGAAGAGCTAATATGATGGGAGAGGACATGAAATGCACACTGGTAAGAGAAGAATAAGATGATAGAAGTCTTTGTAGGAGACGTGGACCCTTCATCACTCCGGTTTAGCCTCTCTGTTGTAGGCATCTGCTCACTCTTTTGATTGTTTGTTATTTAAGGGCTATACTTATTCTAAGTGTCCACGTCCTCAACATTTTATAAGGTCGATCATCAGGATGTAAGTCATGATTTCCATGGATAAAAAAATTCTTCAAATTTTTAAATTTTAATCAATACAACCATTATGAGACCTCAGAGAGTTCTAGCTTGTGTAGTACCAGGAAATGATGGAACAAACATCACCTCATATGAAGCTACCTCCTGTGCCAGTGGGTAGCAATCTAGAAGCATCAGGAAAGAGAAATGGAAAAATCTAACCCACAGGTGGCATGAATGACGTATACTCCTCAACCACAGTCACAAGGTGCCTACCCACCATGGTAGGCAAAAAGCCAGTTATATTTGGTGAGCATAATTACCACAATAAATAAGTCCTTTCTCAACCCACATCAATCAATGGATTGTAACAAGCTGTATTCCTTTTGACTTCTTGAGGTCTTCTTGGGACAGCTACTGTCCGTCAGCTTCTCTGGGCTTGCTGCTGCAATGAGCTAGACTTATATATGCTCTTATGTGTTGGTTTTAGCTCCATAGAGTTTTGCTGCTAAGTGGCTAATGGGGAAGGGAAGATGGGGGTAATAATAAATTCATGATGTCATTTCCCCTGTGTTTATTTTCTTGTATCTCAGACAAAGAGGAAACGAATGAATTATTCTTAATTCATAACATAGTTCCAATGTTAGACCCAGGCAGCATATTTTATCATGTGACTACACTCCTCATTTTAGAAATAATGCATTTGATTCAATGCCATAATGTGTGTATGTATTTTTGAAAAATATGATAGTGTTGATATGTAGGAAATTTCAATTTTAAATCTTAATACTGTTAACTTGGTTCTGTTACTTACTTGTTGTAGGACTTTTCTATTAGTAAACAACTCATTTGAGTTATAACAACAACATAATATTCTACATTTGGTCCCATTATACTCTCCTTACCTTTCCAGTCAGCCAGCAGACCATTAGGTTGCCCATAGGTCATGGATACCTTAAGCCAAGTATCCACAAACTTTTTCAATGAAGAGTAAGGTTGTGAATATTGTAAGATCTATAGGCCTTCATGTTTCTGTTGCAAATATTTGACTCTGTTGTCAAATTCAATCAGGCACAGATTGGACACAAAGGCATAGCTGTGGCCAAGTTTAGCAACTGGGCCTCAAAGTGATGGCTCCTGTATCACTATTGACAAGCATCTTGCATCTGCACACCATGGGCTCATGCTGGATGTGCTTTCAAATATCTATGTGTATGAAGAGAGTGAGGAGACAATCCTCAGAGGAATACTCAGATTTCATCACACCGAGCAGCTCTGGGGTTTGGTTCATTGGACCGCCATCATCTACAGTCTTAACAGATGGAAGAAACAACCAGTTCTTGTTCCCTCACATCTGAGATGTTATGACTGCACGGGATAACAGGACAGCCTAGTTCCACTTTCACTCCATCCCTCTCTGTACCGAGAGGTTAGAGAATCACTTTAGATACTCCCTAAGCCCTAAGATGCTCTTCTGTGTGTTGTTTATTCCCGCCCTCTGCTCTTGTTTTACACCTTGCTGTCTTTTATGTCTTTTAAGTTTCTTATTTGTTCAAACACTCTCCTTTGACTGTGTGCACTTGCAAATAACCTACAAATAACTTCTCACCACCTTCTGACTGTCCACTAGTCAAATCTATGGTATTTGTGAACAAGGGCTTTTAATTGATGACATGATTTATAATGATCAAGATTCATTTGAAAAATCCCTCCACACTCCTACCTCACAATCCCAAGACATTCTTTTATTAGCCTTAGACTCTCACCTCTTTTGATTTTATCCTTAAGATATCTGTACATGCCAGGTTTCTCAGGACTGCCAGTTAAAATTGATGGGTAACATTTTACTTACCTGTTTTACTGCCACCTTATTTATACTTTTGCTGAGTCACTTTCTTCAGTTGTATTAATGTGTGCATACACTGGGAGAATTGGTGCTATATTGTCTCCACTTTGCAGCCTTTTCAATACAGCTGGGCATTTGGTGCAGTGTCGCTCTCCTCTTGGCTCTTTCCCAACCTCAGTTATTGATGGACTCTTATGTTCCTTTACATTTAAAATTTTTAATTCATTACCTCTCTCTCTCTCTCTTTCTCTCTCTCTCTCTCTCTCTCTCTCTCTCTCTGTGTGTGTGTATGCATACATGTAATTTTTTGTGTAGATGCATGTGCAACAGCACACACGTAGAGTGTACTGAAGACTCCCTAATGTTTGTTCTCTCTTTTCACCTTCATGTGGTTTCCAAGGGTGGCACTCAGGTCATGAGGCTTGTGCGGCAAATGCCTTACCCACTGAACTACCCCCAGACCGTGGTATTATAACTTTCATGTATTTTATATTTCCTAGATGCTTAAAAATATCCCGCTGGAACTTTGCTCATCTCCACTCTGAATTCCAAGTGTACCTTGAAGATAATTGATAGCTTTAAGTATTAAGACATCGCCTCCCTACACATGTTCTGGCTCTCGAGCCACAGGAGGGTCATTTATTAGAGACTGGACATCTTTTCTGTGGCATTACATACTTGTGAAATTGAATCCTGGAACCTTTGGGGTTCTCCCAGCTCCTTGACGTAGCCACTCGCTTATGATTTTCTAACTGACCTTTACGAGGATAAAGAGATGCTGCAGATTTTCTGGGTTGATCTCACTTTTCTCCAATTGCAATGCCTAACCAGAGGCAACACACTGCTAAGAACTTTTCTATGGTGGTACCATGGGCAGTTTGGGTGGAAGGGAAGAAGATACGGTGACTGTCCGGTCAAAACTCCTCACACAGGAAGAAACACTCTGCTCACACAGGAAGATCAGCAAGATGAAAACTCCCAAGCAAATATGAGCCTTTGGTTATTTTCCACTGGTGCCTGCTGACTCCCAGGCATATGCTAATTCAAGGCACACAGTGTTTGGCCCTGCTCATAGGAGTGCAAAGAGAAACTACCCTTCCTTTCCCAGTGGTCCCTTCTAACACATTCCTCCACCAAGTTAAAGTGGCCCTGAAAAACCACTAGATGCTCTGAATGGGACATTCCCTGGCTCACTGGCCAGGCTGGCACCTCCTGTCATTTCCCTTGTCATTTTGGTTGAAAACCTGGCCCCAGCCCCATTAGATCTCTCTTGGAAGTCTCCTGTCTGGAGCCAGTCAGGTTTGTCTGCTTTCTTGGGCTTGGCTAATAAATTGGGATCGCGGGGTCAGGCGGCAGGGGACCTGGCACCCAGGGAGCCCCTGACACCGATTTTATTGGATTTGTCTTTGCGGGTCTGAGGATGCCTTGCCATCAGGGAGTCCACAATCGCTCAGTAACCAAGATTTTGCAGTCTCTGGTTTGACAAGGTCATTTTTTACTAGAAGAGGAAAAATCCCACATTAATTATACAAGCAAACTGGGGCCAAGACTGTTAGAGCTGTGTTCCCTCTTCTGGGGGGGGGGGAGGATGTTGATTTCCTCTGCAAGTGATGAGTGAATGAGCAGGGAAAGATAGAGTGTGTAGTGAAATGGGCATCTTTGACTGTCTCTGAGACACTGATACGCTGTCTTGTTCCTGGTTCCTGTGAGAATGCCCAGAGACTTCAAAGGGATCAAGCCAAGGACCATCAACAGTCATTTCCACACATGGTCATTTATCCAGCAGTTAAGTACTGAGCACAGAGAGAAGGGCAACTGCTTCTTATTCATGGTCATTTTCACAGTGTCACACAAGGCATGGCTTGAAGAGCAGGTAGCCTTACCTCCCCAGGACTCATGAAGAAGATAAACACACTATGTCAGTTGTTGGAGAGTTGGGAAACTCTTGCATCCCTCCTGACAACTCTCCCGGCTGCACTGTAGCTCCAGATCCATGATGCTATAGTATCTTTTAGACTTGGTATGACTTGGTATGGTTCTTTGATTGAAATTACAAGATTAAATACTGTAAAAACACAAAGCCTACATTTTTTCTTAAAGTCACCATCCACTGACTACATTATAAAGACAAAAGTGCAAACTAGTAGCTAGTATTCCAAAGCTGAAAGAAACTTTTTTTCTTTTCCTTTTCCTTTTTCTTTTTCTTTTTCTTTTTCTTTTTTTCTTTTTCTTTTTTTTTTCAAATCACTAGGGAAAATTCCACCAAACTATGAACAGAAACTTGAATGTTTGTGGGAGCGAACAGCTGGACTGCAGCTGATAATTTTAGACAGTCCTTCATCTGCCATCACTACCAATCTTTCTTCCCACACCTCCACTGACCTGCCTGGTTATCTCTTCCAAGCCCACGGTTTCCTATAGGCAGATTCCCCAGAAATTACAAGCTAGATACATCAGGTCTCTTCCACATCCTGAGAATTATTTCCTATTTTACTTGCTTACTCCATATCCTCTGAGCAAGAGAGCCTTGTCTCTCCTGCCTGCTCCTGCCTCTAGGCTGGGCCCATCATTCCCTGTACAACAGTTGCCAAATCGGTCCCAATACAAATCAACAACAACAACAAATACAGATCAATGAAGCTGGCACAGCACACTTTTCCTACGGCTTTGCTGAAAAATGTTCTGGGTCATTATCAGAGCACCATGGCACAGGGACCTTTGTTCTCTCCCAAATCCTGCTCCATCTAAACTGGAAGACAGGTAAGGGGCAAGTGTATCCCCTGAGTACCTGGTCCCTGATAAGAAAATGTGGTTGGAAACAAAAGTTCTCACAAAGAGGAGATGAGGTGACTGGAAAGGGTCCTATAAGATGTTACATGCATGGTAGCTTACCCTCATTAACACTGCTAACTCCAAAACCCTTCTGTCAACCAGAATGGGGAATAGCATCTTTGCTTTATAGTGACTGGCAACAATCACACACATTTAAATGGCTAATGGAGCAGAGTTTGAGTATTCCCAACTCAAAGAAATGACGTGTGTGTGTGTGTGTGTGTGTGTGTGTGTGTGTGTGTATCGGAGGTGACTAATATGCAAGTGGACCCAACTTGCTAGCAGCTAAGGGAGACAGGCACCTTTAGGGATGAACTGCTATATGAAACCTTCAAGGGGTCCTTTCTTAGTTTACAGCCAAAACTTGATTAAAGCCAACCATGTCCAGAGGTGATCTTGTCCACCATCTTTATGACACAAGCTACGCTTGCCCAGAAGTGCTCCAAATAGCCACTACCACCTCTCATGAGAGTGCCCTACAACCCAGAGTCTAGGCTATTCAAATATGTTTCTACCATCTGGTCTTCCTAAACGGTAACTAGGCATGCTCAGGAATACCCTTCTTAACTGAGCGCACTTAGGAATGTGTTCACGTTTAAAGTGGTTTCCTATGTGAGTCTCCAAATCTAATTCGCATGCTCCCTTTGTGCATGAAAGGCACTATTTTAGAAATATCCTCCGTGCTTTCCTAAGCAGCTACAAGTAACTTATCTTTCTCCACTCCTTCATTTTTCTACTCTTTTGGTGTGTATGTGTGTTCATGCATGCACACACACCATGGTGTGCTGGTGTGCGCATGTAGATTAGAGGATAACTGGCAGAGACGGTTCTGTCCTTCCATCTTGTGAGTCTCGAGGTTCACACTCAGGTTACTGAGCTTGGTGCTAGGAGCTTTAACCTTCTGAGACATGTCACTGGCCCCTCTCCTTTATTTTGGACTATTTTTTCTGTTTAATATTTGCAAGGGTTGAACCCACTGCATTGTCATAGGAACACTATGTACTATAAGTTTATATTGAGATGTCACATTGTTCCCGAGAGCGTGAGTATAAAGTATCATTTATAAAAACCCTCTCCCTATCTCATTTTCAGCAGATCACCCCCCCATTTGTGAGCATATCCAGGTCTCATCTTTTAAGAAGTAGTGTCTTCCAATTCCTTCCAAATGTTAACACAATCATTTCTCCTCTCGTGACTCCTATGCATCTCCACCAATTGCCTTCCTCCTTAACTCAGGCTGGTTTCCTCTTGTGAATAAGGTGAAAGGGAGTGTGTGGAGGGTGTCTGTGTCTCTGAGATGACTATGTACTGGCTTGTTCCTGGTATTTTTGTCTTGGCCACTCTGTGTCCACCTCTCCACAGCTGTCGGAAACCCTTCTAGAAGCCACACATAAATCCCAGCTCACCTCCGTTTTGTTGCCTTCCACCTCTTCTTCCTCCTTTACTTCCTTTAATTCTATTTTTTCATCCAACTCCATTTCTTCCAGTAAGGTTTTGTCTCCTGATCCGTCTTACTTCCTTCTACTGCATTATGAATTCCACAAGCTGAGCAGCTTAAGACATACACATTTGCCTCCTTCAGAATGATGGGAATTCTGGGAAATAGGAAGACCAACTCAGTGGCTCTTCAGGTTCAGAGAATAGTTTGAAATGCACCCAAAAAATTTCAGCCAATGTTTGGATCGATCCCACCTGAAGAGTAGAAAGTGGAAGGCTTTGCTTTCAACCTTGTGTCATTGACAGAAATTTCTGGTCTCTACGTTTGTGGGGCTGTAAGCCTGAGTTTCTCACTGATGGAAGACTAGGATGATTTCATTGCCATGGCAACCCACACCACCAATCATCCATAGATGAACCATTGAGATGAAACTCACAATCTTATACAGTTTAATATGGAGGTGATTCACAGACACACACACACACACACACACACACACACACACACTCACTGTTGCTATCGTGTACTGGTCAAAGTCAGGGTTTCTGCCTCACTCAAGGGGAAAGGATCACTAAGTCACAGAACTAAGGGTTGTAAATCCCTGTGCCATCTATAGAACTGCCTTCCGTGGTCTTTCTGCCCAGTGGCTTCCATAAAACACTCTGCTGTATAATTTTTTTTTTTGTCAAATTCACACAAACTAGACTCATCTGAGAGGTGGGAACTTCAACTGAAAAAAAAAATTTCCTTTATGTGATCAGGCTTCAGCATTTTCTTCATGACTAATTGATGTGTGAGGACCCAGCCCATTGCAGCTGGTGTCAGCCCTAAACTGATGGTGCCGGGTTCTCTAAGAAAGCAGACTAAGTAAGCCATCTGGAGCAAGCCAGTAAGCAGCACTCCTCTGGGCCTCAGCATCAGCTCCTGCATCGAGGTTTCTTCCCTAACTTCCTTGATGATGGACTTTGATGTGGAACTGTAAGCAAGATAAGCGTTTGCCTCCCTGAGTTGCTTTTTCATCACAGCAAATGGTCACCCTAACTAAGACACTCCAAAACAACTTCAACCAAGCTGAAAAAAGTATAGCAAGGATGGAGAAATAGCTAACCTGTGGCCAGGCCATTCTAGTTGTAAACAATTCGACAAGCATGAGGTAGTTTCTAAACTCAATATTCCACCCCTTGATTCAAAGGAAGAAGAGAACTATGTTTGAGGTGCTAGTGGGAAGCTTACAGAAGGAGTCAACACTTGAGTCTATTCAGGACAGGCAGTACTGAAAGGGGAAGTGTGGAATATGTAGGGAGGGCACGTTCTGGATGACAGCAAATTCAAAGCAAACAGAAGGTTCAAGTTAAAGAGAACACAGGAACTAGCTTTCTTCACTTCCAATCCTCACAAATATTGGAAAGCAGAATCAAGAGTTTATCAAAATAGGGACCTATAAATGTTGTGGCCATGGGAAAAATACAAACACCATGGTTGTCTTGTATTCTGCTCTATCCTTAGCTCCTGGAGTGGATGCTAGACCCAACCATCAGCACAAAACATTCAGCAAGTTGGATATTTAATGAAGAAATTACAGCTGCCTGGGTTAAAAAAATAATACGTCAGAAGACATGAGAACTCTGCCAAGTAAGTCTTTCCAGCCTCTGCTTCCTCTATGGAAACATCAGAATCATAATAGAGACTCTGAAGATGAGCTCAGCTGATAAAGCTCTCACTTTGGACTTCATCCTAAGGACTGAAGCTAATTCTCCAGTGCCTATGTAAAGAGCAGGTTATGAGAGTTACAAGTTTGTGATCATAACACTGAGGAGGACCCTTGCTGCAGGGCTAGCCAGTCTAGCCTACTTGGTGAACTCTAGGCCAATCAAAGAACCTGTATGTATCAGGGGAAGATGACATTCAAGGTTGTCCACATAAGCATTCCCACAGGTTGGGGCACACATGTGCATACACTCGTGTATACATATTGGAAAAGAAGAAGAATATGGCCTCCCTAACAGAGACACTAGAGAGATGGAATGAGATGGTTCTTTATAACTCTTTAGGTAATGGGTATTAGCTATGACTTATAGTCATCATGCTTTGCTTTTGTTTCATTTCCCATGTTTCATCCCTGGTCCTGGCTCAGAAACACAGTGAGTTTGTGTTCTCTGTTTACCATGTGATGCCCCTCCCCTCCAGAGCCTCTCCTATGGGTCAGCCTTTCTGACTGAGTCTCCACTTCTGATGTGGTTCCTCTGGAACAAACTAGAGCATCCCCGGCCTGGCTGTCACCTCCAAGCTGAGCTCAGTGCTGGGCTTTGAGGGTGAGTCCCTGGCCGGCACTTTATTGTGGTTTGCTGATTGGTTCAGGATGGTTCTGCCTGTGCTACCCCCATCCCCAAGTGAATTTCTTGTCCTCCCAGAGGCTGAAAGGAGAGTGACTTAGTCATTAGCTCCTCTGGCAACAGCCCCTGGCACCAGTTCAAGGCAGCTTAGAAAACAGGGCAACAAGTGGCTACAATATGTATTTTAAAAGCCTAGCAGACAAGAAAAGGAAATGAAAACCAGAAAAAGTAGGGATAGTAATGTCTGCCTCAGGAGGCAGAACTAGACACTACTGGGCACTTCAGAGCCTCAGACCCTTACAATGTGATGCTGGAATGAGATGAGCCTGGAGAAGGGGCTGAATGGCAAGGCTGAACTTCAATGTTTCACTTGCCCTAAGCCACATGAAGACCAATAATGTGTTATTGCTTCCTATGCATGCTAGGAGATGATGGCCTGAGACACCAGGATGGGGGCTCTGTTCAGGGCACAGAAAGAATGTTCTCTTCTGTGTCAGTCACGGGCAGAGCCCTATTAGACTCAGGCTGTTAAAATCCGAGGCTTCACTGAGATGGACCTTTTAGAGTCCAGCCTCTCCCAATAGAGAAGACGTGTGGGGAGCAAGGATGTATATAAACTGAGGTCTCTCCCATCCATTCCATCTTAGGGCATCTGAATCTCAAAGCGTGGGGTTGGCTGGGTGCATCGCACAGGTAATGGAGCCAACTGAGTATAGATGTTGTGTAACAGTTGAATTCATGCCTCTGTAGTTTGTCTTCTGTCTCTGGAACCAGAATACTTGCTCACAGAAAAACGGGAAAGTTTGCCCTGTCTTACTGCAGGAATCTGAAACAGTCCCCAGATCATCCTAGAAGATCTTACAAAACCATGTCATACTCACATTGAGCTTGTGGAATTGGCAGAGTCCAGGGCAGGCAAATGGGAGGCTGTGGTCTGCACTTGTGCTTCCCGTATTGACTCTGAAACCTTGGAGCTCTTAAGAAGATTCCACATGAAAAGTGAGATGGTGGCATTTACTTGTGCAATGTGTAGATGCTCTACCCTAGTAATGCCCATCCTTGGATGCCATGAGACTCAAAAGAAATCGTCCTGGCCCATGACCTCCACATACTGCCCTCCTTTTATAAGCTACACTTACTCAAGCAGGGTTTCATCCTTTATCCTCCATCCCTCCTTGCTTTTCCTATACTATAATATCATAACTCTGAGTGGATATAGAGTAGGGGAGTATGAGAAGTGTCTAGATAAATAAAACCATGCCATGTCCTCTGCTGTCCTTTACCTCTGCTGTCTCCCCTGTTTCCTCTTAAACAAGGCTGGTGTCCATGTGGAAATGTCAAAGCTTCTTAGCTGTGCTGAGAGGACTCCAAGTTTATCACCAACAATAGGTCCTACTCAGTGCATCACCCTGACAATCACAGCTAGGGCCATAGCCTAGAAGCCAGTGTGGATTCTCACTCGAGACAGATGAATATATTTTATTGGGTACACTGTAATCCCTGAAGGAACTCTCAAGACAAAGAAAGCCTCCATGGGTGAATAGTATGAGGTATGAAGGCTTCCTGAAATGATCATATCTGATCTGCAAGAACATTGCTCTATCTATCTATCTATCTATCTATCTATCTATCTATCTATCTATCATCTATTTATTTGCCATCTATCTATCTTTGCTATTACTTTGGGCTTAGGCCAGTGGCAATCTGCCAGTCCAGCAAGCCTTTGCTTAGAGATTTCCATGGCTCCTGGGCCCTTGTGAGTTTTCCTGACATAGGCCAGCATTGCCAGGGTTAATGTCTCTGGGAATACACCTCAATAGATGGCACAAGTACACAGTATACAATCTCTCTCTCTCTCTCTCTCTCTCTCTCTCTCTCCTCTTGTAATTTCATACTGTCATTTAATATATCCTCCCAAATGAAGAGAGAGATTTTTAAGTGAGGAAGCCCTCAGATGAAGTTTCTATTCTTTCATGGATCTCATCTTCAAGAAACTTACCAGTGCCCCTCGGTAAATTTATTGTTGACCAGTTTCCCCTTCATAGTATCCTATCTCACAAAGCCTAAGAGAGAGACCTCACTGCATTCAAACTTTCCTCATAGGAACCCTCCTACAGCATCCCACTACTTGAAGCATCCCACTGATCCAACCACTGATGCCCTGAAGTGATTCCTTCCTCCACCATGCAGCATCTCTCTCTTCTGCTTATCTTCTTTTCATCCATCACTGACAATCAAATAAAATCTTCCCTTTTGTAGCCCTCTGATACAACCTTCTTACAAAGCAGGTAGACATTTACATCTCTGAATAAAATATATCTGCCAATGGTACTATTTGGATATCAACTTTCCCAGAACATATAAAGGAGTAAGGTGAATACCATGTCCCATGCACACCTTACCGTGTCAGATTCTATCAATAACTCTGTTTCCAACTTAGTTGCTGTGATGGACATTTCCCAAAAGTGTATATGTCCTTCTAGTCAGTGATCTCATGTTCCTGACCTCCTTGGAACAAGTCCTGGCCATTTTAAGGATAGTGACTCACACATGGAAGCATATGCCTCTGTGTCCCTTCTTAAGTGTTTCATCAAGCTCATGTCCAGGATTATCCTGATACCAAAATGAACATTTCTCATATTCAATACAGCAATTGATTTTTTAATTAATTTATTATTTTTAATTAATTTATTATTAATTATTCATATTCTTACAGTCCTACCTTCTTTCTTTCCTCCCAATCCCACGCTCAACAAATCCCTCTCACCACTGTCCCCTCCCCTCCTCTCGGAGAATGGGGAGCCCCCTTGGGAACCACCCTACCCTGGGACATCTAATCTCAGCAGGACTAGGCAGATCCTCTCCCACTGATGCTCAATCGGGCAGTCCAGGTAGGGAAGAGGATCCAGTGGCAGAAATAGAGACTGAGACAGCCTCTGTTCCAGTTGTTAGGGGACCCACATGGAGAGGAGAAGGGGGACATCAGTCTACCCACAAGCCAACCTGGAAACTGATAACACGCAGGGAGGAAGAGTCAGTGTAGGTAAAATGGTGAAAACCTTCATGGCTTCTGGAATTCATCTGCATTTGCTGTACTCTGGAAAAATCTGGGGCCCTAACATACCCTAGAACGTTGCTGTCTTCTTGCTATAAGGAATAAGATCTCCTTGTGAACTGTGTGTTTCACTGAATTCTAAGGTCCTTGCATCTTTTGCATCCTTTTCTTTGACAAAAAAATTCCTCTCCAAAGAAAAATATGTTGACTCTTTGAGTCTTCTATATCGCTGTACTCATCGATGGCTTAATTTGAATCCTGGCATAGCAGGGAAAAAGAAACAAAACAGGAATCATTATTGGTACAGGTCTTGGCACATCAAAAGTACTCAATAAATGCTTGGTCTATTACTGAATAAATGAATAAATAAATGCATTGATTTTGTTGCAAGTATCTGAAAAATCTATGTTTTTATCTGCTCTTCTTAGGTTTCTTGAAACTGGATTTGTATGTGATTAGATTCTCTCTCTCTCTCTCTCTCTCTCTCTCTCTCTCTCTCTCTCTCTCTCTCTCTCTCCTTTCAGGGGTCAAGGAACCTTTTACTTTACTAAATGTGACTTATCCTGAGCTTAGCAACCATGTCAATTATGTGAGTACATGATATACATTCCATCCTAAAGACACTTAGGGATTGAAATGATGTGAATATGTCTATCATTGACCCAGATTTTAGAGTAAAGGAACACCGGAAAAGACACAGGGAGAAGGGGTCGCTACCACTGAACCTATTAAAAGAATAGCCAAAGTGATGATGATGGCTAACAAATGGGCATAATCAGGAATGGATCAGAAATCATGGGACCAGCAAGACAAGAGGAAGAGTTCCTGTGTCTCTGCTTTCTCACCCCAAGCCTGCGATTCTCACAGGATGTGATCTTGAAATGACTGGAAAGCACATCACAAAAATAGATATTCTCTGAAGTAAACTTCAAGAGGTGTTCTGAATATAGACAGAACATACCGACTCCATTTCAGTTCTCTACCTTCAAGCTGGGCACCTGAAAGTCTGAGAAGACGAGCAGAGGATAATCACTCACAGGTTGTCTCTATTGCCCCCACTACAGTGTGCAGTCCCAAGGACTAGGGCTGCTCTCTTAGTTATTTTTGCTATTTCCTCCTCTTTCTCTTTAGGGCTTGATGAGAGCTTAATGCAAAGAGAACACACACATATAACACACACAGAGTCACACACATACACACACAGAGAGAGAGAGAGAGAGAGAGAGAGAGAGAGAAAGACAGAGACAGAGACAGAGACAGAGACAGAGACAGAGACAGAGAGAGAGGCTAAGCTCTGCCCTTTCCTTTTATCCTAGCTGTGCTGTGAATGAATGACTAGGTAAGGTATCCACTCTCCTGGGGCTCTCTCCTTATCTGATAAATGGCGTAATGGTCCCTGACAACCATAATTATGAGAATTAGATGCCATCTCTCCAGTCCCCAGCATGGCTGAGTAGATGCACTGTCCTTGCTTTCACAATGTTATCTTTAGCATTATTGTTCCATTTTATAAACCGATGCATTTCCTTAGTATCCCACAGCCACATGCCACCCAAGCTCTAGGGCTGAGGCCACATGTCCTGGAGGCCCTGATGCCACCCAGGCAGATGAAAGTTCGGGTGTTAATGGGGCTTATCATCAGAGTGGAGACTTGAGCAGGCTCAGCTGAGCTGGTGAAAGAAAAAGTGTGTCCAAGCAAGCAAAAGAAGACCTCGGCAGAGGCAGAGGCAGAGGCAGAGGCAGAGGCAGAGGCAGAGGCAGAGGCAGAGGCAGAGGCAGAGGCAGAGGCAGAGGCAGAGGCAGAGGCAGAGGCAGAGGCAGAGGCAGAGGCAGAGAGGAAGGTGCCTGGTGGGCTGATAGCTACAGGGATATGTGTTATCTCAATCACAGTGGTTCTAAAGAGATGCCCTTTTTGTTTAATAGGTAAATTCTCAATTAAACCCAATCTAAGTTAGAGACTTTATGGGTATTGGGGGGCAAGGAAATGTGCAACCAAGAAACAAAATTCATCATTATCTTTTAGGAACATTCCCTTGTTTCTACTTTCTTTCTCTTCTTTTCTTTTTTTGTCTAAGACTAAAGAATTATGCTTTTCAAATAATATATTAGTAGTACCTCTAAGTATGCTCTGGAACTCCAGGGTAAGGGTTGGGGAGAGGAGGGGATCCCTCACCCCTGGGGACTTATAGGAAGAGCTGGAATTTGGGGAATGAGAAAGGCAGCTGCACTCAGGCATTGCTCCCCAACACAAAGGACATGAGGCAGGACTTTAAGGGGCAACACATCCAGGAAAGACCCTTGAAAGGAATGGATGCTTTTTTGAGTTTATGTGAGCAGGATTTTTTCCAAACAGCAAAAGGTAGATAATTGTGTAACAATAAAGATAACAATAGCACTCTGCCGGGCAGTGGTGGTGCACACCTTTGATCCCAGCACTTTGGAGGCAGCGGCAGGTAAATTCTGTGTTCGAGGCCAGCCTGGTCTATAGAGTGAGTTCCAGGATATCCAGGACTACACAGAGAAACCCTATCTTAAAAAAAAAAAAACCAGAAACAAAACAAAACAAAACAACAACAACAAAACCAATAGTACTCTGGCCATGTTAAAAAAATATATATATTAACCTGCCCCCTACTTTGACAATAGTGATAATAATGAGTGTTTTCATGGATCTTTAATAACACCTCCAGGAAAAGGGAAGACAAGAAAAAGAAAGGAAATGATGAAAATAAAAGCATTCTTTTAGTTCTAATTTTATGCAAAACAGCACATTTTTATATTGTCTTTTTTAATCCTCACAATCATAACCTGATTTACACACCATCTTCATGACAGAGGTGTATGAGTCAAACATGGGTTTTTGGTTGTTATTTTGTTTGCTTGCTTGCTTGCTTGCTTGTTTGTTTGTTTGTTTGTTTGCCTGGCAAACTATCTTGTGTAGCCCAGGCTGACCTCAAACTTACATAGCCAAGAACAGCTTTGAATTTCTGGTCCTTTTGTCTCTTTTTCTCAAGTGCTGAGATTCCAGGCATGCACCAACAGGGCTGACTTGATGTGGGATGATTTTCATCATGAGAACAGGAGTTATTCATCTGGGCTCCCCAAACACTGTCCTGGGCTGCTGCTGGCAGTGTGCTTAGGACAACACACAAAGCTGGACTATGGGAAGGAACCCCACAAAATCAGCACCAGCCACATTCATTGAGTCTGTTGTTGTCAATTCACACTAGCTAACAGAAGGTTCAGGCTCTCTCCTGCTTCTTCCCTTCACTGTAGCAATTTCCTTTCTGTACACCACATGCTCTGATATATAAGTTTAGATGGACCCATTCCCTGGTGGCAAAGACTCTAGAACTCCACATTCCTTTTCTATAAAATCTAGTCCTTTTTCCATATCCCCTTCCCCCTCTTCTTCCCCTTCTCTCTCTGCCTTCTGTTCCTCCTCCATCTTTCCACTTCTTTTCCTTGTATTATGTGTCTTCTGTTTGTGTCTTTTTTTTTTCCTGGGCATGTTCTTCTTGTCCTTGTTTTTAATAAATCCCCACTAGTTTTCTTTAAGTCACCATTACTTTGAGTTTCTTCCTTATACTTTCCTGATTCCTGTCTGGATTATTTGGTCTTCTCTTCTTCTGAGATGAAGACAATAAAGGTACCTAGATGAAAAATTACCAGAGCCTTGCATCTTCCCTGTAGTAGAAAAGCATGTTGTGAAGTTAGTCACATCTCTTGTTCAGTCCAGTGAGTTTACCATGCCATACACTGTATAGAAACACAGCTAGACACATCTTGGCTGGCTGATGGGACAGTCAGTATTCCCAGTCTCCAAGAAGGCACAAAGCAGGCCTTTAATCACAGTGCTTCTGTGTATGTCTGTCAGCCAGGGTCAAAGTAAAAGACAGATAATGCATTCCAAATGGTATTTTAATAGAGCTTAATAAGGCAATTATTTACAAAGTTATAAGCAGGCTGTAGAGTATCCACCAGAACAGTATAATGTCCTGGAGTTACCAACAATTAAAATCAGTGAACACCCTTGGGCTTGAAGGGATGAGGACAAGGGGGGGGGGTCTTCTGGACAAAAGGCCTATGTACAGAGCTGTTTATAAGGGGCATATGCATCCACCTATGGTTCCAAACAGGAAGAAGGATGAGAAAACACACAGTTCCCCCATCCTTGCTTCTTTTTCAGTTTTCCTAGTGGAACTGCCCATTGAGATCCCTCAAGCAGATGCCAGAATCAAGAGAACCCTTTAAGGCTGATAGCACTGATTGGATTGTTGGGTCGAAGAGCAGTATGGGCGTGGGAACAGAATGGTCCAAAGGCTTCATGAGAGTTTCTAATAGGCTGTATTTGCTGTGTTCACATAACCTGGCACATGGGCATCGTTCAGGTTAGTCACTTTTATTTTCTTAACAGAAGAATAATTTAGGGATACTCCTTTTATTTGGCCCACATGGATTTTTCTGTGCCTCAGTTTCCCTCTGGCCCACATTTCTGAATGCTAGAAGAGTATGGAAAATTTCCAGGACATAGCAGGCTGCTGGGGTTTAGGGAATGGCCTTTAGGTCTTTAGATAGTGATAGATCTAGATCCATCAATCAAAATTAAAGAGCTGCTCTTATTTTAAATAACAGGAGAAGTGGAAGTCAGTCAAAGATGAGCATTTCTCTTTGAAAAATTACATTTCACCCTCTCTTCTGAGCAGGCAAAATTGAGTCATGACCACATGGTAGGGCACTGAGGCAAGAGACAACGTGTTTGTTTGTTTGTTTGTTTGTTTGTTTGTTGTGAGGTTGATTCAGGTCAAAAGCCTAGGACGGGCCAGAAGTGAAATTCAGAGAAGATTCTTTTAAAAATGACAAGTTGGAAGTCATACGGAATGAGTGTTTTAACAGTTGTCACATTACATGATCCCTTATATACCATATCATCTATATCCTCATTGGAACCCTTGGTGTTTTATAATGTGGCCTCAGCCATCTCTCTATGCTATTATGGAATGAAGCCCCCAGGAGTATTTATCTGAGCTTGTTAACTGCTACCATTCCTGACACACCGGAGATTCACGGAGATAATCTATTGGAAGAGAGAATGTGATGTTTGTGTATTTTGAGGGATTTGCATGGGGCAAGGGTTCACTGCTGAGTTTCCTTGGAGCAGATGCAAGTCATCCATTCAGGACAGCATCATTCATCCAGCCTGTCCACGAGACCCATATCATGGGTTTATTTCAATCCTCCCTCCTCGACATCCACACAAATAAGACATCAGTTTTGACCCAGGTTCACCTCTAGCCCCTGTATTCTCATTCCAACTGCTGTAAAATCTGACTCATTGGCTTCTAACTCACTTCTCTGTCCTTCCTCCAGTTAGATTTTCTTTGGAAGCCATGCTTCTTTCTGATTGACAACTTTATATGCGCTGCCATTCTTTAAAGTTATAGCTTCACCATTGCGAGAAGCCAAATCGGATGTCTTTATTCTTCTTTAAGGAATTTCTTTAATTCTGTTTTGTAATGAGTTATAGACATGCAAGATAAGAATACGGGTTATAAAGGTGATGTCAACTTGCCCTTCTACTCCTACAATTATTATATTATGATCCTAATCTTTTAGAACAGTAAGTTGATTATGAAAAAATTATAAGACTTGTCCAAGGTTTCATGATAAGTCAATGTCATCCACAGAATTAAAAGCACAACTAGCCTTTATATGTCAATGCGTAATATGCTGTCCTTCCTGCCCCCAACCCTTTTTGCAACCACGTCACTTTGAGGGAATTGAAAGTGAATAAAGGGTACAATGATCTTTCCTCAGAAACCCTCATCTCCATTAGAATTCAATTTAGATTTAATAAATGCTTAATGAATCTTAATTAAGCCCAAATTGAAATTAAAAAAGGCTTAACAAGGTTTAATCGTAATGTGAGAGATCACACAATTCCACTTCAATAAATATTTTCCTAATAACAAATAACCACTTCATTAGGAAGGAAAAAACGTTGCCATTAAGTCTGAATTAAATTAAACTATCCATAATTTACTCATGCAGTTAACAGTATGCATTAATAAAAATATGTAAAAGCCCCCCTATGCACACACCTTCTGTTTAAGAATTATTCCAGTTTATATAATTTAAGAAGGCACTGACTATGTAATAGGTGGTTCTGTACTTGCAATTATGTATTCTGTAAGAGCTCAGAAGATGACAAAGAGCAAGAGAAGGTGTGGGCTTTCCATCACCTCCATGTATGTTTCCATCAATGCTTTCGTAAATCACTATGTTAATAGGAATGGGTAAAGTGTAGGGATAATCTCTTGTGTACTGTGTGAAAGCATCACATGTCAATAAATATCTGATAGCCAATAAGCTGAGGCATTATTAGAAGGTGGAACATTTGGCAAGAAGAGAGGAACTCTGGGAAATAGTCAGGAAGACTCTGAAGAAGTAGGACATGAAGCTAAGGAGCGATCATCAGCCATGTGGCAGATAGAAGAGTATAAACAGGTTAAATGCGTTATGAACTAGTTAGGAAACAAGTCTAGCTTATAGCCTAGGCATTTCTCAATAAACAAATATCCTCTCAGTTATTCAGGAACTGGTGAATGGGTAGAAAAGCCCTCAGTTACAGTAAAGATATAGTGAGCTCAAGGAAAAAAGTAGGAGAAGATCCAGAGCCTTGCATATACCGTGAGAGAGGGCAGGTATGACAGAGAGACTGAATATGTGGTTTATGGGAGAAGAGAAGGAGACCATATTTGCTTTTTTGATATTTGTTTATGTATGCTTTCATTTTTCTTTTTTTTTCTTTTTCTTTTTCCCCTACCTTTGAAGAATATATTAGGAATAGGATGGTCAAAGCCACTTATATGAAAAAATTAAGCTTCAAGAATGGGACCAAGTTCCAGAATGGGACTTGAAGGGCTCAGGTTTTAGAGGAATGGAGATCAGTTTCAGCATAGGGTATTGTTCCATTTAGAGCACTACTGTTAGACAGAGGAAGGGGAGAAAGATGAGCCATGTAGTTTCTCCATCAACTTGAGGAGTACCAAAGATTCATCTTCCTGATGGACATTTCTTAAACACAAGACATGGCCCTCCTATGAATTAGATCTTAAATGTCATTTACAAGCTGATGTATTAAAGGTTTTGTTCTCTAAATAGCAGAGTTCTAAGTCGAGGATTTTCTCAGGAGTTGACTAGACCAAGAGTATACTCTGAACAGAAACGTAACCAGAGCCTCTCTCCATGACTTTGTCAGTCAGTGGGTCCTAGGTTTCAAAGTAGAAGACCAAAGGCAGCAAATCAAGATATTTCTGTTCACAATCGAACAAACCCTGAGTGTCTTAAAAGGTAGTGAGGTTGACTCCATGGAAGTTTGTCTTCTTAGGCAGGAAGTGCCTGGGAGTTGATGAGAGCTCACCCTGAGGTTTGAGGACAGACACTGGCTGGACTGATAGTTGAACTATTTGGTGTCATTTCTCTCAAATACATTCTGGTTCCCATTCCTGTTGTTGACCTCAGAAGTGGGGAAGATGAATGAAGTCAGTGAAGCAGATCCAAGCTGCAGTCAGAAACTACTTAAGTTCTTTCAGGAGAATATTTAATAAGAAGAGTTTCATTCAAAAGAAATGGAAGCAGAGAGAGAGAGAGAGAGAGAGAGAGAGAGAGAGAGAGAGAGAGAGAGAGAGAGAGAGAGCGCATCCATCTTGTGGATCCAAAAATACTATCTACAGTAAACCATCAGTGTCCTCAAGGCTGAAGAAACAAAGGAAAGAAATCCAAGTGGGGAAAACTGACTACATAATGGAGGAAAAGCCTGGGGCTGATATTTAGGCAAACTGAGGAGAGGTTCTAGTGGCCAGTGGCATAAATACATACATACACACACATGCATATATACATGCACACACACACACACACACACACACACACACACACACACACACATCTGTGCTGTGATTGGTTCTACCTACAGAGACAAGAAAGAACTGTTGCTGTTGGGGGAGGCTGGGAGAGTCTGAAGTAGTAAGCAATTCAAAGGAGCTTATTCCACCTTGTCTCCAGGTCCTCCGGTCTTTCTCTAGTGCACTCTCCTGGCAAGATCTAGATGAAGTCTGGCACTCAAATGGAACTAGTGCCCACAACAGGATGCAGGTGTGAACATTTGTGAGATGGTAGGCACAAAGGGTATAACCAAGTTCTGAAGAACAAGTAAATGGGCAGAACTTGATCTCAAAATCAAGTTGTGAACAATTCTTTCCCCAGTAATAAAATCCATAGGAAGCTAATCCATGGTCAAACTTTCAAGTGTGGAGCTGAAACAAAAGGATGGACCAACCAGTGACTGCTGCAGCTGGGGATCCATCCCATAATCAGCCACCAAACGCAGACACTATTGCATACGCCAGCAAGATATTGCTGAAAGGGCCCTGATATAGCTGTCTCGTGTGAGGCTATACCAGTGCCTGGCAAACACAGAAGTGGATGCTCAGTCAGCTATTAGATGAAACACAGGGTTCCCAAGGGAGGAGATAGAGAAAGTACCCAAGGAGCTGAAGGGGTCTACAGCCCTATAGGTGGAAGAACAATATGAACTAACAAGTACCCTCAGAGCTCGTGTCTATAGCTGCATATGTAGCAGAAGATGGCCTAGTTGGCCATCATTGGGAAGAGAGGTCCCTTGGTCATGCAAACTTTATATGCCCCAGTACAGGGGAACGCCAGGGCCAAGATGTGGGAATGGGTGGGTAGGGGAGCAGAGCGGGGGATGGGGGAGGGTTTACGGGACTTTCAGGATAACATTTGAAATGTAAATGAATAAAATATCTAATAAAAATTGGAAAAAAAAGAAGAAAAGATTTGATAATGTCTTCAAAATTGAGGCATGTTGTATTTGATTTAAGCCAGAGTTTCCTGAGCATCTTTGGTCTCAGATGAAAAGCTGTAGTAGTAGTAATAGTTGTAGCAGTAATAGTAGTTGTTATTGTTGTTTTCAGAACAACTGTTAATTTCCATAGCAACACATTTTCTGGGAAACTCTTTGAAGCATTATGCTGAAGATACTTTAGCCACATATCACAAGTCATATACTTCAGCTGGGATATAGAAAGTGGTTGAACAGGCTTCCCTTTTCTGAAATGCTGCTGTCCAGGCACTGCCAAAGCTAAGTGCTCAGTGAAAGCTAGACACTCAATGTCCTTGGGCGTTCCCACAGAAGAAGCAAGAGAAGTGAGAACCCATGTTTACACCATGTCTGCCTTCACCTATCAGCACCTACCACAATACACAGGATCTAGGAAGTATTAAGTAGAGTGTGCCCGAGTTGACCATGGGGATACAATAGAATGATTATTAACCATAATGCTAAGCAATGACTCCTGCTGTATTCATGAACCAGGGAGTAGTATGGAATAAATATTCTTATGTCTTGGATTAGCAATGAGAGCTACTCTATAGTTTCAGATTCTTCTGGTAACTATTGTTCAAAAGAAGCAGAAGTATTAGTAATAACATAATCTACAGAACACACTGTATCTGACAAACGTTCAATATGTAGTCAATAAAGATGGCTTAGCTGCTAAACACATCTGCCACTAAGACCAAGAAACTGAGTTCTATTTCTGGGGTCCAGATGTTAGAAGGCGAGAACGGACTTCCACATTTTTTTATTTGACTTCACACACATAGGCCTCCAATGCATATGTATACCACCATGCATATACACATAATTAATTAAAATGTAAGAAAATTTAAAGATAGTAGTGAGGTATTCTCCATTATTTCCAAACACGGTCCTTGCAACCTGATGTCTACTGTGCACTTACCACTCCTCTCAATTTAGATTAGCCACATCTCAGAGGCCCAATAGCTGTGTGTGTTTAGTGACTTCCATGTTGGCTAACAAGAGTCTGGCAACTTCCAAAGGGCAGAACAGAGTTTGGAAACATGAGGATGATACTCCAACTTGTAAATGGCACTCAGCTAGAAATTGCAATGTCCTTACAGTTAATCAATATTTTTAGGACACTTGACTTATGTGATATTGTTCACACAGAATCTGTAGGTTCTTTGAAAAAGGCTAAAGGTAATTTAATACTAAAGAAGTAGAAAACCAAAATAGTTTTAAAGAGAAAGTACTGGCTGGAAAGTAGGAGAATTACAAGGTTTTTCTTCAAAGCTCTTCATTGCTACTGATATGAGGACGTTAGTCAGGCGAATGTGGTTCTTAGAATATATAAACAACATGAACATTGGATCCTTCTACCCACTGATGAATCCCCAGTGCTTAGGAAAACACTTGGTTCTCAGTGAACACTCAGCCATTTTTTTTAATGAATAAAATAAGACAGGGAATAGTGGACAAAAAACGTTAAAGCTTTCTGGACAGAAGGATACAGATGTGCAGAACTAGAGAGGGAAGTGCTGGGTGAAGGGGGACATTAGTGAGACTCTTCATTCTCATTTCAAAAAGGTGAGTCAATCTGGAGACTGATAGCTTCCATGCAAGTGATGCTAGATCCTCTTTCTCTTGACCAAATTAAAGGGCCAGACCAGACCTGTGTATGTCCTAAAACTCCTTTGTCTAGCTATGCTCTCTTCCAGTACATTCTCCGAAGTGACCGCAGAGTGTGGGTTTTGACAGTGTGCCTTCCTCTAAAGCAACTGTGCTCATCCCTGAGTGCTCTCACTCAGTTCCTGATGCAGCGGCTAGTAAGCCTTCCAAAAGTAACAGCTGCATTCCTACCAGTGAATGAGCAGGAAAAAGAATTAACAAAGCCATGCCAGCACTGTCAGGATGGCTTAATGCCTTAATGAGGCATTATTTGATGAAACATAATTTGGGTATTTTGACACCATTTTGGACTATACTTTAAAATCTACAGTATTTATTTTTCTAACTGGGGTGTGTGTGTAATATGTTTGCTCTGGCTTACAAAAAGAAAACACAAAGTGTCTAAGAAAGTTCTACATTCATCACAGTCCGCATGTCTCTAAGACAGTTTTTAATATGATAATTGCTCCTTTTTTTTCTGCCTCCAAAGAGTTAGAGACAATCTGACAAGAAGAGGAGACCTCTCCTGAAGGATGAGTGATCTTAATGGCTCTCTCTGTTCTTGGACTCAGATGATCTTTGGTACAGCCATCAGCTCTGTCTCAGAAGAGTTAGACTTAAAATCCTTTGAAAATTCTTCTACCCTAGGTAAACACTTCTATGTCTGAGCCATTTTTAAAAAGGGAAAACAAAATAATCCTTTAAAAGGCATTGTTGTAAAATACTAATTTGTAGATGTGCTAGGTGTTTCCTCTATAAACAAAGTGTGTCAATTAGTGAGAGAGTAAAGACCAAAGGCTCTGCCTGCCTGTGTTTTGTTAATCTATTAATAGCTTTTCGGTTGGTGAGAAGTGAGGATATGAAGTTTTAACATTAAAAAGAAATCTAATACGTATTTCAGCTGTCTGGGTATTGTGAGCTGAAGACATCTGTATTCTTAATTAGCCCTTTCATAAATGTTTTTATGGGATGTCATGTGATCACCCTTGAAACAGACACCTGGAGCTTTGAAACGATTGCCCTTTTGTGTCCAGACTTGGACAGTGCAAACAGGGAAGTGCTGGCAGTGGTATTAGCAGTGTTATCAAGGCGAATCCAGAGCTCAATGGTTTTCCTGTCTGTAAATTTAAATAATATCAAGACAAAATCCCCTGGGTCCAACAGGAAGGCACAAATATATCAGAGAGAACTTCCTATCATGGAGGTACTTCAGTGTTGTTGGAGAAAGAGGAGAAGGAGCAGGAAGGAGAGGGGGAAGGTGAGGAGGAGGAAGAAGAGGAGGAAGAGGAAGAGGTAGAGGAAGAGGAAGAAGAGAGGCAAGGCAAGGCCAAGCCTGCTGGTTGAAATTCTCAGGCTCTGAGAACAGATCAAGTGGTACCATAACATCTTCTATTATCGAGGTGAAGCAACCATGGGATTCAGGACGAAGCCCCAAGATGGGACAGAAGGATATCAACTTTCATTGCATGGAGAACCTTCTGGAATCTGTGGTTTCCGAGTGATTTTTAAAAGTATCATAGCCAGCATAAGACATAAATAAACATGTCTTGCTTTTTACTCTAGGGGATTTTTTTGTTCCATACGAGTCAGTGAACGGCGGTGAGTGCAGATATATTAGTGCTTCCAGCACCTACAGATGTTAGTATTCCCAGAAACTGAGGATGGTAGTGCTCCCAGCAAATGGAGATATGTTAGTGCTCCCAGAACCTTCAGATGTATTAGTACTTCCAGCAGCTGCGAATATGTTAGTGCTCCTAGCAGCTGGACTCCACAATACCTGATAGATGGGCTTCTTAGTGACAGATAGAGCAACAGAGCGAGGTACTAGGAGCTACAATTATGAATAGCATTGGCTAACAGCAGCATGTGCAGGTTCTTGCAAGTCACACTGACCTGGGTGAGAGAGAGAGAGGATCAAGGTCAAGCCATGGCCTTTATTCATCTCAAACCCTAAGATTCCCAGTGTGCCTGCAGTGGCGGAGGCTTAGAAGGTAGACAGCATTTCATTCTTTCCTTTAGCATTCTTTCATGGGGAAACTGCTCCTTATGAGAATACTTGTCCTTGGAGATTTCTTATCAAGAGCCAATTAATAAACCTAATGCCAGTGTGTATTGGGCAGTTTCTACACCTCATCTTCCCACTTTGGGGCTTGAAACTTAGTTTTGATGCCACTGATTTTTCTGCCACAGCACCAGTAGATGTTGCTAATGGTGATAAGGGCAGAGAGGGCTATGTAGACTCTATCCATCCATTTGATGTTCTGTGTAGTTCTTACAGAATTTTAAGGAGTCTGAGAAGTTATTCAACTACTGGTAAGAGATTAGGTTAAGGTTGTAGTGCAAACCTTGAACTCTGGGCTTCCATGTACTGTCCCTTGCCAGTCAAAATCAAGGGCTCCATTCATGAGTCCATCTTTCCATTTGAAAATCCAGCTTTCTCTCAGAGGCTCCATTCTCCCCACGGGTCTATAAGTCTCTCACATGATATGAGCAGCATTTGTAACCTGACTTGAAATTCACTTGACTTCTAAGAGCAGACTTGAAGCATATAAGAGAGGGAGAGTGCACACATAGTACAGTGGGAATTTATGTTTGCAGCTAAGTTTTTACCTACTGTCCAGCTGAGCCTCAGCCTTGAATGAAAACACCAGCAATCACAGAAGAGATATAATGTGAAACACAGATACTTTAAAGTGCAGGCTGAGGGACAGAAGTTCCAGCTAGGCATTCATGTGACTCCATCTCAAATAGCTAACTGGTTTTATTGCATGATTTTTCAAGATGGCATTGTGAAAGAATGATTTATTCATGTGCTCTTCAGTAAGAATCCTTTAAAAATAATAATGAAGATCTAGATCCAACATGAGGGGCTGGAGAGATGCCTTTTAGCAGGTCCTTTTTGTACTTATTCTGCAAGCATGTGAAGATGGATTCAAAGGCCCAGCATCTATGTAAAAAGGCAGTATTAATGCACACACAGAGAATCCCAGTGTTACAGGAGCTAGGGGTTGAAACAAATGGACCACTGGGGCATGCTGGCTTTTGGACTGCTCCGGTTCAGTGAGAGATTTCATCTCAAGAGAATAAGGTAGATTGTAATAGAGCAGAACACTTGACATCCTTTTCTAGCCTCTAGGCTTATACACAAGGCAAACTTACCTGAACACACTGCAAAACTCACACATTTGCCATATATACAAAGCCTTTCATACAAACACACCACATATATACCATATATTCAAAACCTTTCACACACACATACACACAGATATGCATATACCACATATATACTATACATACAAAACTTTTCACACACATGTTTATATCACATATATAACATGTATACAGAACCTTTCACACACACATGCACACATGTATGTATATACTACACATATACCATATATAAATAACTTTCACACACAAGTAAATCAATTAATTAACAGATAAATAATGCCATATTAAAACATTCATTGAAGACACCCAGCAGCTTTTATAAAACATTACAATAGAAAAGGTGTCACTGCCTATGGAGGGCATATTTTACATGGTGCTTACATGTCTACTCAAGAATGATAGAGATAATTCATACAAAACTTACAGGAAACCTGTCCAAAGAGATAGATACATGTTAGCCCCATAATTATTATTTTTAAAAAATTTGATTCAAAGGTTAAAAGTGACCAAAGTATAGTATACCCATGTCTGAAAGTATGACACTGAAAACCATTATCATGTATATTTAATATCTTCTAATGAAACATAAAAATATCAGAATGAAACAAACAAAAATACTCAATTCAGAAAAATCACATGGAGAATGTGAATGGAAAAACATTCAAGTAAGGATCAGTAAAGAAAACCGAAAATTAAATATATCTGAGTGTAGTTTGGCTGAAATTTACTTTAAAATAGCATCCTTTAATGAGAATATCTGTTGCATTACAATAGTATTCTTACTGAAATGCATTTATGCTTTTCCTCTTTAAATGAATTGAAGATTTGTGATGGACTAGTTCAACATACAGAAATCTTTGCAACATTAAGTTAGGAACATGGTCACTATTTTAGGATCTTCAGATGACTAGGTTAGAAATAAGCACACAATGCAAGCTTTTAAATTCAGATCAGAGCACAGCCCTCATTTATGAGTGTGCTAAGGCTACATTTTAGCTTGATCAGAAAAATAGAGCTGCATTTGATTAGCAATGTCTGCTATGAGCATAAAAGTCATATATATATATGTAATACTAGATTTATCCATAACTCATCACTGCATGTAAGAGGAAACTGAGGCTCAAAAAAGTTGTTAAATGGCTGATTGTAGCTCCCATAGTGGCAAGATTAGAGTCCAGTGCCCCACACTGCAATGCAATCTTTAGGGCTGAACCAAAAGACGGTTCACCTGCAGTCCGTTTTAAACACTGTCCAGTTACCCCTCACTCATCTCTCCTCATCATTTCCCACTAAATCTACACCATTATTTTTCTAATGAAGACACATTGCTGACTTTAGAAGTCCAAAGGAAGAAATTGCAATTAGACTTTGCTGTAAAGCAAAGAACATCTATAGGTCCTCATCTTAAAATGGAGAAAGCGAACACAATATCTCACTCTGAACATCTCCCACTTTAAAAATGTGTACCGGGGGCAGATAAAGGACAAAAGTCATCTCTATAGTCTGCAATAGAAGGTATTGATTTGGCAGGGCCAAGAGCACGTCAATGTTATATATGGCAGTGGACTGGATTGGTGCACAGCTGATAGTATTGTTCAATAGTAATAAATAATAATTATGTACAGGGATTGTCTCCGGGATGCTCCATTCTCCTGCCTTCACTAATAATCAGAATCTAGTTCTTCCAGGGACCTCCCTTACTTTTATTCTAACAAGGCAGTAATTCATTCTAGGCCCTTGGAAGGTGCATACATCTTCTCTAAATGCGCCTTCCTCACAGGCACATAAGGTGATCATAAGTTTAATTAAAGGTCATGGCAGCATCCTGGTCTCTGGTGCCTCGTAACTCTGTATTGTTCCTTATGACCTTCTCTGACACCAGGTGCCTGATACATCCATGGATAAGAACACATGAGTTTCTATATCTGTGTTTTTGTCCTGTATCACATCAAGAAAAAAAATTAAAGGATTATAAACATACTTTTCTATGGACTTTGAATAGAGGATTGAATCACTATTCAGGCTTCATATTTTCACTAACAACAAGGTTCCAGCTAACTCAGACTGAAACAGTTGTAAGAGACACAGCAGAACTAACTGAAGAGGAGGCTGGGCTCAAACATTCCCCCCAAGTGCTTAAGAGACTAAGGTAGGGCAGGGAAAAGGTAGTTAATACCCAGATATCCCTTTGCCTTTGTAAAGACAGAGGCAGCTTGAGTTTCACACAGAATATCCAACTGAACCCACCTCTAACAGGACACAGCTTAATCAGATATGCACCTCAGATCTCAAGCAGCATTATGAAAAGAGTCTTTCAAATGAGGAAAGTAAGTTTTTCCAGATTGGGTTAGCACTGAGTCCATCTGAGTCTGTTAGGTGTATGGTCCTTAAGCTGTTTTATTTTTCTTCACCTGTACCTGGGGTTTAAAATAATTACCTCACAGAGTTGCTAAGAATAACATTAAAAAATGCATAGTTTTAAAAGGCTTGTAATGAAACCTATACAAAAATAATAAATGATTTTATATTATTGCAATTAGACATTGCACATTTTACTATAGCTACCAGAGTTGCAAACCCTAAATTCAAACCTTCATGTCATCCATCTCACATAGTTTAAAAAAAAAAAAGTAACCCTAACATCTAGGAAAGGTATGGTTGGTTGGCGAATTGAGACATCCCCTTTGCCATCCTGAAGATGTTTGTACTCTGGGGGATATCTGCCTTCCTAAGAGACAAGTGCAATTGTCTAATCTAACTTCAAAATCATCATTCACCCCTGAAGAAAAAGCTTTGCATGTGTAACAGAACAGTTAGGAGCCCCCGGAGGATGGGGTCCCTAGGAGGGAGGGACGAGGAGAGGGAGCGCAGGCAGGAGACAGGGAGTCAGCAGATCAATAAAACCACTTTAGGATAATGACTGCAGCTGAAGAGGAGGAGCAGGGCTGGACTGCGGGCGGGCCATCTCCATCACTGCCAGGAAAGGCCCATTTGCAGGAACAAAGGGCTTCATCTGTCCTGTCAGGCCCAAGACCTCACTCAACAGCTGCACTTGAAGCTTCCCTTGGTGTGCTAGGCTAGCCACTGCCTTGCCCTGCTTCCAGATTCACTTCTGGTTCCTAGAGCTGTGGGAACTCCATATAACTGCTGAGTCACTCACATAGAGCAAAGGGGGGGGGGAGGCATCTCAGCCTCATCAGGCCAAAGAACTGTGATGGAGGGGGGAGGGCAAGATGAACAGCCAACCCAGAAAGATCCCCCCACCCCACTATGTCCAATGGCTGCGAACTCCTGCCCCATTCAAGCTTCTCAAAGAGTTGCTGTTAAAATGTAGGAAAAAAAAATGATTGGCTTCTTCTTTGGTCTCTGTTCCTACCCCAAGTTCCTCTGTGGAATGTGTCCCAATGGGGAAAAACACAATCCATCCGACATAGGGAAAAGAGCAAAGGCTAAAGCGGGGTAACAGGGTGCTTGCCTTTTAGAATAGACAGATGGAATGAATAGCCAAGAGCTCTTGACTGCATGCTACCTATAATTTTCAAGTGACAGAAACAGTGATACAAACTTCCCAGCTCTATCTAACATTATAGTTTGAGCCACAGGCCAACACCCTATATTACTCACGATGCCACAGCAAATCTCAGTGTGCTTGCACGCTCAAAGTTTCAACAGTGACTGTGGCTTTCCATGACCTACTCATGAGTGAATGACATAGCTATAACATTTACAGATTATAACATTGACTGCTAAACGTATGACATATGGAAAGTGTGTCATTGACCTATATGTAAAGATTGTCCTGGTGCAATTCATGGCTTGCCACTAGTTATTAGAGATGAAAAGTAATAAACATAAAAACCATATGCCATGGAAAATAAGCACCTGTAAAATAACAGCGTTGTCTGCAACTTACATATAACATCTTCCATCTGGATGTTCTATGTTAAGGGTCCTACTGAACCCTTGCAATGATCCTTCAAAGGTAGATACCAGAACCCACATTGGAAAACAGCTTTGTGGTGTTTGGTCACAGAAAACCAATCAGCTGGTAAATGCAGAATTTTGGGTGACTTCAGAGCTCATATTTGGGCTGTACATTTGTGGTTCCTATTACACATCTGTCTTTTTTTTTTTTTTTCCTTTAGCCATTGAGTATCCCTGGAAAAATATATACTGCATGAACTCATTGTAAGAAAGATTCAACTGGGTATTTCTCCAAAGCAAAAAACTAGGAATTCCCTTCTCTTCCATATTCAATTCTGTAGTATTCTGGTGCATCAGAATGAAGGCCAGCCTCTCAACATATCTTCAAGGTACGTTCTACGGAACCAGACAGGTTATGAGCACTCGGTTCATGATGATGATGTACTTGAGGTGATGGCAAGGCAACCTAGAAAGACTGAGTCTGCTCTCAGGTGCCTCATGGCCTGGTAGAAGTGAAAGGCATAATGAGAAACTTTGGTATTACAAAGCAGTGACAGGGGTATCTGTCCTGTGCTCTGGAAATAGACTAGCTTTATCAGTTGATTCTAGCCATAGGATCTGAGAGGAAGATACATAGATGAGGTGCTGAGATTCACTATGGTTTGACATATATGAGATTCTCCCAAGAAGTAGATCAAGAGAAAGGAAGTCTTAGAGATTGTATTTAGAATTTTGAAATAAGAGATGCTCCTGGGTTCTGCTTAGAATCAAAACTGACCAAACCAGAGCAAAACAGTATTCCTCTAAGTTTATAGATCCAGAAAGGCAGACGACATTGCAAAGTCATTATTTTTCTTGAGTTCATCCATAACTTAGGTCCTCAGAACAGTCAACCAGTTTGAAATTCCTCATGCCTCCAAAGAAAGAAAAAAAATTACAAGTATGCGCTGTTGGTTCGGGGGTGGTGGTCAGGGGAAAAGCAAGCTGTCATGGGAGACTCTAAATTCTCTCATCTCTGGCTCAAGCCTCAATGAGCTCTAGTATAAGAGTGGGCAGACCTGCTTCTAGGAGCAGTAACTCTGAAGGTGGCTGAAGGTTATCACACCCATTCACAGAAATATTTCAATAGGTCTTCCTGAATGCCATGAAGAAAGAATGGAGCTGGAAGAAAAGGAGAACATCCTCTTCCAATCTGGGGAATGAAAGAGCCACCAGGAAGAGGAGAAATTGTACCCAGATCTTTTACCTTGTATTTATTTGCCAAGCCTGCTCTAACAAAGGGCTATAGGCTAGGGGACAACCATAGAAAATGGCTCCTCATAGTCAGGGAACTAAAGCCTTTGATCTAGGTAAAGGTGGAGTTGGCTGTTTCTGTGGGAGGGGAGAGAGGGGGGATCTACTCCTGAGGTAGCAGGGATTCCTGAGAGGTTAGAGGATCTGCTCCTGGATACTCTCCCTACCTCAGTAACTTGTTGATGGATTTCTCACTTTCAGGGTGTCTTATCCCTACATCAAAATTCTCTCCATCTGTGAGAAATTCAGTCCTAATGGATTAGAGACTAGCATAATGACCTCATTTTAAATTAATTATCTCTAAAAAGACCTTATCTCCAAGCTAAATAACAATCTGATATGCAGGGTGCTAGGGACTCAACATATGAATGGGGCAAGGGATCTTTAGGGGAAAAAATGTTTTCATCAATCAAAATATTTAAGTCATTCAGGGAAAACCAACCAACCAACCATCTAAAACAATGAGTTCTACAGTGTATGGAAGAGATGGAAATACCAACCATCCCTATAAGTAAAGAATAAAAGAAAAATTGTTCTAGACTTCTGAAGTTGAGGCCACCTAATTGTTTGGGATGGTAGAGTTTCTGGGAAAGGTAAACCAGTGTATGTCTAAGCTAGTGGCTGAAGGAGAACAGAGGACACATACCCCATCTCCTGGCCAAGGCTTACAACATTTTTGCCTCCTGCTCAACTTTGAACTTTCTTGGAACCTGGAACCTGTTATTCCTTCCGATTCTTTTTTATTGAGGTGAGAATATCCAATTTTATGGCTCTTTTACTATTATGTTTGGAAGGCAAAGATTTGTTCTATAATCTCACAAGTTTGAAGATAGAGATTTTGGCTTCAGATAGGCCATAGGAAGCATTTCATTCTTAACCTAAGGTAGAAGATTCAATTGGTGAGGAAAATTGTGAACCTGGGATTTTCATATGAGATTTTGGACTTTGAGTTAACCTTAGAATGGTTTAGAACTTTGAGTTGTTGGGAAGAAGATTCCAGCGCCGATGGGTAACTTCCAAATGCTTTTAACTCCAATTCTAACGAATTTAACCCCAACTTCTGACATATCTGTGTACAAGAATGCAGCACACACACACACACACACACACACACACACACACACACACACCACACATACAAACAGACAAATAAATAAAGACATCAATAATTTTTAAATCTATATAAGATGCTACTTCATGCCTAGTAGACTGAGACTAAGTTGTGGGAAACACTATTTTCCAGTAAAAATTTTAGTTGCTAAATTTTCAATTTTGACTAATGGGACATAAAATGGTGCAACTGCTTTGAAAAACAACTGGAGAGATTCTTGTGAAAATCAAACATATATTTAACTTGTAGCCAACCAACTTCCATTATAACTACACAAATGAACTGAAATTGAAGTTTGTAAAACATTTGAAAAACCTACATTTTAAATGCTTAGTGGCTTTATTCTCAATTGCTCAAAACTGCCCACCCAAGCCACATGCCCTTCACTGGATGAAGGGATAGACAAGCATTAGTGTGTACAATATACAATGGGATAGTATCCATCAATAGAAGGAATGAGCTACCATTATATGAGGCAACCGGATGAATACCAAATGCCTCATACTAACACAAAAAGCCAGAATCAGAAACTGGCTCAGCCACTGCAATTCCAAACTCACAGCAGCGACGTGCACTTGCACTGGGGTTGCACAAGCCTGTCTTCAGTCAATCACAGATGGTGGGGTGGGGGGCGGTTGTGGATCCTTATCCACTACTACTGAAATGTTGGCTACCAATAGATTATGGGACACGGGATGTCAGTGTCTTCAATTGTGTTCAACTCTTGAGCTCACCAGACTCCAATGGTTAGCTCCAAACCCACAGTCACTCAGATGGCTCTAGTTAAACTCAGTGTGTCACGAAATAAGCAAGCAAAAATTAGACATGAATTTGTAGAGAAGTGACAAGAGTGGGAGGGAGACATGTGGGAGAGGGTGTGAAAGTAATCGATATGTGTTATCTATGTGCATGTAATTGTGAAAACTACATTAATTAATAAAAAAAAGTTAATTAAGAGTGATCTGAAAATTCTAAGCTAAAGAGCTTAAAAATAGATGACAAGTATCCAAGATGCATGTGGAGAAGCAGCATCAAACAGATAAGCACCTGGAAATTCTTTGACTTTCTGCCTTACTAGAGTAAAACCTATAAAGTCAGTAAAAGAGATCTCTTTATCTGCATGGTATCAAGAGATAGGAAAGAAACTTCATGTGGGTAGTCCACAGTTAGAGCCTTGTCTTATTTATGTGAATGGTTTTTTTTTCTTTGCCTGAATGTATGTGTATGCACCGTGGGAATCAGAGTCCTTGGACTGGGATTCACAAACAGTTGTGAGCTACCATGTGGATGCTGAGAATCAAATCTCAGTCTTCTGGAAGAGAAGCAAGTGCTCTTAACAGTGAGCCACCTCATTTTTCCAGCCTCATAATCAGTTTTCTCCTCTATTCATGTCATCTTTGATTTTCTGTCTTCCTTACAACTCTCATCTGCTCCAAAAATCCCATGAAGATATCTTCAATCATCTGGTGACCGGTGAGGGGGTAGGTATGGTTATGAACATGGCCATCATATCTGGAGGTCTGAAAATGCCTTCCTATTAACATTTATTGATCTTCTGATTCTCTACTTTCCCATGCCACCAGTAAGAGATTTCCATGAGTCACTGTCAAGTTTTCTAGTGTTCCATCTATTTCTCTTTGCTATTAATCTCCATGTTCTCAATTTAGCTTCCCCTTAGCTAACTTAATTTTCCACACTGTCATTTCTACTTGTTAATGCTCTCCATGTTTATTTTAATTGTTCTATACCATTTATATTCTACCCCACATTCCATTCTCTCAATCAATCGCTTCTTGCTTACTATAAATAATGTCTTCAGTTTTATCTTAGGAAAGAGTCAGAGCATGCTTTTGTAATTCAGACAGTGATGTATTAAATTACAGTGCGTTCTGAGCTCTACTTTCTTCTGAGCTCTGAATCCTTTGCATCCTGAGGGACCTGTGTCCCCATGTCAGTTCTGTTAAGAACATTCAAAGGAAATGAATTCTTTGCAATCCATTTTTGTTACAGGCATCTGGTCCTCACGTGCCCTCAACCTACCAGTGTCTTCAGGTTCACAAACCAGTTGTCTACCTGTTTTATCTTCTTTTTGATCTCTTTCTCCAGGCCATGGGCATAGTATGCTATACCCACACTCAACATGTAAACAAAGGGGCTAGAGAATAAACAGGATATCTGGGGGACGGGGATACTCCTCAGCCTGTGGGGGATGGGAGGCAGCCATCTGGTAGAATAATTCTGATACATATTCTATGTACTTTTTAGAGAGTCTTCAGCAGGAAATTTCCTGACTTTTCTCCTCTCTGACTTGGTTCCTCCATGTCCTATGATGGCTAGAATCAATTCCTAAATAAACCATTTGCATGTATGCTTTTTCACAGGAGCTTGAAACCCACTAGAGTATGGTCCTGTATCTTACTCTGTACTTCAGACCTCTTCTACTTGGGTGTTGAGAAAAACTTTCTCTTCTCTATTCTAGTCACTTTTTATTTTCTTGATCAATATGTTGATTGTCTTTATGAAAAAAAAAATCTTCATAGAAAACTGCTTTGACTTTCAGCAGCCCTTTCCTGAGCTCTGAGGAAGCTTGCCTACTTTTGAGCAACCCAGTCTTTCTTCTGGGCAAGAGCCATTTTGGGAGGATCCCACCTCTTCTTCCTCACTTCTCTCTTGGGCTTTTTCTCATAGATTGGATTCTCTCAGATAGCAGCATGAGCTTTCTTATACATCTCCTCCATCATGTCTGGAGTTACATTGTTCTTGATGTACTGAGAGAATTGTTTCTTGTATGCATCTTCATCTTCCTCCATTAGGTAGCACATATAGTCTGCCACATTCTGACCCATGATGCATTGAACTCCTTGCTTTCAGAGTCATAACCAGGGAACCATTTGGTACTATGAGGGATAGACAAGCCTCCATCCATAGCTCCCTTGAAGACTCCAAAAACTTTATTGCCAGTTGTAGTTCGGGCAAGACCTGCATCCAGATAGCAAGTGAAGGCACCAGGCTAACCGTCAAGGCTTTCCACATTGTATTCACCTCCATTCACCTCTACTTGGCCTTCATAGATTTTATCCACACCAAACCTATTCAGAAGCCTGAGCATTAGGCTGCAGCATAATTTGTCAGGCCAACTTTCACACAGTATTTTAGAGGTTCATGTGCATATGCTTCACAGACAATAATATCCCCTTCTATACGGGCACATGCAATCTGGCAGATGATATCTCTGTTAGTTACATGAACTATCATCCTATATTTGGGTGTGCTGTACTTATTCTTGTCCTGGATCACCAATCATTTCCATGCATGGTAGTCAGTTTTACCTCTCACCGCCTTCTAAATCTCACTTGGTATCTTTTAAAGTAGGCCTTATTCTTGACAACTTTCACAAACCCCATCCTGCGGAACAGAGATCCTCAACTGTGGCTCCACGCAGACCTTCTAGTCACATTTTTTAATGGGACTCCAGATCGTTATTCTCTGTTGAGAGTGATCCATCCCCCAAACACTAACTAATTCACTGAAACGGCATTATAGTGAACTCACCTCCCTAAGAGTCCAGGTATGCCTTGTTATGCAAAGGCTGGGAAAAGCGAACAATTAAGAGTGTGTATGTAGCTCAATGATAAAGAGCTTGTCTGTTATGCACAAGAATCTAGAAACAATGTGCAGAATTACACAAACACACACACATACATACATGCATATACACACACCACATATTTATACATACTCATACAAATACACTTACACACACACACACACACACACATATGCATGTGCACGCACCACTTATCTTGCACTCCAAAAGCTTACAAATTCCAGAACTAATAATGAGTATTGATGATAGGTATGGGTTCTAGCCCTCCAAACTCAACCTTTTATCTACAAGATTAAGATGATGAAGGATGAACCCAATTTGACCCTGTTTTTAGATCATTTTAAGCTGTGTAAAACTGTGGGTTGGTATACACCCAAGTCAAACACCTAAGTCATCCCGATTCTTTATGACAAGTTCTGCCCAAAGATTTCTATAGCTTATTAATAACAGCCTTGAGCTTTTGTAATGTTTATGTTTTCACTATGGGAATAGCTCTAGCCATCTTTTTTTTTTTTAATATCTCTGAAGACAGCTCTTATCTTTATACTTACCTTTGGCCCACTGTGGTTCAAGCATCCTATTGTTTAGCTTAGCAAAGTGATTTGATTTTATCTTCACAGCAACTCTGAGGAGCAAATGTCATTTTTGCCATTTTAACAGATGCTAAATGGAGATCCTGGAAGTTGAAGTGGCAGAGTAAAGATTCAAATTCAATTTCTCTTGTTCCAAGGTTCATGCTCTGTGTGCCGCACCATGTTCTCCTTTGGTAATGAGACTTCAGGTCTGCTGTAAGGAGCTCAGCAAATACTATCTTTACTGGCACTGCCCACCTTCCTGACTTCTCATTCCTTAACATGAACACTCCTGAGATAGAAATAAGTCACCAGTTTGTCCATAAGGACTCAACTCAGTGCAGCAACCATGGAAACCCCCAAACAACAGCTCAGATAGGGTGTGCTGTGGGTAATGCCTGTGAAGATGCAAATATGCACGCGTGACTTGAATGGAGAACTGGTTCCATTTGACGATTCAGAGTCTTGTCAACTCTTTCTTTCTTTCTTTCTTTCTTTCTTTCTTTCTTTCTTTCTTTCTTTCTTTCTTTATTATTTTTTGGTTTTGTTTTTTTCGAGACAGGGTTTCTCTGTATAGTCCTGGCTGTCCTGGAACTCACTCTGTAGACCAGGCTGACCTTGAACTCAGAAATCTGCCTGTCTCTGCCTTCCAAGTTCTGGGATTAAAGGTGTGTGCCACCACCACCCAGCAAGTCTTGTCAATTCTTAAAGCATAGGAACATTGGTTTATATTCCTCCCCTCCTATCCTGGAGATATTTCAAGAAGGGTAATGGCACAGTAACCATTGTGCCATTGGGAGATCAAGTTCATTGGAATGGGGAGTGTGAAGGCCACTCAAGACAGAAAGAACATTAGAAAAATTAATTGTAGTTGAAAGTAAAAGAGGGAAAAGCACTACAGACCTCATTAAGTCCACACTTCCCAGTAAGTCCCTTCTGTGCACAGAGTACAGGGGACAAAGTGGCAACAGAAATATCTATGGCAACAGCTGAGAAGGCTGATAGCTCCATGTGTCAAGCACAGCTCCCATTCCCACATCAAACACCTCATGCTCTGAATCCACAGAGAACAGCATTACCTATCTTAGGAGTAAGTGGCAGGTCAGAGCTCAGAAGCCACCCCCCCCAAAAAAAAAACATGGTTAAAATCATCATTTACATTTTAGGAATATAAAAATTGAAATCTATAGAGTTGAGATGCTAAGTGTGATGATTTATGAAGAATTTTATGTATCAGAGCACAAACAAGTCCAGAGTTTAATATGGTTGTATTAAAGAACAGTGATTTATTTTTTCATGGTTTTGAGTTTATTTCATTCAGCCTCAGGTTTTGGGTTTTCTTGAATATCACTCAGGAATTTATTATCTTTAAGCCCATTGAGATGTTTGTGTAGTCTATAAACATCTTTAGTTCTTTAATGATGCTTTTAGTTAATCTTTTGTTTGTTTGTTTGTTTGTTGTCTTGTTTTGTTTTGCTTTGCTTTGCTTTTTGAGACAGAGCTTCTTTATGTAGCCCTAGTTATCCTGGAACTAGCTCTGTAGACCAGGTTGGCTTTGAACTTATAGAGATCTACCTGTCTCTGTCAACCAGGTGCTAGCATTAAAGGTATATGCCACCACTCCTGAATATAGCTAATCTTTTAAAGTCTGTGTCCTGGGTTTTATCTAGGTAATTTTCATAGGAGAGCATTTCTTCTACAGGACTGGTAGATTTGGGGGATGAGACTTGGGCATATGGACTTTTTTTGTTGTTGTTGGTTATATGTCTGATATGGATACTGAAGGCTAGGTTTACACACTTGTAGGTCGGGAAGACACAGGTGGGATTCCTAAGAATAAGCTAGTCACTAAATATGGGGACTGTCCTTACTAAGAATGAGGGCAAACAGGTTGAAGTTAAGAGGGTATATTTACTCTAAGCTTGGCAGGAGCACAGGATGTGCTGACCAAGCTGAGGATGGAAGATAGATATGGTGCTGGGCGTCTCAGGAGAGCAAATCCCATATGGAGGCTCTTCTTCGCCACTGCACGTGTACCCAGTGGTTTGCATTCTCTGTAGTTTCCTTTGACTTGTGGAAGCATCATGATACCCCTGCCTTCTGGAAAGAGGATGTCTTATCTGCGTCCATCTCTAGTTTTTTTCTCTTTAACAAATACCCCAGTCTTATTGGATAACTGTTTAACCCACTGACCTCATTTTGTCTTGGCTACCCAGGTAAAAACCCTCCTTCCAAATAAGATCACATTATGGTTTGCTGGGGATTTAGAACTTTACTACACAAATGTAGAGGGACAAAACCAAGTGATCACAGTAGCTTAATACCAAGGTCACATAACTAGTAAATGCTAGAGGTATTATGGGAAGTGTCTGATTCCAGAGGCCACTCTTGTAACCATTTTTGCTTATGTGGTCCCATGGAGAAAGAAATAAGGAAGTAAAAATATGAGGATATCAAAGAAGTCTCCAGAATAAAGGAAATGGACAGACTGCATGCATGTCAAAGTGACAAAGGAAAACACTTCTCCAAGTGTCCTACCAAGCACTGAACTGCTCGCTGGCAAGCCTGGTGGGTGACAAGAATGGCAGATGGAGCCATAACTATGCCTATGTTACAGCTGCCATTTAGAACACGCCAACTCAAAAGTAAAACACTCTCAGCCCCTAGTAAATAACTCAGAGTGTTCAGTAATTCTCATTTGTAAGTTTTCACCTGCCAACAACTTTCTTAAACTTCCTCTCGCTGGATCAGAAAAGATGCCCAGCCATTTCGGCTGGTTTTAAGGTAGTGTCCTGTTTATTTATTTATTTTTCTTTCCTTTCCTGGGATGGCTGTGCAGATACTGGGGAACAAACTGGTGTTGGGTGGGGGGAGAACTGGCCAGGTCAAACAGCATGATTGCATTTTCTCCTTGTCTCTTGAAGGCTGAGATTTGTGGATATCATAAAAGGTTACAGCCCCTTTTTGGAAGCCACAAATAACCCTGCTTGGGCTGTGACAGCTCTATGGCCCTTGGCGTACCATTACCCATTGCTGCTTGGGATTCCAGCTGTGCACTAGAGCAGCTGGCCCCAAAGTGTGTACTCTACAGAGCATGTCGTAGGGGCTCTGGGTCGCTGGGAAGCCGTTCCCTCCTGTGAGTCAATGCCTAGAAACAGGGCTTGATCTAATGAAATTACATGCTTTCTGGAGTGATTAATAAATGTGGTCCACTTCTCCATATGGGATGAATATTCTTAAATAGAAGGAATGTGTGCTTCACATCTAGCTCCACCTCTGTGGAGCAAGGGCTTAAAACTCCATGGCCTTGTCACGGAGATCCAAGGAAAAGTACTCTTTGCAAATAGATAAACCATACATGTACTCACAAGCACAGCATGTTCTTGCACACATGCATACTTACACACACACACACACACACACACACACACACACACACACACACACACATGCTCGCAAAGCCTCCTGAGATGTGAGAATTTTTGTAGTCAACTGTTAACAAATGAAATCATGGTAAGCTTCTATTTAAACACTTTACTATGGTGGCCAATGCCATTGTAATTGGAGAAAGGTGAGTGAAGGATATGCAGGGTCTCTATTGGCAACGTGTAAACCAGGCTTGAAGTACTGATACTGTTCACCTATAATAACTTCTGGAGCACAGGCAGGCTCTAAAATGTTCTAAGCATCATCGTCTTCCACAGACATGACATTGTGGAACATTCCTGAACATATGATGGATTAGAAACCATATGATGGTTTTTTAAAAGTATCTGGTAGGGACTTTTGCTGAACGTGGCTCTTTACCTTAATGATGCCCTTATCACAGCCATGATTGGACATGAGAGATGGTACACAATATTTTTACTGATTTCCCCATACAACTGGGAGTCATTAGGCTATTGACACACAGCCTCCATTGCATGCAGAGGGCAGTTGAGTGCTGACCTCACAGTGCATGCAGACTTACTCCAAGATGTCAGCATTTTTCATGTGACCCAGGTTAGCAGGGCTTACCCTTTGACCTTCCTCACAATTCCACTGTCAACTCTGGATCAAACTAGAGGAATGAAGGAGTCCCACCATCTTCTGCTGCTTTTGTACAGTCTACTCCAGAGCTCTAGGGGAGTGCCAGAGTACACACACACAGTGCTAAACTCAGAGATACCATTGTCTTGATATCATTAGATTCCCTTAAGATCACTAAATCAAAACTATGTCTTTAGCAGAATTACAATTTGTCATATACAGAAGAATCTTCCAGTCTCTGCTGAACTAGTGACAGCTTTGAAGGTTCTTCAAGCTACTCCTCATTCAATCATCTTTATAACCAATTATATCACTCTTTGACAGAAAGCCTACTCAACTATGATACTGTGACTCATTGCATGATAATAAACTTGAACTAAATGAGTGCATGTTTGAAATTATATTACAAATTAATCATATAGTTGCTTTTTACAGTTAGTATTAAATTGTTTGTTGACTGAATTACAAGCATTTTACCAAGCAGTTTTGAGTAAGTGCATATTACCTGACTATCAACTTGGCTTGAACCCAGAATGCAGTTCTACTTTGGGTTAATGAGCTCTCAGCCATCAAAATATGACACCCCAAAATGTCCAGTCACTTTAGAAATGTTGCTATGGAAAGAATTTGGAGAAATAGGTTTGCATGTATAAATATTCAAACAATATCTGTTAAGCCTATAAATCAATAGAAAGAAGAAAGTGTGGTGCTTAAAATCAATGTTTCAAATTCTCACTCTGCAATACAAAGATTATAGCCCTTTCATTCAAATACTAGGATTTCCACTATGAACATAACAGTATGAATCTCACCTATGAAGATTTTCATGTTAGAAAGCTAGTGAGCCACAAAGGGGAAGAGAATATAATTTTAGATAATCATAAAATCTTTGGAGGAAAACAGAATACATGGAATAAATGGATGGAAAGCTTTTTGTGTAAAAATTGGCAGACTCTATGTTTTGTTTTAAACAAATATATCTGAACATGTAACTTGGAAAAACTTAGTCTCAACCTTTTCAATAGTCAAACCTCACTCGAGTCTGTTTCCCATGCTGAACTACACAGCAGGTTTCTTTCCTCTGCATGTGGTTCATGCCTTGACTCTCCCACATGCCAGTAAGAAGCTACTTCCTGAGTGTAATGAGTCTTATGAATGACAGAACTGAGGACATTCCCAGCTTCCTAGAAAACTGCCTGAAGAGAAGGTCATGTACTTCTCCCTTGTGGAAGAGTGCGATTGCAGGACAGTGAGTGAAGGGATTGGGGCAAGCCAGGGAAGCAAAGCAAACACGTGGTGGTATTTTAATATACTAGCCCCCACTTAATAAGGCAACACATCTGGTTGCTGTTAAATGCAGTGTTTCCTTGAACATGCATGCCACAAAGAACCACCACACTGTAGAAAGGCCCATCAGAGAAAGGGTACTGGAATTTATAAGCTGCTCCCTCTGGGCTCCTCAATCTCTTTCGTGGAGTTTTTCATAAGGACCAGTACTACTCCCACATTTCAGAGGTGTGCCATGCAGCCTCTCTGGACTCAGAAAGAATGAAGGCCTGTGCTCAAGGTCAGAGTGATGCTACTCAACTTGGTGGAAGCGGGAAGAGATCTATGAAGTTGGCTCTATTGCACTGGCCTCTTGCTGTGGATGGCCCAGCAAAGGCCACATCAGTGCCTAGTCTTCATCTCTGGGGAGAGTGAGGCAAGTGACAATTCAGGGAAAGAGACTATGAGAGTGACAGCTGGAGCATCCCATGGAGTAGGCAGCTAGGATCTCAGCAGGTAGGTATGGGCATGTGGATGGAATACCCCTGTGTGCTGGGTTCCTTCCATCTGCCGGTCTCAGTTTGTTCTCACATCCCTGCCTCTGGAGAGGGCTCGCAGAATGGAGTCCCTGGCATATGATGTTGAATGATGGCAACCCAATGTAATTCATCCCTTGTGGAGATAGCTTTTGAAAAGGTTTCATAAAAATGCAATTTTGTGTTTTATTTTTGAAATCAGTATACAAGGCAACAGGTTTCCTTGTGGCATCTTTACACATACCTAATTGTGGTGGATGCCCCTACACCTGCTCCTTGCTTCTCTCTCCCTGCTCTCCATCTCCACTGTGCCCTCCTCCTCCTGATAGCCCTCTGCTTGCATACCACAGGTATCTCCTGCCACCCCATTCCCTCCCGGCCTTTTTCCCCCTTTCACATGAGCCCCTTTGTAATCCTCTTTTGTCCGTGCTCACTACCCCACATCTCCACACATAAAACTCAGAAGCCAAGATGTGAGAAACACAATATTTGCCTCTCTGGCATTACTATTTTTATCCCCTTCACTACCAGTTTCACAAGTACACTTTTCCTCAAGGCTGAATAAAATCACTTTGTGTGTGTATACACTGATTTCTGTACATGTCCTTTTGCACATGTGGGATGATTCGATTTCTTTTCCATGTGAATGGTATAGCAATGAACATGAATGTTTGAGTATCTCTATAGCGAGACATGTTCTCTGGATTCAAGGGGCATGTCTTAGTTACAATCCTATTGCTGCAAAGAGTCACCCTAACACAGGGAGCTCATAAGGGGAAGTATTTAATTGAGGGCTTGCTTACAAATTGAGAGGGTTTTTCTGTGAGCACAGAGAGCTATTCCATGGTAGGCAGCACAGAGGCAGGCATGGCACTGGAGCAGTAGCTGATCATGTGATCCAAAAGTTGCAGGCACACACACACACACACACACACACACACACACACACACACACGGACACAGACACCAACACAGACACAGACACAACATAGCATGGGATTTTTAAACCTCAAAGCCCTAGTAACACATCTCCTCCAACAAGGACACACCCTCTAATCCTTCCCAAAGAGTTCCACTAACAGCATCAAACATTCAAACGTATGAGGCTATGTTGGCTATTCTTATTCAGAGTTGTATATCTAAGCCCTACAGAGTTTATATCTTTAGTTTTATGAAAAACCACCACATGGATTTCCATAGTAGGCACACATGTTTATATTTCCACCTATAGTGAATAAATCCTTACCAGTTTCTGTCACCATTTGGTTTCTTGAGATGGCCATTTGGAGTGGGTGAGATGGAATCCCAATGTTGTTTTAACTTACACTTCTCTGGTAGCTAATGATTTTGAACTTTTAAAATATTCACTGGTTTCTTCTCTTAAGTACTTTATAATAAAGTATTTCTAAAACTCAAAATATGTTTATAAGCCATCAGTATTTTTCCTTGAGAATTATCTTCTTACTTCATTGGCTCGTCTTTCATAAATATACAACTGCTGATCTAGTTATTAAGAGGATTCAGTCATTTTATGTTCTCTTCACTTATCTGTCAAATTTCCCCTGACAGACCAACTAAAATATTTACTATAGTCATGCTTATGATATCTGTTAGATGTTATTGAAACAGAGCAAATGAAGGAATGTAGGTAGCACTGAGTTGAGCCTAAGCAAGAGAGCATGTTGAAATGTGTTGTCTTATCTGCTTCCATACTCAGAAGCTAATCTGGTATCATCTGCTGAGGCACAAACAAGGATAAGCTGTTTGTCTACATCAAGATGCAAGCACAAAAGAGAAAATAGAAGCCATTGTGTTTTAGTTGGTGCCTCCGAATGCTGAAGTGATCAGTATCTGGAAATAGGCAGGACTGAAGTAAACAGGAAGAAACAAAATTTATTTTTATATGTCCATCATCCTCTGTCAGTGCAAATGGGAAATTGTGCTCAAATCCATCTTGACCTGCTTTAATGTCTGATGTGTTGCTACAGAAGTTCGAGATGTGAATAGGAAGATGAATGTGAAGTGCTGCTGGCAAAGGCAGAAAGTGTTGTTGTTGTTGTTGTTGTTGTTGTTGTTGTTGTTGTTGTTGTTGTTTTGTTATGGGCATCTGTGGGGTTATTTTGTATTCAGGCCACCTTGAACTTGTTAGCCTCAAGAGTGTAGTGAGAATTTTGATTGCATTAAAACCCCAGTTATGTTATATGAATGTTTTTGTTTTAATCCCAGGTATGGGATATGGGGCTATGATTTGTCTCATGCTCTAGGAGGGTCAGGATTTTGCCAGCTGCAAGTAGTTTACATTGGGAATTCTGGGAACTCTTGAGATGGCCTGAGGAAATGGCTGCTGTCCCCCACCCCCACCCTAACCCCCCTCCACTGCTCCTGATTCCTACTGTTGCAGTTTGTCAAGTGGTAGTATATGCAAAGAGACAGGAAGTAATTGGATATCCTAACAATGAAGATTGAACTCATCCCAAGGAACTCAAAACCTCTAATCAGCAGCAAGTAGTCTAAGGAGATCTAAGCCCCTTTCCCTCATAACATTTCTCTCCTACCTAGTGTTGGGGAATTGGAAGGGATTGGGGTGGAAAAGAGGGGTAGATATAGGAACCTAATGAAAAAGCCCCCAAAATACACCTACACAAGAGAATTACATAGATCAAAGAAGAGAGAAGACCTCACATAAACTATTAGTATGTCTAATGGATACTTATAAGCTGGCCACTTTATCTCAGCCTTTGAAGGTCAGTGGCCTATTGGCCTTTACATTTGCATGGACTTCTTAGAATTTTTATAAAGCCCATTCACTTAAACAGCACCAAAGAATGGTAGTTTCTGCCTTGAATGCTATGCCATACTGAGTGCCATTTTTGATGGCCACTCTCTGTGTGAATGATTACTACCCTTGCCTGTGTTCTGCGGCTGCAATGCTAGATGACTGCCTGTATGGAAGTGTGTGTTACTGACCTCACAGCCACGATCAAAATTTGAGCTCTCAGCATCTCCACCATCCAGTAGCTTGCTAGTTTTAAAACAGACTGTCTACTCTTATAAGCATTACCATATGACCTCATGAGACCTGAAATGACTTCAAGTATCAGGACCCAAGCAAATTTCATCACATTTTTAAACTCACCTGGGATTTCTTTATATTTTTCACTTAAAATAAAACTTTTAGGGAAAAAAAAGGCAAAGAAATAAACTAAAAAAATCATAGTTATCTAATGTTTTGTTTTCAAAATAATAATTTTGTTAAGCAGTAGGATAGAGAGAAAGCAGGTTAATCAGATGCCTCGGGTTTTTCCCTGAGTATAGGGAAGCATGGAAGTGCAATACAGAGTTGGGATGCTTCCAGTAACAACAGCAGAAGCAAAGAATTCATATGACATTGAAGATTTCTTCGCCACTCAGGTAAAATGTACACAGGTAAGTAACCCAGAGCTAATTCAGTGTCTCCACAAACTCATCTGGGCCCTTTCTTTAGATCCTACTATCTTCAGAATATAACTTTTTATTTCAAAAATAGCTTCTGTGGTTCCAGCTACCATCATACTAATTCCAGAGAAGAAGGAACAAAGAGCCTAGAGGATCCTTCTCAGTTCTAATAGTGTCCCTCCATGTTTGTACGTGCACATACTATGTTTGTTTGCTTCTGTGTGTTCATCCATGTATAGTGTATAGGTCAAAGGTCAAAACTGGTAGTCTCCTGTGCTTGTTTTCTATTTGCTTTGTTGAGACAGAACCTTTTACTTAATACTTTTCTTCACAAATTTGGCTAGACTAGCTGACCGGCAGAGCCAGAAGATCAATATGTCTTTGCCCCCATTGCTAGAGGTATGGATGCACAAACCTGACTTGTATGATGGCGTTAGGGATCTAAACTCTGATCCTCAGGCTTGCATGCCATGCATTTTGTCTACTGAGGGGCAGTCCCTATTCAGTGATTACTCATTTTTTTCCTTTAATGATTTATCTATTTTTATTTAATGTGCATGAGGCTTTTACCTGTGTGTATGTAACAGTGCTGTGTGTATGCCTGGTGCCCAGGAAGCCAGAGGACAGCATTGAATTCTTTGGAACTGGAGTTAAACATGGTTGTAAACTGCTATGTGGGTTTAGAGGACCAAACTTGGATCTGGAAGAGGAGCAAATGCCTTAGCATCCGAGCCATCTTTGATAACTCTCATTACACAGCCTCTATACAACCTTTTAGATTAGCAATAACTAGAGAGTAGTCACATGGCCATTCCAGGATGCAAAGGAGTTTGAAAATGTCAATGTCTTGTTGGGAAATAACATTCTAAACAAAATTGACTCTATTCTCCTACTCCCCAAAGCACCCCAAAAAGGACAGACTAATTTTGAGTAACTCATAGAAGTCTCAGTCAAAGAGAAAGATTTGGGGCTCCAGAGTTTGACTGTTTTAGTGCTAAGCATGTGATTGCCATGTTCCTAGGCCTCTCAGACATGTTTACTATGTACAGTCTGGAATTGCTAAATAATCTCAGGGCACTGATCTCTGAGGCTTTGGTACCCTTGTCTTATCTAGACATCTTCCAGCACTGTAAACATCTGTGTGCCTTTACTTTCTCCCTACTTATAATCCACAATGCTCATTAGCTCATTCAACCCACGTGTTTCTTTATGTGGTACAGACAGGAGAACAAGACTTTTGTAGGTGACCAGCAACCAGAAAAAAAAGGGGGGGGGAGCCAGCAGGAAATGTATCTCTCAGCCAAGGTCATGCCTTCAACCCTCAGTGATGACTTATAGGGGGGAGATACTTTCCAAGTTTACTCCCATCTAATCCATCGCTTCTATCATTATTTACGCTGCACTTTTTACTTTGATAAAATAATTCCTCCAGAAATGCAGGTATGATGACTTGGGAGCTGCTGAATGGCTTGGGAACTTTGCCAAGCTTTGTATACCCAATTTGCTGTCAGAGTCTCAAAACCACCTCATGTAGTGAATGGTCTCTACCTTTCACAGTTCACTCTTAAGAGACATTATCTCATCCAGCCCTAAAAGGTAGAACATTTTAGTGTTGCTACACTTAGGAGGGAAGAAAGAGAAGACAGAATGGCCCACAGCTGTCGAATGCCATTATGGAAGATTACAAGGTGAGAGTGTTTATGTAGCTTTTTATAACGCAAACCCTACTCATAACACTATCTGAAGATTGCAAAAGGAAAACATTAATGGCAGGAACTGTTAGGGCAAAAATATCCTCTATGCTTTGGACCACATTATGGAAAGATATGTTTTATCAGGACAATATTACATTGGGTGTTTGCTGTTGTCTGCAAAGAAGTTTCTATGGAAGTTAACCATTCTCATGCCCGTGGAAGGAAGAAAGCAGGAATCCAAAAAGGAAATAACCAAAGGCACTTGAGGTCAGAAAAGCAGAGGTGCATACTGCTGGGCCTTTGTTCCCACACAGACTCGACCCTTGTGATGAAGATCCCATTACTCTGAATCAGAAGCCCTCGAAAGATGTCCAAAGTGAAGAGTCCTTGTGTACAGTAGAGTCAGGAATGCTGACTGTGAGAAGAGAAACTTAAAGTGACAGAACAGAATTTGACTTACTGTACTGAAGGGTCATACTAAACGATATGGGAAGGCCTACAGAAGACAGGTTCCACCTTGTTAGAAGGAATAACTGGAAGGATAATAATCCTTAGAGACGCCCAGATAGTCTCAGCAGGGAGACAGTTCCCTGAGACTAGAGGAAACAGATGTCTAATTTGGAAAAAAAATCATCTAATAAGAGACATTGACAAAACTCAATAATTTTTAAGACAGTTTTTATTAGTGAGTGTTAATTGTAAAAACCAAGGAAAGCTTGCTAGATTGGGCCCAAGTCCTCGTTTGTTCGTGCCAGACAATGGAATAGCGTCCCGCTTTGATCCTCACCTTTCTACAGGAGCATGGACATTCTGTCTGAAAGTGAATCAAATCACACTATGCTGCCTAGGCTTAGTGAATTCTAGGCTCCATGAATTCTCATCTCACCCTGTGTGAGAAGACAGTGTACTAAGGCTATGCAGACTATTCTCCTGCTGTGTCTTCGAATATACCCTTACGGTCATTTTCCTGTCTCCTTCCAGTCAACCCATACTGGGTATTAGATTTTGTTTAAATAGATCAGAATCTCTCCCACCTTAGGGCCTCTGCACATTTTCTTTCCTTCATCTGGACTGCCCACCTCAGCTGACTCTATCAACCAATTACTAATCTCCAACTATTGCCTCAGGGAACATTCCCTCTAATCTTGTATTTCTTACCTTGAATCCATGATGTATTTTTAAAATGATCACAGCCATCTTACATATTACATTTTTATTTACTAATTAATACATTCATCTGCCAACAGAATGCTGGTCTCAGTTTGTTTACAAGGCATGACCCCGATGCTGGCAGAATGCTGACAGAGCCTGGTATGGGATAAATACTTCAGAAATAAGCATCGAATGAGAGAGTGGTGCTTCTCAGAGATAAAACTATAAACACGGTGCACAGAGACAGAAGAACTTGAGATGGAGCCCTGATAACATCACACTCAACTCTGAAATGTCATTACTGGTTCCATAAAGACCAACATCCAAAGTCATGTTAATAAAGAGAAACCCAGAGAAGACTATACTATGGCAATCCAAGCAGAAGAAGAGGGCAGTAGAGCTATAGAGCAGAGACATGTCTCAGGATGTATAACTGGCCAGAGAAATGTCACTGAGGTGCTGAATGTGACCTGCACAAAGCCACTTGGTTGCCTGAGAGTCACTTTGCCACAGCACAGCCACCTGGTCAGTGTTCTTTCCAGCATGGAGAAAGGAGGTGTAGGAATGTTTTCCTTGGCTGTCAGACTCCCAAATCAGGATCAATAGGATCAGATCCAGCCAGAGGTCTGCTCCAGAAGGGACTGGACATTTGGTGTGTGTGCAGACAGCCCCAGGTACCTAGAGCTCTAGTTTCCATTACAAAAAAATAATAAAAGTCCGAGGGAAGTGAGATTGGAAAACCAAAGTAGGTAGAAGACTCAAGACATCCTCCTATTTGTTTTTCTTTTGTTTCTAGGCCCAGAGCCAGGAGGGCCCTCTTCCCAATGGTTGCCTGGTTACAGCCTGAGAGGTTCGCCAGGGTAACATCTGGAATAAAGGTGGGTGGGCAAGGAGCCAGGGCCTGCTCAACTTGAGTGGGATCGGTGAAGGAAAGGAAAATAGAATTTTTTTTCCAATTACTGCCCAACCTTGAGGACAAAGGAAGGAAATATTTGAGATAAACAGAAAATATGTTAAAAGGTTTTCTTTAAAATGTTATTACATCTCATTAATATAGCAGAAGAATAGAAAGAGCAGGAGAACTCTGGAGTTAGGGCCATTTTCATAAACTGCTTTCTTGGCCTGGGCAAGGTTACCCATGATTCTGAGAAACCATGAATTATTTTTTGTTCCTATTATTATTCTTGTGTGCGTCCAGGTTCACAGTAAAAGGAACTACATTTAAATAGCTGGTACTGATAATGATGCGGAGGATGTTGTTGATGGTGATGATATCATTTAAGTGATGACCATGTTACTTTAAAGTATCTCCTTTAAACCTTCCAGATTTCTGGAATAAAATGTACACTTGCAGATGATAGAGAATTCCGTATCCATTAGTTCATGCCCACCAAACAGGCTGATTCTGGTGTCTGCCCTTTCTTCTGCTGCATACTCTCCTTCCTCCTACACGTTAGCCCATCTTTAGTGACCATGCCCATTATATGCTACATGCTTTTCCTGGATTAGGAAACAGGTGAGTGTCAAGGTCACCTACACAGGTGTATACTCCCCAAGGCCAAATCACAGCCTGGTATGATCTCTCTCTCTCTCTCTCTCTCTCTCTCTCTCTCTCTCTCTCTCTCTCTCTCTCAATGCTTTTGTGCTTACTGTCTTTTCTTCCATTAATTAATTTATTTATTCACTTTACATCTCAAAAGACCCATCTCCTTCCAGTCTCTGCTCACACAGGCCCTCACCCCTTCCCTTCACTTCTGAGTAGAGGGAGATTTCCCCCACTGGGTACCAACCCACCCTGGCACCTCAAGTCACTCCAGGATTAGGCACATTCTCTCCCACTGATGCCAGAGTAGGCAGACCAGTTAGGGGAACATGATCCACAGACAGAGTCAGGGTAATGCCCACTCCAGCTGTTGGGGACCCACATGAAGACCAAGCTACACATCTGCTACATTTGTGTGTGTGTGGGGTGCCTACATCCAGCCCTTGTATGATCTTTGGTTGGTGGTTCAATCTCTGGGAGCCCCCAGAGATTGGTCTTCTTGTGGAGTCTCTATCCCCCCCCCCATGGGATTTTGTCTTTCTTACTGCAGACAAATAACACACTCTCTCTTCACATTCCTTTTAAAGGGAGGAGGTGTATCGCTGTGTTTATCTCATGAAGATCTTGAAAAACTGTAATGAGAAAACATGCAAAGCACTTAGCACATTGAGACTATAAATATTCAATAAACATTTAGCTGTTGATATAATTATTGTATAAATTATATTCCAATTCTTCGGTTGTGGATACAATCAAGGAGCACAAAGTTCCCCAAGAATCAGGAGTTGTGCAAACAACAACTGTCTTGAGGTAGACTCACACTCCCATACCAGGTTATTCTGTTGCTTGCCCCAGTACTTCAACTCCACATTTTCAAGAGAAAAGAAATGGACTTGTCTCCCGAGTCACCCATTGGCTCTTTCTCACTGTGCCTTAGGAATTACTTAATGAACTCGTTCCCATGAGCATTTGCCACAGATCTTTGGGTGCTGTGCAAGAACACAGCAGATACTGAAGCAGGGTTTATCTCCACTGGAGTCTCTCTGGAAAAAGCTGAAATTGTGACTAAATCTGCAAAATGCTCTTCATGTGTGTTTTAATTGAGAGTGGATCAGAACACCAGCTATGGTTCATGTGGTGTTTATTCTAAATCTTTTCTATTTCTAGCTTCTCAGATAGACAAAGGCTAAGGATGCTGGCCTTGTAATTACATTGGCTTTAGTTTTAAATCAGTGGTTCCTCCTCCTCCTCCCCTTCCTCCTCCTCCCCCTCCTCTTCTTCTTCTTCCTCCTCTTCTCCTTTTTTCTCCTTTTATTCCTCCTTCTCCTCTTGCCTCTCCTCCTTCCCTTCTCCTATTCTCTTCCTCCTCCTTTTCTTTTTCTTCAAATTTCTCATCTATAAAATATTCATCATAGTAATGACAATTGTATCTGTGTCATATGCTGGCCAAGGTAAAGACAGACATGTAGATAAGTTTCTGAAACATTAAAAAAAATGCATGTATCCTAAGCAAACTGTCAGTGTGACCCAGGATCAAGACTTGACAGTTGTCATTTTCATGATATTATACGTTAGGCTCACTCTGATTTTAATTGCTATAACTCAAAACAGGTTCCCTTTCCTTACCTATATACAAAAATAACAAAACAAAAATAACAGGCTATCTTTGGGCAGAAACAGTCACATGATTAAAAGAAATCCACAGCCAGAATATGTGTTCACCAGGCAGTGCCCACAACTAATGTGTCTGTCGCTGTCTCTATAACATATATCACAGGTGCTGGCATCATAGGCAAGTTTAATAATTACTAAGTAATTGTGATGAAGAAGTGTGCTTTTGATAATGAATAATTAGCAAATGAATCTAGGATGAACCTGATTATCAGAGTGGACTTCAAAGGAAAACTTTTGATGAACTATTCCATTCAATGTTTGAGTCAGATGCATGGCACTTTCCCAAATAAAGTCCCCATCCATGTGCAGCTCAAGAGACTGACTTTTTGTAGTCAAAGAGATGCAACAGGTAGTTATAGAGGCCAATATGGACATTCAAAAGATTCGAAGCACACATTTATTTGACACTTATAAAGTACCCAGCCTTGCTGTGTTTATCACTTCAGATTCAACAATGGACAAACCATAATCTATTACTTGGGGAAATGCATAAAGCTGAAGAAGTAGGAACGGAAGTAAAAACATAAAAGAAACCCAGTGGATTAATGCTTACACCGAGTCGTTATATGCAGAAGGATGAATGGAATAGCTTGGGCAGTCAGGAAGGTAGGAATGAGAAGATTTCAACCAATTCAATCTTGAGTAGAGATTTTTATGCATCCAATTATGGAAAGTACATCTCAAGTCGAGGGACCAACTTTCTCCAAGGCAGAAGGTTATTAAGATATGCACTGTGTGACGGTGTATCTCTGTCCTTCCTCATCTGCCTCAGACACTTTCTGATTGATTTAATAAGGAGCTAAATAGCCTATTGCAAAGCAGGAAAGGATAGGCGGGGCTTCTGAGCAAAGATAGTTTAACTCTGGACAAGAATCCTAGGCTGGAGATTCACCATTCAGTCAGAGGTGAGAGATTCTCCAACCAGATGTGGACAAAGAAGCTAGTGCCAGTACTAAAGAAGAGGTATCTTACAGGCTACCTGGCAGAACTTAAATTAGAATAAATAGGTTAATTAGATTGTAAGAGCTAGTTTGGAACAAGCCCAAGCTGAGGCCAAGTTTTCACAATTAATAAAGGTCTTCATGTCATTACTGGGGAGAGTTGGGGAGCCAGAGACAGTTCAGGTATAGAAGAGTGTGATTGGGCACACAATGTAAGTGGAGAAGTAGTTGCCACGAAGCCTGCAGATACAGATAGGAACACTTATTGAACTGTTCCTGCACTGCGCATGCCGAGATTGTTCTGAGTAACAGAACAAGATTCTGAGTTACAGAAAGAAGGAGCAAGGGATAGATTTCCAAATCAGGGATGACATTATCAGGGTCAATGACAAATTGTTTGCACATGGAAAGAATGGTGTAAGAGACATCTTATCCACACATAAAATGGGAGCAGAAATATGTGAAGGAAGATAATCGACTCAGTTTTGTCTTTGCATATTTCCATACAACTCTACAATAACCAAACACGAAATAGAGACCCTGGACACAGTGAAACAGCAGTGTTGGGTATTTTGAAATTCAAGATGGTAGAGATAAAGGTAATGTTTTTGCTCGAGGATGGGGAGCAGGGACAATGTATGGAGTGATAATTCTGTTTTTTTTTTTTTTTTCCCTAGGACATAAATGTCTGGAAACCCTCATGCAAAGCTACAGATACTGTCAAGAAAACATCACAAAGCCATCAATAACCATTTCAGTTCTGGACCAGGAAGAATGAGTACCACAGAATCCCTGTTAAGATTCTCTGGAATTCTTGGACAAAGGACAGTGAAACACATTTGCAATCCCAGTTGCAAGAATCTCAGAGGGTAAAGAGCTTTGAGAAAACTCAAATGGAAGCATTTTACAGATCTCCACCCTCCAGGGTGGGTTCCTCCTCCAAGGAAGACAAGGGGACATTAATTTGGAGTTTAAATAGTTAAACACTTGGGAGATTTTGCCACATCTTTAAAATACTTAAGAGATAGCCTTTCTAACTCCCAACAACCTCCTTTTGCTCCCCATGTCCCAAGAGCCAAGATGAACCTTGAAAGAAAGCTCCCCAGCTTCACAATTTAAAAACCGGGGAGAAGCTTGTCTCTGCTGGTGTCTTCACTTACTATGTAGACAGCACTTGCTACAAACTCATCATAATCTACCTGCCTCTGCCTCTCGAGTGCTGGGATTAACGGTGTGTACCAGCAAGTTCAGATATGAATCTTGTTTAAATGACAAATACCTCCATTCACTGCTCTTGTTCACTGCCATTTTGTCAATGGCCTTCACTAGATCTCTTCTGTACATTCCCTTCTTATATAAACATCATTACTGTCAAAATTATTCTTCATCCTTTATGAAAAAATTTTTTTGCTAGGTTTCCTTTAAAGGAGTTGAAGCAGCAGGCTAGAGAGATGATTCTGCAGGGAAAAATTTTTTTTCCTTCCTAGTCTTTCAAAGGACCTGAGTTCAATTCCCAGCACCCACATAGTGGATCTCCCTGTAATTCTAGTCCCTGGGGATCCAACCACTTCTACTGGCTTTCATGTGCACTAAGCACACATGTAGTGAACAGATCCACATGTGGGCAAAACACTTATACACATATAAGTGGATATAAAATACTATTTTTAAAGGATAAGTTAAGTATATCCTGGCATTCTGGGTTCTTCTGATATAGCCACTCTCTGCCTCACCAACTTATGTCCTTTCCCCTTCTAACATTGTATCTGAGTTTCAGCCAAAAAGTGCCCCACTATCCAAGATATGCCTACTTCTTTAAGACAATGGCAAATGCTACTGCTACTGTCTGATTCTAAATTACCTATGCAGTTAACAGTGTAGCCTTCAGGAACTACCTCAGCCATGAAATCCTCTGAGGATGCCTCTTGGATTCTGATTCTCAGGAAATGTTTACTTCCTTCTCTGAGCATCCATGGTGCTCTGAGCACATGGTGGAGTAAGTATGATGTGCCTTTTGGGTTAAAGTTACGTAGTTTATCTATTTACTTGACAAAACCTACAATCACCTAGGAAGAGTCTCAATGAAAAATTGTCTAGACCAGGTTGGACTAATGGACATGTTTAAGGGGGATTATCCTGATTGCCTTAATAGATTCTAGTTGTGGCCCAGAAAGCAACAAACATCTAAGTAGAGTGTTGCTTTTGTCCTCCGGGCCTTCATTCTCTCCGGTGAATTTCTTTGCCCTGTTTCTGCTGTTGCTGGCTCCTTGTTGACACTGGAACCAGCTTGTTTTGGATTCAAACATGCCCTTGTCTTCAGAGATGGGCCTTCTGGATGCACTTGTCCTTGTGCACTGAACAACTACTGGGTTCTTGTCCTCTCTGCTGTGAGACAGTCATTGCAGGACCATTCTGACTGTGTGCTGTAAGCCAATATAATAACTCCTTGTTTAATATCTATTCATTCTGTTGGTTCTGTTCCTCTAGACATAACTGATACACAGTGGTTGTAGTGTTTTCTTTTCACATTAGACCATAAGCTCCCAAGACAACAGCTATGTATTATTCAAAGATATCATCATCCCATAAATGGATTCACTGTCTTCCCAATTTGTATTTTAACTAAAGTCTTTAAACTAGGAAGTAACATATTACTGTATCCTACTAATAGTGAGTTCAGTAAAGTATTGACCCAAAGGTCCACAGTCATATTTAATCTAAAAAGCATAAAGGCAAGGACTATATGCCCAAGAAAAGGATGACAGTCCAGGTTGATTGCCTACTTTTCATCTCTGACAGAAAGCTTTTTTGTGTCTACCAGGGCTGTCTCATCATGAACATTGAGTCTGTTATTAATGAAAATGCAATGCCACATGCAAGAATTAGTATGAGACTAACAAATAGAGAGATGCATTCTTTTCTAGCCCTTGGAAAGGAAGGTTGAATAGGGGGTGAGCTGCAGCCAGACCAGCACCTTCTCAACATCTTTTACCTTCTCCCCTCAAGCTGAATAAAAGTGAAACCACTTAATTGATCTATTGAGGACCTCCAAAAAGAACCAAGTGGACCTCATATACATGACTGGACAAGAAATAGAGAAGAGGGCCAACTGAGATGGCCAATGATGGCTCAGAAATGCAACCGGAGGTCCAGAGGTCTACACACCTCAAATGCTATGTCACAGGCAGAGAGTGTGCTCTCATTAGACAGCCTGTTAGAAAGGTGATGAAGTCTTAATAACAAACTGGGCATATTTGGGGGACCTAAGAAGTGTCTCTGAAAACCATTGAAATATTACAGCAGCAGGAAGCCAGTGAAGCTCAGGAAATAGTCTCCTTCGAGTGTTCAAGCCTCCTCTCTGTGCTTTAGAAGCTTCCACTTGTCAGCAATAACAGAAGTCTTTGCATCCCTTCCTAGAGAATATTTCACTTTCATTACTTAACTGTGTCACTCAACTGGGCACCATTTATCCTGCCTATATTCATGTCATCAGCCATTCATTTCTTCATTCATTCTTGCATCTTGTCACTGATAAAATACTTTAATTAATCAATCTATTTAGGACCTAAAATACTTTATTTAATCAATATATTATGTATGACATTTGTGTGTGTGTGTGTGTGTGTGTGTGTGTGTGTGTGTGTGTGTGTGTTCAGAGTATGCAATGAAAATAAAATGTGAACTAAGACCAGTTTTGAGACAGAGCTGCTCTCACCTTCAAATGACGATGATTATGTTACAACATCCTTTGACTACCATTACCTTAAAACTCCTCTAACTTCAGTATTATCCAGCATATGTTGATCACAAAATAGAAGATATCTTGTTTCAAGTCACCAATTAGTTTAAGGGACCATTTATTGACTCCTTCTTACGTCACCAGCCTGAAGACTCCTCTTGAAAAAGAAAATGATCTAACCTATTTTCAGATTTATTTTAGCAAATGTCGACTGATTCTTGGCAAGCCTGATGTTCTAAGAGTTGGCAGTGACCTGTTCTACAAGCCAGTCCAATGCCTCGGCGCTAGTAAAAAAATATCATGACAAAATTTGATAATTCCTCTATCCAGGATGTGGTTATCTTTACCTTCGTGCCTTCACCCTTTCTATGCCTCAGAACCACTCACATAAATGTAGTCCATTTTCTCTGCTACTTACACTCATCATTCAAAAATGCAAGATCACCACAGAGTTCCTGTTGCGGCTCTGTTGGACATTTATAAACCCTTTTTCTTTTCTTATCTATTGCCTTATTGTGTGCTTACCTCATTGTTATGCTTCGACTTGATTTACAGGAGTGCACATTTGCTACACACACACACACACACACACACACACACACACACACACACACACACCTGCCCCCACATAAACACAGTAAAATGCATATCTCAAAATATGAAAAGCATTTATTTCTGTGAGATGGGATTCACAGTGTAGATATAAAATGGTATTCTTCCTTCTAATTACAATGTATTTCTTAAAGTTTTTGGACATATGATCTTTATACACAAACAAATTTACTTTCAAAAGCTATATATCCTGCTGAATGTGGTGTGTGGATCTGTAATGACACAATCTGGTATTAAGCATTCTGACCTATCCTAAGGGACAAACTCAGAAAAGAGATTGGACAGTTATGTTAGTTACCTGTCCCACTTACTGTCTGACCCACCCCTCACCCCATATCTTTTTCCTTCACCTAGACCACATCTGCAGGACTTTCTGCAGCATCTCTGTGGAATTTCATTGGATCCTCATTGTCTGCCTGGATATCAGATTCCTGGCTTGTTGTAATCTGGGTTTATCCTTCTTTCCTGGCATAACAGGTTCAGACTAATGCAGGGTAAGTTACCAGGTTCTTTACATTGGCCTTTCTCTGGGACAAGACATCCACAGACAGCTTCAAAGACACATTCTCCTAGAAGAATTCAGATGTGTGCCTAATTAGGCCCAGTGTATCCTGCTAGGGATCTTTTCTGCTTTCTATGACCCACCCTAACTCCTCCTACAGCATGCAACATGTCAACATCTATGGCTAAGGCATTAGTGATCATGCTTCCGTTGATGGAAGGAGCTTTCCCCTCAATTCTTATATTAGCTGGGCCTTAGCTCTCAGGGACTAGAAATCATCAGATGACACCATTTATTGGCATGTGGTATCTTGGTTGGTTCACATGCCTAGGAGTGAGGTCAACTACCCGGCTTCAGATCCCAACTTCTACTCCCTTGTCAGTCTGAGCATTCCTACCACACAGTTCCTGCTATGTATTCAGTTTCTTACTCTTCTGCCCCTACTTAAACTTCCTTTACATATAGTTCAAGTGCTCAGTTTGTCTTAAAAATGAAGCAAAACAAATGGAATACTTTCCTTAAATATATATAAACTAGAACTGAGGCTGCAGCTTTGGGCAGACTCACTTTGTTGAGTGTTCTCTGGGAGAGATTGTTTTGTGGACCCTGCTTGCGAAATCCTAATCAACAACAAAACCTCTTAGCAGTCAGCATTTCTGTTTCAATCCCATGAACTTCTCGAGCTGACCATTATCACACCCCACTGAATGCAAGTCACCAATCTTTAACCTGGTGGACACTTTCTTGAACGGTCTTCTTAGAGAGGTACAATTTGATGTCTTTTACCTCCCATGATTCATTAAGCCCTGTCATCTGGGAGCGTTCCTGCTTTTCTTCTATTATTTGGACTGTTTCTTTTTATTTTCCTCCTTGGGCTCTTGTTTTTCCAGTTTTGGGGTGGAATGAGGACAGGAAACAGCCTACATAGCAGGGTTCTCCCTGGGGCTTTATATGGCAAAAATTCTTATATGGCTAATACTGTTCAGAAAACATTCAGAAAAAATAAGAAAGCTGAGCTAATTCCCAAAAATGCAGGCAAACACCAGGAAACACAGGATATAGAAGATGCCAACCAGATGTTGCTCTGTGCCAGCTGTGAGAGTTTGGGATCAGACCCCAAACTTGGTTCAGATGAAACACAAAAGCCATATTCATCCAGAACAAAGCTCCTGTGGAACTCTGGCCAAGCTTTTATGCAGTCCGAGGGACTTCAGGGTCGGTGGGGAGGACACTGTGACATTCGTTTCGCACTGATCTACTGTAAATTGAAGAATTTGCTCTTCCCTTGGTCTTCAAGCCATATTCAGGGAGGGCAAACCCACATCATACCACCTTGGCTCCTGGGAAAAGTGCTAAGGATTAAGACCAGAAGGCATGCTGGGGAAGGATCTGAGAACAGGACAGCTGTAGCAACAGCCCCTCCCAGTCACCAGGATCTGAGCCGTTATGGTTCTGTTTTAAAATAAACTAAGATTCAGATGAACAGAAAGTTTGTGTTTCACATTAACGTTGTGGCTTTTTCTCAGCTGGGTGTTTTTATTTTCTCTGTCACTTTGCATTACAAGAATAACACAGCTTTGCAAGAGAACAGCTCCATCAGATAAGTTAACAGCAAAGAGTGGTGAATATAGATGGCAGAACTGAGGCTCCCAGTGTCAGGAAAGCCTTGGGCATAGAGGTCAATGGTTGTTGGCAGAGACCATTAGCCTTGGGCTAAGTTATAAAACAGGCTGTCAAGGAGACAATATCTCTACCTTAGGTCATGTTGCTACAGGAAGAGGTATACAATTCTGCTTGTTCAGTTCTTCCTTAGTACAGTTGTTGGTATTAACTACCATCCACCAACATCCTCAGACATATCAAATCCTGGGAAAATGGATACCCAGCTAAGAAGGACTCCAATACCTTCCTGTTTACTGGGAAGCTACTATTTTATATAGAATTGTGTACATACATGGTTGTGAAGGAAAATTCTTACCCATGTTCTTTCCTTTACCTCAAACTCCCATCTACTTCTAAGGCCTAACTGCTCACCTGTCTTCCTGAACCAGTTATTGGCATGACTCCTTGATATCCCAGGACAGTCCTCGAAGCTTCACAGCCTAGCCCATCCCTCCACAAGCTTTGTCCTTGCTAAACAATCTGAGCACAGTACAAATAGAGCCTTTTGTTGAATGATCCCAGTATTGACAAAGCAAAAAGTCTGTTAAAATGAAGACCTAGTTTTGCTGTTTCCACCATTAAATAAGATTCCATACAGATCAGTCTTGGGCAAGACACGATCTGACTTCACTCCTTGGGGTAATGATTGCACTGACTGTGCTCTTCCTGAAATGAGCCTGGTCATTCCTTCCCTGTGCCAACCCGACACACTTCCCATCCCAGTCTGATCATCCCCCCTGGGCAAAGGTCAACATTGTCTTGACTAGGGGCAATCACCATTGGGGAAGATGTTCTGTGAAAGCTGGTTTATTTGTTTGTTTGTGTGTTTGTTTGTTTGTTTTGCCTTGTTTTTATTCTTTTGTTTTGTTCTGTTGTGGATAGAATCCCAGGGCTGTCCTCAAACTTTCAATCCTCCTGTCTCAGCTTTCCAAGAACAGATGTTGCAAGTGTGTGCCACTGTACCTGGTAAACACATGTGATTTTTTTTTGTGGGAGCAGAGAAGTTGAAGTGTTAAGCCTCAAACCTAGGGCTTCATGTGTGCTAGACACGCATAGACAAGGACTGTGCACTGAGCCATAACCCAAGGTCTGCAGAGTTTTAATTTTACTAACTCTGATGGAACTCTGGCAAACGCCAGCTTCCCCTTGAAATCTTTTAAACTGATCACATGATTTAAAAAAAAAAACAAATCTGGAAAATGTCTTCTTATGCCAAAGGTCCATGTATCTTAATAAATCAAGCGGTAAATTCAAATCAATTTCCAAAATGCAGGTTGCTATGAAAAGTGACAAAGTCCAGGAAAGATTCTTGGTGTGGTCTTTCCTTTTGCCAGTGGATTTCTTTTAAAATTCCCTGGAATAGTGAACCAAAAAGTCAGGGTATGGGAGCGAGAATTTGGCTAGAAGATACATTTTCTGTTTTGACAATTTATTCACCAGGAAACATCCAAGATATTTATCAACTTTTGTCTTTGTAATGGTTATATCCTGCTAAGTATTGGTTCTTCATGTTTTACCACTAGAAGTCTTAAAATCAGAATAATAAAGTGAATCCCCAAATCCTGATAACTATCTCCTCTGGTTATGGATTGATGGGAAATCGAGTTTCATTCAGGTTGTTACTTTTTCCAGATTATTCTTTAAATATAACTGAAGTATGTCCCTGAACCTGGCCGTATTATTAATGTAGGATTTCCCTTTTCAAACATGACCATCATGACATAGCAGACATAGCCTTAATAAACCACAATCTCTGGGTTCTCTTTGATTTCCACATTTTAAATATATTTTAATAAAGTCAAAATTAAAACAATATAACAATGTTATTTTGTAACATATAAAAACATTACAATATATTCATTTATATGCTCATTCATTTTTACATCTTAACCTTTTAGAAAACAGTTTTACTGCACAACTGGCATAGATATAAGCAATTACACATATTTGATGTGTACAGCTTTATGAGTTTGCAACTGTACAATCAGGAACACATTGACATAATCAAGACCACATTTGCTACTTCCTGAACTTTCTTCCTGATCCCTTCATCAGTAATATTATCAATTTGTACTTATGTTAAGAATATCTGGCAAAATTTCTCTTAGCAAATGTTAACTACTTAGCAGAGCGTTGTAAGTTATAGACACTGCTGGAGGGCAGATATCTAGCATTCATCTTCAGTTAATGAGAGATTGAACTCGTTGGCCTTCAGATCACCTCCCCGATAGTCCTTACAATCACCAACCTATTATCTGCTTCTCTGAGTCTAACTACTTTAGATACCATATATCGGGAAACTATGTACACAGTTATTGATGGGTCAACTAATTATATGTTCATGTATAGATGTATAGCTTTTGTTCTACCTTAAATTCCTCCTTTCTCTCTCTCTTTTCTTTTCTCTCACGTGTCTCTGTGTGTGTGTGTGTGTGTGTGTGTGTGTGTGTGTGTGTGTGTGTGTGTACTGGAGCTGATGTTTCTAAAGCATGCTTCAAGCACTGAGCCACATCTCCAGTCCTGTCCCATGCTTGCACTAAAATGCTTATCATTTCACCAGGTTGTGACACCCAAATCTACCTGTCATCACTCTAGAGCCATTAGACATCACCGATGTTCCTTGTAATCCAGAGGCTACTGTCACCCAGAGAGTCAGAACCTGGGGCTGTATCATTCACTGGAAAGAGCACAGAGTTTTAACCTACGACTTGCTTTCTATGTGAGTTTAGAAAACTTACTTGGAACAGCCCTCCCATGCTTATAAATGTGTGAGCTAATACAGTCTTGAAAAGGTTTGATTCAAAGGTAAAAGAAATCTCAAACATCTAGGTTGCTGAGTGATATAGAACATGGTTAGACAGGTACACAAGAATGGGGTGACAGAGGAAACGGTACAGGCTTGGGATCCCGACAACCTTGGATGTGCCACCTTCTGAGTAAGTATAAGGACTTCTCCTTTTGTACTAGGAGCTCAATGGAGAATATATGTAATGTAAGTAGCCTTGTGCTTGGAGTACCCTGCATAAGGCAATTGTAGACAAGGACAGTGGTGTCTGACATCCTATGAGACTAGAAAAATAGACTGAGTTCTACTCAGTATTTATGAACAAAAGTCCTCTTTTGACAGCCTCCTTTCAATGATGTCTACTTTTCTTCTTAGAATCAAAGCTAAATGTGTAGATAAATGCTAAATAGAATTAGATCACAGAAGATGCAATGAATAATTTTGTCTGCAAACATCGAATTATAATCTACAAGCATCATGATGTTGGCTCCTGAAGGGCAAGTGGAAGATGTTTGATAAGTGAGAGAGACAAAGAGTGTGGGAGGAAATTAGACAGGTAGGTACACTGGAGAAGCCACAGCAGGGGTCATACTCTCAAAGGACTTCAAGAAATTGCCCGAGACTTACCATGTCAGCAGTGATACATTCAAGTAGAGCAGTGTTTTGTTATGATAGTCTTCATCAGGACGAAATGGGACTCTGTACCTGATAATATTGTGAAGAAATGCAGCCATAGTATATTCCACATGGAGTATAACAACTCAATGCAATGTCAAGTGATGTTGCTTCAATCAAAAATGTAATTTAAGTCAAAGGGTTAGATAAATTATCTCTCAAGATCACATGAGAAAGAAGTTGATTTTGCCTGAAGAGATCATAGAGTTGGTAATGTTTAAAATCAGACTAATAAGTAAAATATATACATTTCATATCCAACAAGTAAAACAGGCATGGCTTAAGCGAGTGATTGCAAAACTGTGAGAACTATACCCCACCTTTTAGGACAAGATAATGAAAGCACATCTGCCCCTAAGAATATATTGTTTCAGGTTCCATGTCATGAGCAGTGCATCAGACATGCACACACACACATAGACACTTATATATGAACAAGTGCATACATGGAAACACATATCCATGTGCAATACATGTGTATCATGCATGCATGCAGACACATAGCTACATACGCACATGCATTGCACACATACATGCATGTACATATACACATATGCATGTGCTGTACACATATGCATGCACACATACACATACACATAGAAACATATACTTCTCCCCCATTTTATGCAAGATGCAGACCTTGCTGTAGGGCTTATCAAAGTATGTTCTATAGAATGCCTACTGGTTTTATGTAGCACAATAAAAACATGGAAGGGAAGCAGGAAGGGAAGGGAAGGGAAGGGAAGGGAAGGGAAGGGAAGGGAAGAAAGAGGGAAGAATGAAGGAAAAATAGGAAATGATAATGAGAAAAAAAAAAAGAATTTCCAAACCACTTGGAGAAGTTCTGACTCAAGCAGAATTCAGAAAGATCCTTCCCCCTAAGGCCTCTCAGAGTTCATGCCAAATATATTGGAAATTTCCAACATGAGTACAAAGTACACAAAGGTTGGACAGAGACTCCTCCCCCAAAGAACATCTGAACAAACACCCTGTGTACAAATATACTTGGGTGCTCCAACACTATCCCTAATGCACTGCTTCTCTTGGAAGCGGACGCTGAAGCCGAAGCTGATGGAACTATTTCTGCTTCAACAGTTGCTGAGAAAATACAGATGTTGCCTAGATATACATCCTTACATCATGGATATCATGGAGCTTTTTCTGCTCAGCTCAGACTAGTGCTTGTGATTATGATCCAGCTAGATGAATATTTACAGCATACACTGAAGGAAAAGCTGTTTCACAGTGTTTACCCATTCATGTCTCAATCCTATGAGGAGGAAACTCAAAGTGAACATCATTTAAGAGAGGAGCCTCACAGATGAGAGGGGAGAAAGAGATAGTTCCCTGTGGATGTACTGATGAGACTCCACCTGCAACCTTAAGTACACATGGAAGAGTTCAACTGGGGCCCAAAGTCTGCAAGAAACTAAACTGTTCATCCAAGGGTGAAAACATATGTTGATCTCTCTCTCTCTCTCTCTCTCTCTCTCTCTCTCTCTCTCTCTCTCTCTCTCTCTCTGTGTGTGTGTGTGTGTGTGTGTGTGCGCGCGCGCGGGCACATGCTCATATGTCTATGTATGTGCCTTGTGTCTGTGTGTATTATGTGCACATGTGTGTATATGTGTGTGAGAGTGTAGGTGAGTGTATGTACGTATGCGTGTGTGTATGTGAGTGATATGTATGTGAGTGCATGTGTGTATATGTGTTAGTGTGTACTTGTCTGCACACAAGCATAACTCCGCTTCATTTATCAGACTCACTCATACCGATACAATTCGTAGCTGTAGACAATCATACATCACGTCCTCTGTGGTTTTCTTGCAAATGAAGCCATGGTCTTAAGCTTGTAGCACTACCAACTGAGCAGCTTTCTTTTCCTAATGCCTTCAGCCTGTCTTTGAGCCTGGAAGAAAGGCCATCTATTCTGCTCCAAGTTCGAACCCCCTCCTGTTCTCAGAGAGTCCATATTGTTGGAGCTCTGCACAATTCTTGGAACCCTGAGCCTTGTTTTTCCATTGCCAAATTACTTAGTTTCGCAGCTGACCTTCTCTTTTGCCTGGAATTGTTTCAAGCTTTCTATCTTAGTTGGTCAGGGTTTCTATTGCTGTGATGAAACACCATGACCAGAAAGCAAGTTAGGAAGAAAAAGGATTATTGGATTATTCACCTTACACTTCCTAGCACTGCTCATCATCAAAGGATGTTAGGACAAAACTCAAACAGAGCAGAAACCTGGAAGTAGGAGCTAATGCAGAGGCCACGGAAGGGTGCTGCTTACTGGCTTGCTCCTCATGGCTTGCTTAGCCTACTTTCTTTTAGAACCCAGGACCACCAGCTCAGCAGTGGTACCACCCACGATGGGCTGTCCTCTCCACCATCAGTCACTAGTTAAGAAAATGCCCTGTAGGCTTGACTATAGCCAGATCTTATGGAGGCATTTTCTTTGTTGAGGTTCTCCACTCTTAGATGACTTTAGCTTACATCAAATTGACATAAAACTATCCAGAACACTTGCCTTACCACCCATTATGACTTTTTACAACATAAGAAATATTTCGGGTGAGTAAGGTGGCTCAGCACATTAATACTTGCTGCTCTTGCCGAAGATAGTTCCCAGCACCTACACCAGGTGTCTCTCCATCACCTGTAACTCCAGCTCCAGGATACTGGGCACTCTCCTCTGGCCTCCAGGGGTAAGACACAAACAGGTGATGCATATGCATACATAAAAGAAAAACATTCACCTACATAAAATAAAAATAAATAGTTCTAAAAACACAATATATGTCCACTGTGTTCAACACAGTAGCAAATAGTCTCATCTTCACAATTAGTTACTTGCATTTGACAGCTGTACTGGCCACCTATGGCTACTGGACTGTCATATCATGTCACATATGGCTCAGGACATGATACACATGATCTGAAGGGGTATAGCTAAATGACTGTATATGAGATAGTTCTTGGGACACATCTATCATGGCATATGCTCAAAAGTTACTAGTTTCTCTATTTTATAAGAAGTCAAGTCCAATGGCTGAGGAGCACAGAAAGTTTGCATTTTTCTGGGTCCCCCCCCCCAGGACTGCGTTGTTTATGTCTCAAAATATTAAATTCCATATAGGTCTTGGAATTCTTAGCTCAATCAATGACCAAAAGACAATGTGGGCTTCTCTGCCCTAAGCCTTTTGGTGTGGGTCACAAAGTTCTAGTTTCTGTCTAGCTAGGACTCCCTTCCTGCATCAAGCAAGGAACAGCTCCCTTCTTCAGGAGCCTGAGAATAAAACCCATTGTGCTTTTGTACTACACATCTTTTCCTCAATGAAAAAGAAAGTCATTTGAAATGTGGAGGCTGAAGCTTTCTTTCCTTTCTCTATGACAGGCCCTGGTGGACAGCTGGTCCAGCAGCTGCAGCCTGAGAGGAAAGGAGCTTGGGAGGGACGGGCAATCTACCCAGGGGAGAAACCACTGTGATCTTGTGTAATCCATGGGTCTGCGGGAAGAGGTCCTGTGACCCTTGATAGACAAATATGATCATCCTAACTACATTGTCTCCCATCTGCAGCTATCACAAGGACTATTCCTATTGCTAGGGCATGCTATGACCCAGCAGCTTCCTCTTAACATAGCTCTCACAGCACAATGCATATCACTTCATTACACTTCATGGGATATAATTAAATTAATAGTCACTCTGGCAAATTTATAAACTTTTGATATGGTCAATGATAAATAACATTGTGAATCCCTTTCTGCTAAACATGATGTTTTTTAAGTCTACATCCTGACTATGATTTGTGGTGATTCCTCAAATTATATTGAAAGTCTATTTTCTAGTATCCATGAACATAATCTTATTCAGGAAAAGGGTTTTACAGAAGGCAACATCAAGATGGAGCTCTTGGCATGGATTCTAATGCAATATGACTGGAGTCCTTATTAGTGGAACTACTTTTGGAATGAAGGTAGAGACACACAGAGAATGCCATGTGAAGTTGAAGCTGGAAGGAATACTTTAAAGTCAGAGGATGGAGTCTCAGAGTTTCCAAAAAACAAGTATTTGGTCAGAGGATACATATATTTTTAAGGTCCTTGATATATTTTTACCAGGTTGCATTTCATATATATTTCTAACTCCACTAACTGTGTATGAAAGCCCTTATATCATGCAAACTCCCCAGAACACTATTGCTTTGGTAAATGTTGCTAGTTTGATGAACTATGTTATATCATTTTTCTATTCAAGTTTTTTATTTGATTACCTCTGAGATTAAATACTGTCAACATTTATTAGCTATTTTTGTCTTCTACATTTTGAGTTCTGTGTTCTCTCTATGCCTTTGAAATTATATCTACATTTAATTTGTGGAATTATGGATGCTTTCTTTTTCTGTTTGCATGAATTGCTTTTATAGAATGGGCAGCAATTCTCTTTCTGCCATACTTAATGCAAATATGTCTCCAATGTGCTGTGTTGTTTTAATTTCATTCTCTCTTCTTTGAATCTATACTCTGGTGGAGCAAAATTTTTTGGAATCCTTTTTATATAATATATATTCTAGGAAGGAATCTTATTCTAAAATAAAATTATTTAGTTGGTACAAAATAATTATTTTGGTGTTTTTTGCTTAAGCCAAAATATGCTAGGTTGTATTAGTGACTTTGTTTTAATTACATTTTAACAGCAAATCTCCTTGCATTAGTAATTTTTCTTTTCCTCCTCTCTATGTAATAAAATAGTCCCTCTATAAGTAAACTTACATAAAATGTATATGCATGTCTGCTGTATGTGTTTTTTTCTGTATGTGTGTATATGTAAATATGCATGCTTATACATAATATCCTATACAGAGAAACTTATTCTCCATACAATCATCTGACTCATTATGCTAAGGTACCACTCACCTTTGTCTCACCATTGAACTTCATAATATAACCACAAATTTCAAATGAAGTTTGAGAGAGATCATAGAGTATGTATACAACTTGATTTTTCTGATTAGAGCTACATCAACCATCACTTAGTGGCTGTAGGCAGCAGTAAACTTATATCACTAAATTGTGTGGCATAGGAGGAGCCCAAGTATCACTTAGGTGGCTTCATGTGATTTATAGTCAGAGATTGGTTGAGATGGACTCATCCATCTTCAGTTTTCTTGGTACACATACCTGCTTCTTAGACTGGGGAGGCTCTAGTTAGAACTAGTACAGATGAGGACTTCAAAAATCCATCCGCATGGGTCTCTGTGCATGGACTCTGCAGCACAATGCCTCAGAGTGAATGCATCTCAGGCACTGAGGGAAGGGAGACCCAGAATGATCCTCTTGGCTACTTGTCATTCAGTTGTGTTTTTCCTTCTGTATCCTTCATGCCTGACATGATGCCTGGGTTGTCATGGCTTCTCAAATTGATATGACAAAATTAATCAGTTTGACCTACTGGGCTGTGAGCTGATTTGTTGGCCTAAGGTGTTCTTCTCTTTCCCTCTAGCTAATTGACAAAAAGTTGTTGTCAAGAACATAAGCTTTGGGCTCAAAATACCTGCCTGATATCAAGAAGAAGATATTTGTACTACTGGAGATTCAAACTCTTGCTCTGTGAACCATGAATAATACACCTGTGTCGGTGGGTGGTTTTCCTGGTGAAATGAGCTTTGTGTACAAAGCCCATGTAAGAGCACCAGACATCTAATTTATATCAATTACCCAATGTCTTAATGGTAATCTGAGGAAATATCCAAAATATTACCAAGATTTACTCAGGATTCCACCTTAAGGGATACCTCCTTGGATACCTTTTCCAGATTCCCTAGTCTACATTGGGTCCCTCTGAGAGTTTTCAAATTCAGTTTTCATTGTCAAACATTTTTTAACAATGGTTTTGTTATATTTCGCATTAAGTTTCAGGTTCTGTAATGAAGGGATCATGTCTTCTGGGTACTGCTGTGTGTTGTGTTCTCATCAGAATGATTGGCTAGCAAACATCCTTAATACAGTGAAAAAAATTAAGTTAGTGACTGACTCAATAAATGGACAAACACCTATCATTTAGTAAGGGGATGAATTTGCTTAAAGAGAAAAACCTGTGATTCTACATAGATAGGCCCGACATTCAAGGATGCCTCCTTGCTATAATCCAGTAGACCATAATCACTAAGGAAGCCTGGAAGTTTAATGTGGGGACTTTAGCCATCTCTGGGATTTTTAAGGATAAGCTGACCACAGAGACCCTTTGGAAATACATTTGTGACCAAAAGAAGAACTCTGCCCATGGGTCCAAGCTGGGATTTCTATTGTCATCATACTAAGAGTAAAACTGGAGAAGGGAAATGGGTGATTGGTCTCTCATCCTTCCCTGCTATAGTACAGATTGTGGCTACAATCATTGATGTGCACTAGCAAAGAACTCTGCAATAACACATGGGATAAATAGACCTATATTCTCATTTCACAGGGAGAAAAACAAAGGATTAGAAAAGTTAAGGCATTATGCCCAGATCGAACAGTTGAAAAGAGGTTAGCTAAGTTTTGAGGGTAGAGTCCAGAGCCAAGCTCAGCATAATGACACCTCACTCTAGAAATCCCTTGGGTTTGGGTGAAGGGAGGAGATTGTATTAAAGTCTTGAATAGTTGAAAGGGATTTTTATCCTCATCCAAATCTCTAATGAGATGGAATCAATCAGTAATCATGCCTTATTTTTGTGAAATCTTCCAAAGAGGTACAAGTCATAACTTCACCCAATCAGCAGTCTTCCTGAAAAATTTCTGCAGACCCAGTGATTCAACTAAACAGCAATTTAATGAATGCCTTGTTATTGTAGTACCGGTAATGCCATAGACCAGCATACCTACCTGTGAACCTTTTTAATAATCTCTTAGCTGCCCTGTTGGCCCATCATACCCTTCCACTGAGGCACCGTGGGTAGAGTGATTTATTGATGCATAGTATAAGAGCTGATTCATGTCAGCCTAGTGGCGACAGTTCTAAAGATGATTCTGCTTCCAGATTTTTCCAGGAGATCAATGGAGGTTGGCTTTGGGACTGGATTACAGCTGCACATTCCCCCATCTGTCTGCTTTTGCTTCCTGTCTTCCTCTCCTGCCCACAGATCTGGATCCCACAGACAATCCTAATAGTTATTATGGTTGCAAAACCTCTGCCTGAGTCTGTGTTCCAGAGAGGACAACTGGCAAACTGAGGAAACCCCCTGTCTTCAGAAACTTTAGTCACTGTCTTGCCTTCAACCAGTCATGATCCATGGTCCAACCATGGTCTTCCCATGGGTCTAATCAGGATCATCAGAAGCTATATGAATCTATTAGCACTCTGCAGTTGAAAGGGCCTTCCTTTCTCATTTTCAAAATAGCCACCAGATCATCATCATTTATGGCTCCTTGTCACAGCAGGAAGCCCCGAGGAGGATTAGTTCCAACACTTCTCTGCCACTGAATCTCTGCCATAGATCAAGGCAGCAACTGTCTTGAGTTTGCAGCCAAAAATAGTAAAAAATGTTGAATATATCACCTTCCTACACCAAAATGGTATTGCTATAACAAGCCTATTTCTTCCTCTAATTCCTGATTTAGTGGCTTTCCTGATTTATGAAATATTTCTTACCCAAGGCCCACTGAAAACATCTTTATAAAATAGAATTCAGCTTTGAATAGGTCACTTTCCTATTGAATTTTAACATTTCAAGAAAGAAGGGGGGACGATTTCTGACCTAGATATTCTATGAATGAGTAAGTGAGTTCGTACATGGCAGGATTTAAGCTCTGTGGACATCCAAGATAATCATCAGCTTGTAAAACAAAGTCTTAAATTCATGCCTGAATAAAGCATATTGGACAAATCTCTTTGAATCACTCCAGTGATACGGCATAAACTACTGTCATTTCTGTCCATGACCATGATAACGGTCATAATTCTACACAGTTAGCAAGTGACAAAATCAGGCTCTGAAACTGACAGTCTGAAGTGTAGTTCCATGCTCTTTTTAACCACAAGTAAAGAATGCTCCCTTGGGGAGAGAAACTGTAGTTCCCATTATGATAGAGAACAGAGAAATCACCCATTTTTCTCTGGGAGATTAGAGGTGAAGAAGGAAAAAAGCTATTCCTTTGACTGTGGAAGATTGTAGCAATAGTCAACCAGAGATGGATTCTAGCCTTTCTTTTCTAGGCCAGGATCCAAGTCAAGAAGTAGGCACATGAGGATCTTTAATGCTGTATCTTCAATTGGGGATGTTTGTAGAAGACGTCATATACTTCCCTCATGGCATCATGAATGTGGTCAATCCGTATTTAATACAACAGAAAAGTTTGGGTGGATGTGGAGCTCATCCTAGTGTTCAGATAACCTTGCTCTCCAATGTGTAGCAGGTATCTTGTAGTTCTGCATGGTCCAGGAGGTAAAAGTTGCTGAGAATACAGTAGGTTGTCTGGTCAGAGGCATGAAGCAGTGGTCCATCTACTCAGAAGTGTGAGTGATGGCCCATCTAGTCATCAGTAGTGTGAGTGGTAGTCAATCAAGTCAGGGGTGGAATCTACCAAAGACTCTCTAAGGTAAACCATGGCTTCCACTGATTTCTCAGCCCACACATTTTTCCTGGAACCTGATCTCTACCTACCATAGACAGTGTTGCTAAGCACTCTAACACATCTAGTGCACACCTAACACATCTGTAACAAATATGTACTGCTGTTTTGGAAATGCCTATAGTTTATTTCAGACATGTTTATTATGTGGCATTTTCCTAAGTGGTTCATACACACACACACACACACACACACACACACACACACACACACACACACATACACACATGTGCACACACACACATATACACATACACACTCATTCACACACAGACATACACACACACAAGCATACACACATGCAGACGCACACACATAAACACACACACACACATACACACACAAGCACACACACACACACACACACACACACACACACACACACTCATTAAATCCCATGAGTTAGGCATTATTACTTTTCCCATTTTTCATGGTATCAAGAATAGGCTGAAAATAATCCCATAAAGTGACTTGACCAAGGCAATTTGATATAGAGATTGCACCTTTGATCCTGTTATCCAGTGAAATGTCCCACATCTGACATGGAGGGTATTCTAATTTGGGGAACAGGTTCCCTTGAGATTTTCTAATTCTATGAGGCATCCTCAATAGCCCAAAGAGAATATCCACTTCTCTTCCACACCCAAGTTTCACTCATGTCACAGTCACACACTCCTGAATTCTAGTTCCGTGAGTCCTGGGTGTATAATAACAAACATCTCTTCTCTTTCTTCAGGGATCCTAGAAGATGGTTCTAGAGATGCTTCCCAGTCACCACCCCTCTGACATTTGTCCAGTGAACCTCCTTCAAGATCAGAAACAACCCCATGGAGAGGGCTCCCAAGAATTGGAATATGATATGTATAAAGGGAACCCTGAAAACCTATATGTACATGCTGCATAATCTTGACCAGGTGGGTTAGAAGTGGCATCACCTGAAGAAGTCTCTCTCTAAACCTTACTCACTCCATACCACAGCTAACCACAAGGCTCTTCCTGTATACTGCCTCCACCCTATCTGAAGAGATCACCAAATTAGATTTCAGAGTATGAGAGAAACCCCAGAAAAATGCAATGTTTCCTTGAAAGCTTTTTACTTTTTTTTTTTTTTTGAGACAGTGTTTCTCTGTGTAGCCCTGGCTGTCCTGGAACTCACTCTGCAGACCAGGCTGGCCTCGAACTCAGAAATCTGCCTGTCTCTGCCTCCCAAGTGCTGGGATTAAAGGTGTGTGCCACCACTGTCGGGCTCAGCTTTTTACCTTTTTACCCTTTTCTAGGCTAGTAAACTGAAGTCCAGAAAGAAGAGAGAGTTGGTGTAATTCTGCATCCTGCATTACAGATACCAGCATTCTTTCTACCTGTGCCTTCAGGGCTCTGCAAAAACATGAGCCCCCTGACTGTCTCGAGATCAGCATGAAGAAGCATGTGTCTATCATACAGAATATTTCTCCATGAGTGTCACATACCCAGGAACAAAATACTGAGCTGCCTCTGCATATGACACATTAAGTGGCACCCAGATTTTCTTTTCATTATTGTAGTAAAATACCCCAACCAAAAGCAACAGAGGGGAAGAATGGGCTGAATGGGATTTCAATTCCAATTTACAGCTCATCGTTTTGTAGATATCGAAGAAGAAACTCAAGGAGGTGATCATATTACATTCAAAGTCAAGATCAAAGAGAGAGTAACTGCAATCCTTTCTTGTTTGCTTGTTAGCTCTCTGTGTCTAGCTAGATTTACTCTTATACAGTTCAGAGACCCACGCCTAGAGAATGGTGTTTCCCAAGAGGAGATGGGTCTTCTGCATCAATTACCAGCCCAGACAAGCCCTGCCCTAGAAGTGTCCACAGGCCATACTGGTCTAGATTAACAGTGTTCAAAGGAGATGGATGACCTTCCTGAGAGTGAGGACCATAATGACTGACTCCAAAGGTGAGGGGAGTATGAGACTTATGTCCTCAGGAAGGAAAAATGCACATGATCTGAGGGTCTGAGCCAGGGACAGGAAAAGATGTCTAATCAACAACAGGAAAGACAGGTTTCTCAGAAGAGAGAGGGTAAAAACACTGAGGGAATGCATGGCTGACCCTAGAATAGGCAGTGAGCACCAGAGGATAGTGTTCTGTCAGGCAGGAGAGCTGGTGAGGGAAGACCATGGCCCCAAGAGAGGCCTTGAGAATGAGCAATGGCCTGGGCTGGGACTGAGCTGGAAAAACTGGGGGCTAAAGGGGTGCTCGTTGCTAGTGGCGTCTGGAGGCTACACTTCCAAGATCTAGAGTGGTACCTTCTCCACTTTACAATCACCCCCGTGTCATCATCCCTGTGAATACTCTTACCAAACACTAACTGTACCAATGACTTTAGTGACATCATCTCACTCCATCCCAAAGAAACAGCCGAAAATTGCTTGGAAATTTGAGTCTGTGTGTGTATGTGTGCAGCTCAATTATTTGAGCTCACCCTTTCCCACCCCTTTTGTTCTTGAGTTTCAGAGTGTGTGTATGGACTGTTTAAGCAGCCAGTAGTGGGGTCAGGTCTATACGTGGATCTGCTCACTCCCTGTGCTTGCAAGGCAAGTATGTGAGTAATGGGGCTCCAATACCTGGCGGACATGGGCCGTGTTCTTCTCCATGCTACATGTAAGGAGCCGTCAGAGATACTGTGATGTCATTTAGAGTTGATACAGAGTACTTGCCTATATCTGCCTAACTCTAATCTACATTATTGTTTCCCTCTCTTATGTTGTAGGGACAGACTAATGGGGCTGTTAGAAAGCCAAGCAGAGGCCAGGGATAGGCTCTCGGAAGAAACTCATGTAGAATAGTAAATAATTGGGAAATGTGGCATCTGAGAATATGTGCTGGTGGTAACACATTGTTTGCCTGCATTTTGACGGACTTCTCTCTTTTATAGCAAGTGCCTCTGGAGACATCTCTGATAGCACATACCCTGAGCATGCAGGGCTATGCTGCCTTAGCCCTTGAAGCGCCTGTCCATCTCCAACCAGCCCCAGTGTCTGAAAGGAGAGAGAGAAAAAAAAATACTTTTTCAACTGGCAATATTCATCAAAATGAATTGGCAACACCTATCAGCCTGCAACAGCAGTTTGCAACTTGCTTGGCAACAAATCTTCTCGGGGACATTATCACACAGGAAACAACACAGGATAAATTCCTTGCACGATATAATTCTGCCCCTCCCTTCACCTCCTCCCCACTTCAAAAAGATTTAACATCTAATTCAGGTTTTGACGAGCCACCTCATTCCTGTAGACACTCTGTTGATCTCTGTCGAACCCCAACGGCCTTGGACAGAATAAACTGAAGGAACAGGGACCCAGGGATGTGAAATGTAGGCCATGATAAATAAATACATTACCTCTGCCTTTGACAGAGCACCCTGACCTCCAACACAAGTGCCAGGTAACATCTGTTTAACAAAAGTCACCCTCATACTTCTGCAACCTCAGGGTCTCAAAGTACAAAAACAAAGGCGAGATGCCCACAGAGGCGACCCCATTCAATCAGAATCCAGACACAGCAGGGCCTGGTGGTTGTGGTCAGAGCTTTTTCTTGGGTTCCCAAAATGACCCAAAGGACTTCAAAGGAGGAAACACGTTTCCTCCTGTAAAATTGGAGGCTTGTATCGTAGCTCATGAGAAGAACCCCTGCCTAGCAAATCATGAATGCTCAGCAGCCTGGGGCTAGAGTGAATGAGGGCAGAATATCACAGCTCACATAGGAAGAAAGGGTCAGAGTGAGGAATCAAACACAAGTTTTGTTTTCAAAATTATCCACTGGCTGGAGAGATGGCTCAATGGGTAGGTAAATCATTTGCCACATGAGGATAAAGATCTGAGTTCAAATCCCCAGAACCCATATAAATCCTAGCCATGATGGTCTGAGTCCGTAACCACAGTCTTTCCATGATGGAATGATGACAGGTAGAGAAACAAAAATCTGTAGAACCTCACGGTCCAGCTAGCCCAGCACCACAGCAGTGAACTACAGAAGAGAGACCCTAATCTTAAGCATGGCGGAAGGCAGGAGCCAACACTTGAAGTTGTGTTCTGATCCATACATACCATGGATAATATGTAGCTGGGTCTCTCTCTCTCTCTCTCTCTCTCTCTCTCTCTCTCTCTCTCTCTCTCTCACACACACACACACGCACACGCACACACACACACACACACACACATACTTCCCTGATGAGGACTGAGCTGGGACTCAGTATAATTGTTTTGCTTTAAAGAAAGTATCAACGTTTTACCTAGATATTTATAAATACCTAAATATGAAGGTTGTCTAAATATTGCAAAAAGCCAATATTTCTATGCAGTCATTTTGGAATCTGAATAAACTGTAGCCAATCCCATTTACAGAGATGAAAACTGAGAATGGGGCTGGGGCGGTGTGGGGGGGTGTCATTTGCCCCAAGTTGCACAGCCAGGACCTGGATGAGCTGGTAAAAGCAACAGGCCCCAACTCTGTGGGTTGTGTCTTTCACAGGGGAGAGAAGACAAAGGATGTAGGCTGTGAAAAACTTCAGGCCTCTAGAAGTGGTCCAACCAGTGTGGCAAATACTGTCCTAACAAAGAACTCAGCAGGTCTGGGGGAATATCTAAGAAGGAAGCTCTTGTTTGTGGTTTTGACTGAGGACTCATTTAACCTAACAGATAGGCTAAAGCCTGGCACACAGAGAGTGCTGCATAATTATGGGTAGAACGGAAATGACCCATCGTGTTGGACGATCCATCGTGTTGGACGCATGTGCAGCGTGTGGAATCTTTCAGAGACCCCACTGCTGACAGCTGGCTGACACCGGAAGCTGTTTATCTCACGCAGATACTCGCGTTGTTCATTTCACTACTCCATCTTTCCCTCTGTATCCTCACCTCCATGCGGGTCCGGAGGGGCAAGGACGGCTTGTTTGTTCAGTAACCTAACAGCAGCGCTCAGCACTCGCTCTGGCTCCTCAGTAAACACATGCTGGGCGAATGAGCACTCCTGCTTTTCTTTGCTTTGCTGGAGCTCTTCATTGAGACTGGCTGTGTCTACTGGCTTTCCCTTGTGAAAGTAATCCATAAACACAGAAAATGATCATAGTAAAAAGAGATACAAGTGAAGCATCCAATTTTGCAGTTGTAAAATAAATCAATAAATCCAAGGGATGGGGACTTTTTTCCTCAAGGCTGCAGGTTTCCCGCAACAGATTTTAGACTAGAATAATGTTCAGTGAGTCCACATGACAGTCTTACTGTCTATCGCAGCCTGTGTGTATGTAGCTCCTGCTCCTCTGGGTATTCAAGGGTTCTTTGAATAAATGTGGGGTAGACGGTAAGGCCATATGCGCATGCTCAGATGCCTCTTCAAAAGTGCCAGCCACAGAAAGCATGGGTCATTGACAGCCTCCAGACACGGTACCTTGGAACCTACTGCATTGTTAATATCAGGCCACTCTTCTCACTGTTTCCAGCCAAGGTCAATGCACAGGACGACGATCCCTGTCCCGCTCGGATGCCGGTAATAAACATCCTAAGCCTAAAACTTTCTGTCACCTCACCTGGAACTTTGGCAGAGTCCCACTACAGTCTAAAGCTCTACACATCCAAACCTTCTCTTTGGGCAGGAGCAAGGTTTACAACATGTTCTGATGCCTCAGACCACCTAATTCTGTGTACTTTACACTTAGGTCCCCCAAGAAATCTCTCATTTGCCTAATCTCTTGGAGTCTATTTCTCTGAGGACCCAAGCTTACTGCTCTTGGCACTTGGCCCCGCATGAGTCTACTAACTGATCCTTGGACATGCGCAGACTCTTCCTGCTATCTTCCCCTGGATGCAGGGCTAGACGCTTCTGTCGTGAGTGGACATCCAAGGGGGCTCACTCGGAGGTAGAGTCCAGTTATCATTCTGGAAACACGTGCCTCACGTGTCCAGCATGGCTCTCCATGTTGCCATCGCCACCCTCCTGGGGACTTCCTGTGGACCAAGAGAGTTCCTCTAGAAGCTGGCATATAAGCAGGGGCTTTGACACACAAATATGGAAGAAGTCCTTTCCCCAGCAAAGATGAAAGAAGCATGCCCTGTCCTTCCTGTCACCCAAGGCCACCTGCAGCTTGCTCACTCCCCCCAGGCATGAGCTGGTATCCAGTCCATACTTCCAGCAGTTCTATAAAAGGTGTACCCCAGGCACAGTCATTTGAGAACTTATTTCCAAGAAGCCAAATTTAGCCAGATACAGAGCCAAGATTCCAGGACCATCTTCACCTTTGGGTGGCATCCATTTTTTGGAAGGAAAGACTACCCACTATCCTGACCTGATATGTGAAGACACTGAATTTCATAGGAGTTAACAAAAAACAAAACTGTTCAGATGCCACAACTGGAATTCTGCCTATCTAATCCCAATATGTGTAGGAAGCGAGCAGCATGTTGAATAGATGCCTTCCTGAAACATACCAGAGGACACAGAAGCAGCAGCAAGAATCACTGTATGGTTCCCATCAGGGAACAGGAAATACGGGACACAGGACCCCTGGTAAGATGGGGCTAAAGCTTGAAGCCCCAGAGACCCTGAAGGAGTACTAGGAGTTTTACCTGCACCCAGGACCAGGTCCCTGCACATAGCCACAGGCCCCTATAGAGAGAATTGTGGCCATCAGTCATGTAGGGGCAGTGCCCCCAAGACCTACCACATGTAGATGAGGCATCCCTAACATTTCAGACCAAGGCATTTCAGAAGCAGCTACCGTCAGACCCCAACCCACCCAAAACTGTATATAAGATCCTATGAAGACGGAATAAAGGTGCGTAAGAACTATTCTGTTTTCTGAGAGCATCTGTCACAAGAGCTGTAACACTGCCTGGGAAGAGAATGCTCTTCAGTACAACATCTCAGAGCAGCAGCAGCAGAGGCAGCAACAGAGGCAATTTCCCCTCCTGCTTGTGCCCTGTCCCCTTCACTTGAACCCTCCTGCTTGGCCCGGCCAGAGATCTTCACAGATAGCCTCCATAAACAGACTGGCAGGGAGCCACAGCTCTGAAAGAAACCGTTCTTCAAATGAGACCAGGATGATAAAGTCCTGCCCCAGACCCTGTGAGACAAGCTGAAGATACCCAGAATCCTATGCAGAGACTGAGAGCCAGAACTCACTCCAAAGAAGATGTTGTGGCTTGACAGGCTCTGGGATTCTCCCTAAGGATGGAGGACTGAGCCCAGGCTGAGCACCAGGACTGAGGTCACAAGACTGCCTCACTACATAAACATACGTCAAGCCCCAGAGTATAGAGCCCTGATGGCCTGAGTTTGTAGGTTAGTCTAACTTTTCAAAAGTGGGCTTGGTCTCAGAGAACCTTCCTGTCCTCTGTCACTACTGAGGAAAATTTTGGGGGCTAAGGATAGTTGTGTTAAATCAGGTTAATCTTTTCTTTGTTTTCCTCAGTCTTATTACAAAAAGGCAGGATTGTTCTTTTCTTTACAGGCCCTCCAGGATCTTATTACCCTGCTTCAGTGCTTGGTTGGACCCCAGGGTAAGCCTTGTGACTTGCTTAGCTTAGAGACAGACCCCTATCCTGGTCAGAACAGAAGTCGATGGGTAGATCGTGTTTCTTAACTGGAAACAACTGTCTACCATGATCCCTCACCCACACATAAACATTCAAGGGCATGTTCATGCTTACATATGTGCCCCATCACCCTTGGAGGCTCTCCAGCCTTATACAGCAAAGACAATTCTTATCTTCCTTTCACAGAAACAAACAAAACACACAGGCATACAAATACAAAGTGGCTGAGTCTCAAGTCAGGAGATACCAATTCCAGAATGTCCTGGCACTTGGGAGGCAGAGGCAGGCGGATTTCTGAGTTCGAGGCCAGCCTGGTCTACAGAGTAAGTTACAGGACAGCCAGGACTACACAGAGAAACCCTGTCTCAAACAAACAAACAAACAAACAAAACAAAACAAAAACAGTGTGATCCCCCATACGATGCCAGGGCAGAAGCAGAAGTTGATCATTCAGTATCTCTACATTCAAAGTGGCTGATAAAAAGCCGCCTTCAGGTGATGTGATTAGTACTTCTAATGTTTGGGGCCAGCTCATACCATGATGGATGTTGACCTATGCACTCCTTATCTCTATTAGATACCAGGATCACCTCTTCATGAGGACATCAAAGCTGTCTCCATCTTTAGCCCTTGGGTGAGGGATTGGTGTGAGAATCCTGTCTCGGGATGTTCTGCCAGAATTACCATCCACCGAAGCCAGCAGCCAATGAGGAAACAAGCTCAGGCACTAGCTGAAAATCCACACTCTCACCAAGGACGCTTGTCTTTGCACATCCACACTGCAGGGTTCCCCACAGTGAGATCCACTCCACTGAACTAAGGCTTCCCTCCTCTGTTCTGGGGATTAGAGATAGCCAAAGTGTGATGGGGAGGGGGGAGAAAAGCCTCCTTGTGTATACGTTTATATAGAAATTAAAGGGTCAGAGTTTAAGTGGACAATTCCAAATCAGTCACCTGAGAGCTCGAATTAGCTTTGCTTTTCTGCATGCTAACTCCCCCTAGGTGTCCTGTTTAATGATTAAACGGTGTCTGATTCTGAAGTTCTTCAAAGGAGAGGAATTTGTACAAGCCCGAGGGCAGCGAAGGCTCCCTTTAGCAGCAGGCCAAGGAAGTACTATTTCTTCTCTTGGTGCCTTCCTGCAGGCTGGTCTGAGGACACCCCAGGCAGCATTTGGGCAAGCCCCAGGCTGTGGGTTAGGTCCCCAGGAACAGGTCTGTAGTTCAGAAGGCGAGTTTAGCAGAAGAGGTAGGGGGGGGGGAGAAATGCCTAATGTAATTCTAAGAAGGACTTTCATTTCATATTCGATCACTTTCGTAATGAGGAATCATTTTACACTTAACATTCACATTTAAAGTGTCAGTATTTCTTTGGCCTCTAAGGACATATTAAATGGATAGCAGGTACTAAATATAACAACACTCTTGAAATTGAAGAAACACAGAGCCAAATAGATAAATGTGATTTACTTATTATACACATATGCGAAATGGTCTTTGTACATGTAAGGATAGACAATATTTACCAAATAAACATATTGAAACATGTACTCTTATCAGGTACATGTGGCTGTCTCGGTTTTACAGATGGGAGATACAAGCTTCCTGAGTCAGGTGTCCAAGGTCACATACAAGGTGACAGGCAGGGATTGTACCAACAGGCAGATATTGCTTATAGAATCCTAGCATGTAGAAATCATCTTGTGTTTCAGCCCACTAAATTTCAGTTCAGCATGTCCCACCTTCTGTCTAATTGTCCTTCTGACTGTCAGAATGGGATCCTTGATTTCACAAACCCTCAGTTCATCTAGAGCAGCAGCTCTCAACCTGTGGGTCACTACCGCTTTGCCAAACCTCTATCTCTAAAAATATTTGCATTATAATTCATAAGAGTAGCAAAATTACAGCTATTAAGTAGCAACAAAAATAATTTTATGGTGTGGTCACTACACCACAAGGAATTGTATTAAAGGATCACAGCATTAGTAAGGTTGAGAACCAATGATCTATACCAATGTTTAAGTATCATTGGTTTTCGGCCTTCCTTTTTTCATCTCTAAAAATTCATATTACATTGCCCTGATGGAGATGTATGAAGAGACACTGTGTACACAGACACCAAATGCGATAGTTAAAATAACCATCACTAGTCAATAAATCCCAGGAGAAATGGTAGCAGACTCATCTTTGCTTACAAGGGCCATCTGGGTGGCCAAAGCTTAAAAGGTTTGCTTCCAAGAGAACCCCAGGGATCCTCTGTAGCTGCATGTAATCTCTGCATGGCTCTGCACTGGGAGAACTCTGACAGGCAGCATTCTGAAGGAGGTGGGGAAATTTTCTCAGCAGGCGACTATAAGCATGCTTACAGTTTATTAGCTTTTTAAAGTACCAAGTCTGAGAGTTTTGCGGAGGAAGTGGTCAGAGATGGTCACTGCTCTGGAGTTGGAGAGGATTTCAGAAGGGAGGGAGGGAGGGAGGGAGGGAGGGAGGGAGAGAGAGAAAGGAATTAATTAGCTTGTCACATCTCCCCAGTGCTCAGGAGTGTGAGAGAGTCTTTAGACAAGGGAATCATTTCCTACTGGTGACGAGCATCCACTTCCGGCTTCTTTTCCTGGTTCAATTCAGAGTTCCCAAGTTATTCACAAATCAGCTCGGCATTCACAACAGTCCCACGGAGCAGCTACAGACCATGCTGCAGTGTTAAGCCGTGCACTTTTACACACACAAGTCTAGACCGAACCTGCACGTTACTACCTTGTCACACTGACAACTGGATGTGTCCTGGAGTTGTGAATTTAGGCCGATTTTTCTATAAATTTTTTATTAAAATTTCAGCTTACATTGAATTTAAACGTTTAAATTTTAAATGTTTGTGAATTTAAGTCACGGATACAATCTCATTTTAATTTTTGTTTGTATTTTTGTCTTTGTAAGTAAGCTTTTAATTGTACCTGCTGTGAGGGCGATTTCTAAACCTATATACATAGAAGCGAGACGAGATGGAGTTGGCAAGATGTGCTCACAAATACATATATGTTCATATACATGCAACAGTATTAATTAAATAAGAGATCATAAAGCTGAGAGGAAGTTTGGGGACAGGAAGATGCTGAAGAGGATAAACTGTGGATTAAAACTGATGTAAATAGAGTAATAGTACCCATGTGTGAAATTCTCAAAAATAATGAAAGGCAATGCTAAAATGAATGCTAAAAACCTTTATATAAATATTTGCCTCTTTCTTTTAATAGTTTTTAGCATTTCGGAAGATATGGGGGTTTTTTTCTGAAAACAGGTAATTGTCTTGGTTTATACATTTTACATATTTTTTTTTATATTCTCAACATTAACTTCAGTGGGACTTTCAGCTGACAAGAAATGTGAATATATGAAAATACATATCCGTTCTGAATAAATTCCATTTATATTTTAACCACCTAGGCTATTGTTTCCAATAGGACCAAAGTCACGGGGAAATTTTAAGGGCATCAATATCTTTAGTGATTTTTGCTGAGAAGTGAAAAGGGTAAATCAATCTTCTGTAAGAAATATCAGCTTATGAATCACGTGTCTCTGCTAATACTCACCCGACATAGTTATTCCACACCCAGCACCTGCAATAATAATTAAATTAAGCTCCATCTTATGTTTTGATGTCTTCCCATCCCGTGAATATCACACACATTTTCATTTTGAAGATATTTTGGCCAAAGTATAAGGACAGAAAGTATATAACTCAGCAGCTCCCCATCTTGTAGTGCATCCAATTGTGCCATCACTGCAACAGCTCCACATCCTTCATTTCCTTGCCATTTGTATCTGACCTTGCACCCAACAAAAGGACCATTTTGCAGACAACAGCACTGAAGCTACTAGCCCTAACAGAGCTCGAGCCACAGAAAGGATCCTCTCATCAGAAGCGCCTCCTACCGGCCTTTGAAAAATGCTCTTTTGTGCAAACGCTTGCTTTCTTTTTATTTCTTCAGGGGCAGGGATTTAAGAAGTCTCAATTTGTCCTCTAACAGGAGTTCTAGGGTGACACATACAAAGATGATACCCTAGAGGATGGGCAGATAGTGGGGAACTTTTGTGACACCCTCAAGAGAAGGTTAGAGTTCTGTCCCAAATAGCTGTAGAGAAAATACAAAACAAAAACTACAACAGAAGCTGTGAAGATCAGCCTTGAAGTGAGGGGACCCCCCCCCCATCAGAAGGTATAAACAGTCTCCTTTCCCACACCACAGGCAGGCCTCATTTTGATATCTATGTCAGGAAAACAAGAGGCAGGAGGACATCCTGTCTCCATTCCCCACCCCCTCTGCCCCTATTTTCTTCTCCTGAGAGCCCTGGCAATAGCAGTTGCTGTCAGGCTGTAATTTAAAGCAAGCCAATGCAAACTTGAACCAACTTTATGTTGTGATTGACAGGCCGAATTGGAGAGTTATTTTCCCCCAATTGCATGAAATCCGTGCAAGCAGGTCCTAAGACATCTCATATTATTCCTTAATCCACTCAACAGCAATGTTTGGCATCCAGCTTTATAATAAAAGGTATCAATTAGGAGCTGTCGATGTTTTCTGAGGCAATATCTAATTACAGTCACTTGCTATAGGCGATCTTGTTAAAAAATTTGAACAGAATGAGTAAGTATTCCTGACAAGTTTAATGCATTATTAAAGGCGTAATTACTCAGTTATTGCTCATGTAATCCTGAGTTAATTATGTGACTTCAAAATTCATCACTTTTATGTTTATTGAACTTTGATAAGTTCACCCATATCTGATTTATCCCAGTGATCCATTCCCTTTTTTTATATCAAACCAGTTCGGAATTGAGCAGTCATTTCCCAAGCAGTGGCAGGGCATCCCAAACTGTCATTTGTGAAGGACACCAGCATGGAGATGTGCCACACTGCCACAGGACACAGGCATCCTTCTACACACTCTCAACAGAAGTTGTGAAGCCTGTTGGTTAGAGCCATGGGAGTGCAGACCTGCTTTCCATACCTCAGTAGACGTAAGGGCTCAGAACTCTGACCATTCATTACCTTTGAGAAGGTGACTCCAAACATCTTGCAGATATATGGGAAGTGAAGAATCCAACACAGAAGAAGAGCAAACCAACTAAAGTCAGGATGGTCATAAACCACATTTCCCTAAATAAGAACTTTCTGTTTTCTAAGACTGGGGGAAAAAATAAAAATTAAAAACAGACAAGTAAAAAACTTCTGCTGGCAGACGTCACAATCTCAGAATCTAAGAACTGAAGCAGGAGGTCACAGTTATCAAAATAAATAAGCAAAATAGTGTTCTATCTATCTTCTTTCTTTATTTGAGAAGGAAGAACAGAAAGCATGCTAGGAATAGAAAAATAAATCATTTTCCTAATCACTGTAGATTAGGTACTACGTTCCTTAATGTGTGTAGCAGGTACTTCCCACACACTAAGAAATTCTCCTGTCAATATCAAAGGGGTGTCCTGCAGTCATTTAGGTTCCAATGTTGTCTACCTGGCCACAATGTGAGCTCCCTCCCTTCCTAAAATGAAGGCTCTTTTCTCACAAGACTCCCCAAATTTCTCTCCTTAAGATGTCAGCTGAAACTGGTGCTTGTGGCATGATCAAGAGGCAGAGGCTGATGGATTTCTGTGAGTTTGAGGCCATCCTGGTCTACAGACAAAGCTAAAGACAGCCAAGGCCACACAAAGAGACCCTCTCTCAGAAAAATAAAAAAAGATGTCCTTTGAAATTAAAACATAGTAATCTATACTCCTGATTAAGTAGTTATAAATCAAATTTCCTAAGCCATCTCCTTGACTTTTATGAATTCACTAGGTCAACTCACAGGACTCAGGGAAACAATCCTCTTAATGTTGCTACAGCAGATTAAAGCCCACAAGCAGGACAGAAAGCACACTTAGGACCCGGTATGTGAGAAGAGGCATAGAACTTCCAAGCTCTCTCTGATGTGCTGTCCTCCAGACACTTCTACGTATTCAAACACAGCCAGCCATTCTTCAAGCTCTGCCCTTGTGGGATTTTATGACGGTCTCATCCTGTAGGCATCGCTGGTTACATCTTTGGTCTTTGGCGAGTGACTATAAACTTTTCAGCCACTCTGCCTCCCAAGAATTAGGTGGAAGGCTGAACATTTCTACCTTCCAATGACGTGATCGTTTCCCCTGGCAACCAGCCTCCTGCCTGAGGCTTTCCAGGAGCACATGAAGAGTGGGCTCTGAAAAACATAAGATGTGCCTCTCATCCAAGAAGTCCCACAGGATTTAGAAGCTCTGCTTCAAAAACTGAGATCAAAGGCCAAATAACAGAACAAAATATTATCCCAAGGCCCAGTACCACAGATTGAGAACCTCTGCCTCAGTAACCATAGGCAAATACATAACATACAATCCTGATTATCTCAACGTTTACACTCACTACACCTGATAGTTGTCACACTTCACCTAGTCTTTCAGCTAAGAGCCCATCTGTCTTTCTTAACAAATCACTGGCCCTTGGAGTCTCTGAACTTGAGTTTGAAGACCTTAAATAGATTGAGTATGCTACCTTTCAGGCTGCTGGTATTTACCAATTAAGAATTGGTAAATACCTCTCTTCATGGTCCAGGGCACAGCATGGGGGTGCAGAACATAGAGGACAGCCTCCACAGTGATCTACAGGATCCTTGCATGCTCACGTTCCTGGCGTTTGGTTTCTGTATAAACCACTACCTTTTTCACCATTACAAGAGTGTCAGGGCCTTAGGTTGGTGCCCATAACTTGAGAAAACTCAAGATTCCTCCCAACAAGTGTGAGGATCATGGAGTCCCAATGCCATAGACAATAGCAGGTGGTCTATGTGTGCGTTGCAGGATGGAGGGGAATAATTCCAGTAGCCTATAAGAAGAGGATACATGGTGTATTTTAGTTTAGGACCTTGTTCTCATCATCATTTGGGAAGACAACTTTTGCTCATATTCCAAGTGTGTTCACCACAGGGGTGATTGCTTCCCTTGTCTCTCTCAGATCCTCCAGTGTCACCTATGATCCTGAGCCTGGGTGTATGGGATATCTCCTCTCTCCAAAGAACTTAAGACAAGTGAAAATGCAGTCACCACCCAGGCTGTGTAGCAACTGAGGTAATAAATCCCACTCCGTTTCCACTCAGAGGAAGACTCTTCAATTAAGTAAGAATTGATTTTCTAATGATTTTTTTTCCTCCTGCTGGCCATTGGTAGTAGACTGCTTGAACCAGCTCCAGCCCTCTCTGGTAGGAGAGGATAATAAACCTGCTGCTGCTGCTGCTGCTGACAAAAGAGTTGGCCTCAAATGTGGGGAGTGCTGTAATCATTCTATCCGAGGTAAAGATGGTAGGGCCCATAGTAAAGGGTCTAGGTAACAGAGGCTAAAAATGCCAGTCCCTGTGGGTGGAAACATAGCTTAATGGTGTACCCATGTGCCATTATGACCCGAGTGGATGGCACCAATTTTTTTTCTGGGATCCCCAACCACTATCATGTGGAATGACAAAGGGGACATGGAGACCAAGGGAGACATGGATAGCAAGACAAGATGTGAGTGAAGAAACAAACTGTTGAGAAGCCATAATCCAAGCCCATCCTTCCTGGGAAAGGCAATCTCGTTTGCTCAGGGACAATTCTTAAATACAGCTTTGGATGGTCCTATTGGTTAACAGGTAAGAGAAGAGAGCTGAAGGAGCAATCAGGAGACTGTGACTGTCAGAGTATGGCAAAATCCCATATCACATCACTGCCATAGCTGGCCACAGGGTGAAGGTTAAAGGGAGGAAACCTGAGATGGAGATGGAGAAACTATGGAGAAGTTCCAATTGAGTACTGTGAAAAGGGAGAGAGGGTGAGAGAGATGGAGATGGAAAGGGAGAGGGAGAGAGGGAAGGAGGGAGGGAGGGAGGAAGGGAGGAAGAAGAGAGAAAGAGAGAGAGGGAGAGAGAGAGAGAGAGAACTGAACCCACTTCTGCTCTAGCTATTAACAAGACATTCAAGACACAGATTGATGCTATGCACTGAATGATCACAGTTAGTAATGCATTATATATTTCAAAATTGTTTAAGTTTTTAAAATTTTAACATGGATGCCACAAAAACAGTAAGTTGGTGAGTTGATGGTTATGTTAGCTAGCTTGATTAAATATTTCCACAATATGGACCTTGGACCTATCTTAGTTATCTCTCCTGTTGCTGTGATGAAATACGCGGACTAAGCAACCAAAGTGAGAAAGGGTTTCTTTTGTCTCCTAGTTCCAGGGTACAGTCTAGCTTGATGGGGAGCCAAGGAGGTAGAAACTCGAGGGCATTGATCATGTTATAACCACAGTCAGGAAGCAGAGAAAGATGAATGCACACTGCTGCTCAACTCCCTTTCTCTACCGATACAGTCCAGGATCCCATGTGCCCATGGTAGACCACCTTTCCCACCTGAATTAACACAATCAAGACAATGCCACCCAGGCATGTCCATCTCCAAGAAAACTCTAGATTCTATCAGTTTGACAATTGACACTAACTACCACACTTCCCTATAAACATATGTAAATTATTGCTAATTACAAATAAATAAAAATTGGGGTTGGTGATGTAACTCAGTTAGGTAGAATGTTTGCTGCTTAGCATGCAAAAAATCCTCAATTCGATTCCCAGCACTGCATAAAACTAGACACAGTGGGCTCAGACCTATTAGAGTCTCAGCACATGGGAGGTAGAGGCAAAAAGATCTCAAGTTTGAAGCCATCCTCAGCTGCACAAAACCGCCTCATTATAACAGGTAAATAAATGAAAAATAACTAGAATGAATGGAAATACTGTTGCTCTCCCAACCCCTGGAGCTCATGGTCTCTCCTGGAACCCAGACTCGTCAGCAGAATCCCCCAGGAGACTTGAGTAGAAAAAAATAGTTACCAGGTGCTATTCCATCTCAGAGTTTTTCTAACAAAATGCATGGTCTCAATAGTAAATGCACAGGCATCTTGGCTCATTGCAGCCACACAATGGCCACTCTTGTCTAATACAGAGGACTGTTACAAGCAAGCTGTTGTCCGTGAAGCCCCTAAATGATAAAACAAACAAACAAGCCAATTTGACATTTCTGATACTCAGGAACCCGAATGCCATGCTTCACTTAAGATTACAGACTGAGTACCAGTTGTGAATGGTTTGGGAAGGATTTAGCGCAGGGACTCCAATAAACAAAAATAAATTGGCACTTGAAACAATTCCTGCCATGCATGCGCCATCAGGAAAGCAGGAAAAGAAAGCCTCCAGGAATAATAATACTACGGCTACTGTTACCACTGCTGCTACTGTTAAGAGCAGGAACATCACACCAACTACTTACCAACCACTCCCAGGGCCCAGGAGCCAAGCTAAGAGCTTCTGACAGGCCACACCGCAGCAGCTTGCTAACAATTGCTGTTATGATTCTCAGTTAACAAGAGGCGAAAGTGAGGCTCAATGGGGCTGTGGACAGTTTCCAAAATCCTGTCACTATAAATCTCTGAGTCATCCATGTCAGCCTGACCCTAACGTCATTGTCCTTAACCAAGTGCCTGTAATGTGCCAGGTGCATGAACAGTTCTTTATATTAATTGAGACACTTAATGCTTAAACATGACTATCAGTTCTGTACCAGTGGTCCCTGGAAAGAGCTGAGGCTTGGAAACATTAGTGGTCTGGGCATGATGTGGTCTCTCCTATCCAATAAACTACTGTCCAACTGAAGAAGCCAGACTGAGTGATGTTGAAGGTGTGACAGCTAAACCACTTCATAGAGCCAGAGGCTGTGGAACGGCTTAATGTATAAAAGCACTGGGAGCCAGACTTCAAGTCCCCAGAACCTTTGTAAAAGTTGACAACGTGTTACAAGCATCTTTAGCATTCCTTCTGGGAGATGTGAGATGGGGACAGGGGGACCCCAAGACACTTGACTGCCACCTAGCATAGACACCTACATGAACACACTTGCAGAGTCAGAGAGACAGAGACAGAGAAAAAGACACACAAACACACACACACACAGAGAGAGAGAGAGAGAGAGAGAGAGAGAGAGAATAGGATGTGGCTAAAACAAATCAGGAATTATTAATGCATGATAATGCTTTTTTCAATTATTTGCTTTCAGGGTTTTATTTTATTTGAAATGAATATATAACAATTGTATGTATTTATATATTAGAGTATAATGTTTAGGTAAATGTGTTTGTGTGAGCATGTCAATGAGAGAGAGGGAGGGAGAGAGAGAGAGAGAGAGAGAGAGAGAGAGAGAGAGACTCTCACTGTAGGCTACCTACAATTCCTAATTCTTCTGGTGCCAGGATTATATGTGTGCATCAGAATCCCTGGCTTACTTGTGTACTTTTGATATGAAAATAATATAGGCTTCTGCTGGAAACTTTGAAAGACAGAAACTCACATCAATAACATGAAAATACCATATAAGTCTCTGCATAGAAGAGGTTGTTCCTCACTTTGCATAGGTTTCCCTCCATGACGCACTTTTCGTGTGTGTGTGTGTGTGTGTATGTGTGTGTGTGTGTGTGTGTGTGTGTGTGTGTGTGCGCTGCTCATTTCTGTGTATTTGAGACAACAATTTATGTGGCTACAGCTCATGTGGTTTTGTTTCATTTTGTTTTTTAACCTGTGTTAAATCAAGGCTCATTTCCTTGCTACTCTGGCACTTTAATTACTCGGCCAAATGTCACGCTTTGGCTGCCCTCATTGAGTCTTTGTCACTCTTGTGCAAGCTTTAATGTTTTGGGGTATCTCTGCTTTTAATGTGTTTTAGGACACCTCTCTGCAGGTGGGCTGGTTAGTGACTTTCAATCTTTTTGACAAATGTGAGCAAGTTGATTCTGAAAATGTGACATTTCCACTCCATCTTATATTATTATTATCAATCAGGTACTAACTTACTAATTTTGGTCTCTACAAAAAAAAATAATAACTGCTTCAATTTATATTATTTTAAAATATTTTTATTTTCCCTAGTCTAATTATGTTTCTTCCTTAGTAAAATATTTATCAGTCTTTTCTACTTAGCTTTTAATTGTAGTTTAATATTTTATTATGAAAAAATATGTATATATAATAAAAGACACATTGTATTGATTATAAGTAGTTCCTTAATTTGTAGTTTTGCATATGACTTCACTGATCTTTAACTACTCTCTACTAATTAAATCCTTAACTTGTGACTTTCTTTATTTTAGAAATTTCAAAACCAGGGGCTAGAGATAACTCAGCAGTTAATAGCTCTTGCTTCTCTTGCAGAGGACCTAAGATTGGTTCCAGCACCCATCTTTGGTAGCTTATAACTGCCTGTAATGCCAGCTCCCATACGTCCTTCTACTGGCCTCCGATTGGACTGCACTGGCACACGCATACCCACATACCCACACATATGCATGCATAAATAAAAATATAAAAATCAACAAACTCTCTGAAAGAAAAGAAATTCGAAAAATAAATCTTCTTTATATATATATATATATATATATATATATATATATATATATATATATATATATATATATATTTTCAAAACAGGGTTTCTCTGTGTAGCCCTGGCTGTCCTGGAACTCACTTTGTAGACCAGGCTGACCTCGAACTCAGAAATCCACCTGCCTCTGCCTCCCAGGTGTTGGGATTAAAGGTGTGCGCCACCACGCCCGGCATTACAATTTTTTAATGCCATGCTAACATGTTATTATTTGATTTTCTTCCATCTGTCATAATTACCTTAAGACTTTTCTCTGTATTGATTGGTGAATGTTCATATGCTCTTACAATGGGACTATGAACTGTCCCAGAACTTGACACATATTATCAGATACAGACTGCGGAGAATGAAGGTATGCTCAGCACAGCGAAGAAAGCAAAGCAAAAATGGAGACGAAGGAATGAAGAGTATCTACCCTTGTGTCGCATGTGACTTGGGTTGGAGGTGGGTGAAGGGGACAGCAGCATGGGACACATCCTTAACGCCAGGCGAAGTTTTCAGCAGAGTCCCTCGAGCAGGAAGAAGCCACAGGAGACTTGGTAAGAGGGTGATTGAGAATTACATCTGTCCAGAGGAGCACACTGTGCCTAGCCCATTTCTTTCCTGACACTTGCACTCATCCCCGGGGATGAGGCATTTAAGAAAATGAGTTTACCAGATGTCCCTGGCAGAAACAGAGTTAGGCTAGCCAGAGTGTAACTCACAGACAGCAGCACAGAGATTTCGAGTTTGCAGGAGACAAAGACTGACTCTAGCTTTTCTGAGGAAGGAGACAGGAATGGCCAATGTAAGAGCTAGGAAGTAGGAGTAGGAGCAGCAGAAACCACAGCTGCACGGGAACCTGTCCCAGAGCTGTGTACATGTGCCCATTCTCTGGGCTAGGCCAAGTGAGGCCAATCTCTCTGCAATGTGATCCTTCCTTCAGGATGGCAGTAAAGTGTCCAGAAGAGCACACTGTGTCCTCCCCATCGCTTCTCTGACTCTTAGCCTCTCCTATCCGGGACCAGATAACATTGTTATCCCTCTCCAGTGTCTCCCAGTTGGAATGCTTGCCCATTCTTAAATGTCCATATCCCTTAGTCACCCAAAATTCATTTCCAGAGCTGAAAAATTCTAGAGAGATGCATGGTTCCATGGACTATCTCTTGGCAAGCTAACAAAAGTAAGCCTAGACCACACCAATTGTTCACTTATATCTTGAAGATGAAATGGATCCCAAGCAATTTGAAACAATGATGAGCCAGGAAGGAAGCCAGAACTTAGACAGTTGAATCTGTTTTTGAAGATGTCTTCTTGGGGTCTTCTTAGAAGCAGAGTAGGAAACACTAGAAGAGAAGGAGATCAGCGAGAAAGAGGGAGGAAAGCAGTCCATTAAGGGTAATAAATCTACATACCATCCACTGTTTAAAAGGTGAAGCTTGGGAATGTTGGGAGCTCAAGGGAGGTGAGGGGACCCACCCAGTAACTAGGAGCTGCATACATCAAGGTTAATTGAGTGCTATGTTAGGTAGGGATGATGTTGATCCTTCGGCTTTTGTAGCCTGCACAAAAGGGCAGCAATACATGGTAAGATACAGAAAGCATGAATGGCCTGTGACAACATATGCTACAAAGGGTAAGGATGAAAATCTTATAGCGGGGAGCTGAGAAAATCAGTAAGTTTTAGGCCCACGTTACCCAAGGTATTTTTAACACTCTAGGCCAGTCACACAGAATCTGACTTGTAAACAAAAACAATTGTGTTAAGAGTTTAGTCTTGAGGCTGGAGAGATGGCTCAGTCATTAAAGCATGTGCCTTGCAAGTACAGTGACCTGAGTCTGATCTTCAGAATCCACAGTAAAACAGTTGAGTTCAGGGTGGCAAGATAGCTCAAAGGGTAAAGACATCGCTGTCAAGCTTAAGCACATGAATTCAATTCACGGGATCCACAGGGTAGAAGGAGAGAGTAGACTCCTTCAGGTGGTTGTCTTCTGGTCTCCCCATGTTTACCTGGGCATACTTACATCAATATACATACAAACACAAACAAAACTAAATGATGAAATAAGTTAGATTTAGAAAGAAAGAAAGAAAGAAAGAAAGAAAGAAAGAAAGAAAGAAAGAAAGGAAGGAAGGAAGGAAGGAAGAAAGAAAGAAAGAAAGAAAGAAAGAAAGAAAGAAAGAAAGAAAGAAAGAAGAAAGAAGAAAGAAAGAAAGAAAGAAAGAAAGAAAGAAAGAAAGAAAGAAAGAAAGAAAGAAGAAAGAATGGAGGGAGGGAGGGAGGGGGAGAGAGAGAGAGAGAGAGAGAGAGAGAGAGAGAGAGAGAGAGAGAGAGAGAGAGAGAGAGATTATATATGCCACCCATGATGGCTTGTTCATGTAATCAATGGGATTGGAAGGCAAAAGCAAATCCTTAGCACTTGCTAGCTAGACAGTCAACCTAGCTGAATCAGTGGTCACTGTGCCAGTAAGTGTCTGCCTCACAAAACAAAATGGGCATCTCTTCAGGAATGACCCCCAAACTTATCTTCTGGCTTCTGTACTTACGCACGTGGAAATACAGGAATATGCATAGGCATACACACACACATAGACCAAAACGCAGTAATTATTTTAATCTTAATGGAGCATTAGCATGTACATATAATTAGGACACACACACATGTGGTTGTGTGTATTTGTGTTTGTGTGTGTGTGTGTGTGTGTGTGCATATGTGTATACTAGGTATTAGTAATGTTAATATATAATGTTGGCCTTTGTACTATTTAACTTCAATGCATATTAAAATGCTAATGTAATTAAAATGTACAATGGTTATAGAATAGCATAGAGGCCAGATCCACAATGCATGAGAAAAACACATTCCAATCTCCTCTATAGATGGAACCATCTAGCAGCAGATAGGTATTCCCTGGCCTGGCCTGTCACCACCTGAGGGATGGCTGCTGCACTGGGATTTGGGCCTTTCTTTCCTTAGTTAAATTCAGAACCTCCCACAAGGATCCACTGGATGTGTTACTCTTGGTCCTATTCCTTGCCTTTTGAGAGAGATGTCTTTCATCCACATTTCTATCTTGAATATTAGCTAAAAGTTAATGTCTAGGGATAGAAAGACATCTCAGGAGTTAAAAGCACTCTTGGCTCTTGTAAAGGACAAGGTTTGATTCCCAGCATTCACGTGGTAGGTCACAAACATCTTGAACTCATGTTCCACAGGATCTGATGCCCAGATATGCACACAGTATACAGACATGCACGCAGGTGCAGCACCCATACACACAAAATATAATAATTTTTTATAAAAAATTAAAAAGAGTTAATATCTAAAGTTGAGGAATCTTACTAGCTCTCAGTAAATAAATAATCTGTCTTCCTGAAAGCCAACCTTGATCTTTATTGTCAAGGTCATCCTTTCAACCTCAGCCCTGGCAGGGCTGGCCTGTCACAGCAAACACACACAACCCAGGAATGACTGTCTGCGAAGATTGAGACAGATATCAAGAGAGAGACTTGTGCCCATGTCTTTTCCACAGAGGTGTAAATAGGAGTCACGTTTTCGGTAGTCTTTTTAAGTTAATGACACGGACAGGAAGTAGGGATGTGGGGTTTAAAACTTGGCATCACGTACTAAAGGTGAGTCCCTAAGTATAAAAGCAGAGCAGGTCAAGTATAGGTCATGGTCCATGGCCTTCTACAGTCCATGGTCTTCTTCTAGAGTCCAGACGTCCAGACTTGAGCCTTTATAAGCAGGATGTGTGTGTGTGTGTGTGTGTGTGTGTGTGTGTGTGTGTGTGTGTGCATATGTGAATATGTGTGTATGTGTATATGTGTATACGATGTATATATGTATACACACACACACATACACACACACAATCAGTTGCTTAATCAAACAAGAATCTGAGTCCTTGTGTCCTCTGTCCTACCTCTCCTAACCTTATTTCTTAGGTATGCCTCTTCCTCTTGGCCTCCTTCCCATGACAGATGACGAGAAAAGCCTCAGAGAATCTAACTTCCCTACACGCATGCGCCATTCTTAGGTCTTTAGAGTTCTTCCCCTTAAGAGGTTGAACTCAATCCTTAACTCCTTGAATCTAAACTGAACTCAGGATGCCTCCTCAAGGTCTCCAGGCTCAGAGAGATCTTCCAGCTTTTTCTCATCTAATAGAACCTGTTGACCAGCTTATTGTGAGAGAGCCATGCAAAGAAATGACAGGGAAAGAACTGGCCTTCATAGCTGTCCCCAAGAATGCACCCACTGAATGAAAAAGTAGTGGAATTGTCAAAAGTTGCTGGTGTGAGCCACAGTTTTGTAGACTGTACGATTCTATATCAATAGACCTGGTGTTTCCCCAGATGCAGAACTAAAATTAATGGCAGAAAAAAATGTCTTCCACTGCACGTTTTCTTGTCACACATAAGGTATCTCATGATTTGCCTCATCCCATAAAGATGTCCCTCTTTTCCAAGGGAAACAGAGATCTTTAATTCAATCAACCATCCCTTCCTCAGTGCAAGGACCTTCACCTCCACCCTCTTCTTGATGAACCCCTTTCCCGCATGGTTCATTCCATCTTCATCTGTCCCATGGTCTAAATCATGTCTTCTCCTGACCATGTGGGCCTTCTGTGTGGACTTTGTACTCATGCATAATTATGCTGTGTCATGTCCTATGTGAGTGTGGGTGAACTAACTGGGAGTCTGATTTCTCTGAACTCTTATTTTCTGGCACATAAAACCGATTACCATAGAACCTATGTCAGATATAGTTTAGTTCCCCCACCCCATCCCTGGTGGAATACTCATTAAATCAAGTCATGAGACTGACTCTTTTGGTCATGTCTGTTCTAAGACATGATCCTAATCCTCTTCGACACCACTTTCAGCAGGGACCGTGCTTTATAGACATAAAAGATTGACGCATAAAATAGGGTTGAATCACAGAAAGCTGCTAAAGTTTTCATGTTGACACCAGAGGAATGCAAGATGACTTATTGGTTCAACAAAATAGTGTGATCTTCTGCATCAAACCTTTGTACACAGGAGTCCTAACCTTTCAGCCCAGCCCTCACCAACTGAGTTTCCACAAAGGATCCTCACCTCTTCCTTTCTTCTTTGCTACAGACCCCAGTACAGGGTCTTATAATGTTTCAGGAAAGAAAGCCATGGGTGGTTGGTAGTTGTAAATGAACCTTGTTGACTGAGTGAATAAACTGGTCTGGCATATGCTTGGTCCCATGATACATGTAAGTGTTTAGAACATATAAATAAGTCAGGTGGATTCCCTGCTACACAGATGGACTCTTCTTTACCTGAATTATTCAGTCTTTGTGGGGACATGATTTCTAATCTTGACCATCTGTCGTGTGGGGCCTTGGAACACACGCTTCTCCCAAGAAAGATGAGGGCAAGTACAAAAAGGCTAAGGTCTGTGCATGGTATTCCATAGTTTTGCTCAAGGACAGGGCTCTGAGGACTTATACCTCCACTGTTCTGCTATTTTGGGAAGGTAGGGCAGGTGGAATATTCTCTGCCCAGCTGTGTGCAGATGTGTAACTTGGGAAGGTGGGACAGCTCAGACCACCCACAGTCGGGGACCGAATAAAGAGTAGGAACCTTAAACACCTGGGTTGGCTGAGGAACAGCAGGTTCCCAGAGCTCTTCCCCCACCCTGTTAAACAAATAAGGGAGCCCTGGCTGCTTTTATTAGGTGAATGGGAAGAGAGAAAATTAGGGTGTAATAGCATAGTAACTGCGCACAAATTTTATTTCAGCAAAGGAAACATTGTGGAATTCCACCCTTTTCACTCCTGAACCTGTGTCTGGACCAACTCAAGCAACAATGATGACCTTAGATATTTCTTTTAATTATTCCACTGCTACCTGGCTGCCCAGCTCTACTGCACAGCTACTCCAAGCAAAGCCATTCTAATGATTTCGATTAAATCCTGGCCTCCTCCCAACCACACACAAATTAAAAGCATTACTGGCCGATCCTAGCTTCAGCTTTTGAAAGTGTTATATAAAGGAGGAGGGAGGCTGCCAAAGGCTTGTTGGCATTTCCTAGGCGGCTTTAAGGGAGAATTAACCCTTTGGGTTTGGGGGGGGTCTAAGAGATTTTATTCTTCCCTGACCTCAGAGCCCGCTTTATTAGTATTTTTTTAATGCTTCCTTCAAGTGTGTTTTAAATGGATTTATAATCTGGGAGGTACCAGTTAGCTTTTTATTGAATAAACACTTCCCAAAAGTTTTAGGGATTCTTGGACTGAGAGGTTGATTCAGTTGATAAAGTGCTTGCCCTAAAAACATGAAGACTTGTGTTTGGATTCCCAAATGCACAGTAAAAAGGAAGACAGGAGTGCTAATTTAGAGCTGCATTTTCAGGTCTGAGGACACAGACAGGAAGGTCGTTGATGGCTTGCTGGCTACCCAGATTAGTCAACTCAGAGAACTCCAGGTTCAATGAGGGAATAAAATCAAAAAATAAAGTGTCAAGTAATTGAGGAAGACACCAAATGTCAACCTCTGGCTTTCAGGAACGCCAGCACATATACACTCACACACATACACAAATAAACATGCATCCATCTTCCCACATACAAGTCACAAGCATAGAGGATTTCAGCCTCTTAATTTTAAGATACTCCTCTGTGTCACAGGTATGAGAGGTTAACTGGTTTAAGCAGTGGCTCCAGAGTTTTCTCATTTGTTTGGTGACCGTGAATAAAGAATGATGGGCCTTGCAATGATTTTAGGGTCAGGCTCCCCTTAGAGGGCAGAGAAACCTAGAACCATGACTCAAGGATCTGTGTTCTCCATAGAGCTTCCTGAAACCACTTGCTCACAATTTTTTGCTTTGTGCCCTGCAGTACAATGAGTCTGACCCAGATAAAGACAGCAAGATGAAAGGCACCCAGCATCCCAGAGAAGAGAGGATAGATCCCACTGTCCAGAAAACAGCTGCAGAAATTGGAGTTCACAAATATGACAAGACCTGCCTATATCTACAGTCCCCCACCTGTGTTGTGGAAACACAATTCAAATCAGGGTGTTTGGACTACTAATTCCCTATTTCTCAGCATGAGGCATGGCTCTTGTATATCAGAGGGATGTGTGGTTAACCAAGGAGGCCATGCTGAAGTAGAGAGAGAGATGGGAAACCAACATGATGGAACTTCTATGTAGCCTTTAAAGACAGTGTGCCCATGCACTTTTATCATCAGTGCAGACCTTTCCCGGGATACTCACAAACCAAAATTATTCAACAAAAGCATGAGTACCTTCCAGAAGGCTCCTGAAATCCTCTCTCAGGTACCAGCTCATCTACAGGCACCTGTCATCCTGATGTCTACCACCACAGAGATGTTGCTCACTGCCCCTTAGATTAGGAGAACCACACAGAAAGACCTCTTGGTGTCTCATCTAGCACTGCCCTCACTTTCAGGTTCCTCTACACTCATGAGTTTCATCTCATTGTGTAAATAGAAAGCATCTATGTGAACAGTGAACTCCCTCTGCTTTACTGATGACGGGCACTTGCAACCTTCAATGGTTCTGATGGGCTTGAAGCTTGAGGGTGTCTTCAGAGATTTATTCTGATGTATCATCACATACTTACCCAAATCCAAACCACCTGCACACAATAGAAAGGGAGGACTGTTCTGATAAAGACTTGCCCTCAGTATTTCAGGTATTGTCAAATCAGATAGTCAGGGTAGCAATTCATTTTGATGTGTATTTTTTGGATTCTTCATCCTCCTCCTCCTCCTCCTCTTCCTCTTCCTCTTCCTCCTCCTCTTCTTCTTTCTTCTTCTTCTTCTTCTTCTTCTTCTTCTTCTTCTTCTTCTTCTTCTTCTTCTTCTTCTTCTTCCTCTTCCTCCTCCTCCTCCTCCTCCTCCTCCTCCTCCTCCTCCTCCTCTCCTTCTTCCTGCCAACCTAAAGTTGAAAGAATCCTGTGTCTAGGGGTTAGGATTAAAGTGCAATTCTCCTGTGCCACCTGTGAAAATTTGCTTTCCTGGATCTATAATGACCAGACTTTTCTTTTGAGGGTAGAGTTATTATTCCTTAGCAATAACTGCCAATGGAGAGAGAAGTTGGCATTGGATATTCTTTTAAAACTCCATAATGTACTCAAAGAGCTGAAACCCAGTCAAGGCAAAGACTGTGGTAAGCATGGACCAGCTTCCTTTGTAAGCTGCTGAAAACTCATAGAATTTTTAGTTAATTGCATTAAAACAAAAATTTATGTTAGAACCTGCTTTGGAAAGACTTGTAGATGCATAAATCCTTTTTCTTTCTTCCAAGAGAAGTCTGGTTTAGGGAGAAGACAGGACAGGAGGGTGAGCCTGGGGACTGGAGTCACATCTGTTCCCTTGTTGCTCTGACTTCACCCTTCCCCAGTACCAGACTGGTCCAGCAGGAAAGGGCAGCTCTGCAGCCCAGCCCACAGAAGAAATTGTTTCCTGCTTCACTTAAGAAAGCACTCTCCTGTCTCCATCCATCAGCTGGCTCCCACTCAGAGCCTGTCCCTCTGTCCCCTCCCCCAGAAAGCCCTAGATGTTTTATTTATGGACTGGCCTCCTTAGGAGCTAGCCAAATCAGACATACATCTTGCTTCCTATTCTTTCAGGTAGAAGGAAGCCACAGAGACAGATAAGAAAAGTCTTCAATCAAATATTGATGAAATGAATTAATTGGAGAGATTATTATTCCATAACGATACCAATTATACAGATTAAAAAAAATCCCAGCACTCGGGAAGCAGAGGCAGGTGGATTTCTGAGTTTGAGGCCAAGCTGGTCTACAAAGTGAGTTCCAGGACAGCCAGGGCTGTACAGAGAAACCCTGTCTCAAAAAAAACAAAAAACAAACAAAAAAAAAACCAACTAGTTGACTCAGTTTCTCCTTTCACCAAAGCCTCCATCAAATGTTTCCAAAAGTCAATGCAGAGCCCATAATCACTTTATCGAGGGGATTTGGGGTTTCCTACCATGGAGACCACAAGACTCAGTACTAAGTTGCTATTTCCAATTCTACACAAGGAGTAGGTATGTTCTGGGGCCCCAGAGAAGGCTGCTTAGGCGGTAGTGACCATGAAGGAACAGAGTGGCCAAAGACTTAGTAAAAGACACTCAGAAAGCACTCCAAGCAGACTGCATTTTAACTCTGCATCCTTTGTCTCTCACTATTCCCTCGTATGCACTGAATGCAGCTAACAAACATTCAGGGTTTCTCCAGGAGCTTCTTGCTCACACTGAAATCAAAACAAAATCCTCTCCATGTGCTCAGTTGTTAGAGTCGCTATAAATACATCAGGAGGCGCCTTGTATACCATCAAGCAAACTAGACAGAGCACCTGCCGCACACAGCTTACTACCCCTGGAGATAATAAGCAGATAGTGACACTAGTATCCTGTGGAATGGGTAGAACTGTGGAGAAGAAGAACCAGGAGAAGCAGTGGGAAGCATTTGAGAAGGGAGCTAAGCAGTACCATGGTTCTCAGAGGCCCTTCTGAAAAGCTGATGCCTGGGCTCTGGTGGACGGTGGGATGCCTGAGAAGGACCCAGGTAGGAGAGGAGAAACAGTATGTATTAGCCAAGCACTCTAGAACAGAAAGAAGGCCTTGAGGTCAAACCCTCTGAGGGGTTAGGAGACAGTGAGGAACGCAGTAATGAGTGGTATGTGACAGTATATTCTCTCACTGGATACAAGGTCCCTTGTATTGTAGCATTCTGCCTACATATATTTGATAAATAATTTTGCTTTAATAAGTAAGTAATAATAACTCCTTCAATAATTATAATTTTAATAATTAACAAAAGAAGGAAATAATGAGATCGAAGCTCCCTGTACCAAGGGGAGGGTTGAAGTGGGTGTGTGGTATGAGTAGGCTGATGGCAGGAGATGGGAAAGGGCAGGTGAGAGATTAACATCCCAGGGTCTAACCTAAGAATGCAGAGAGGTCTGCTCACCTTCCTCCTGAGGTCATCTCAGCATTTGCCTTTCTTCAAGACCTCTAAGACAAAACAGGTTCCTGAGGAGAGAACACAATGGGCGCTCTCTTTACCCTATGCAATTCCTGACATAAACCCAATAATGTTATTCAAAAGAACAGAATCTATATCCATCCAATTCAGGGCAAGACCATTATGTAGGACATTTCTATAGCATTCAATGAGTATGCATGCACAGCACACACTTCAGATGCAAATAAATTAGCTATGAGTGCCACATGTAACTATTAAATTAGTAATAATATAAAATAAAATGTTGATTCTCTGTGCTGGCAAGGAGGCCATGAAACTGGCATTAATTATGTCTTGGCGGGGTCTATTTTGGCAACATTTATTCAAGAAATAACTTGGCAACAGATCTCCGGAACAATAAAAAGCGCATACATTTAGCTTACTAATAACAATTCTGGGAATATATTCAAAGTAAAATTCCTAAATATAGAAGACCTATATGTTTAAAAATACATATCCCAGTATTATTTATAATTGGGAAAACACTAGTTAGCAACCTACACATCCAAAAAATAGAGCTATAGTATATATATATATATATATATATATATATATATATATATATATATAATTCATACACATATATATATGAGTATGCATTTACATGAGATTTTATGCATTTTAACAATTGAAATTTTCCAGCTAAAATGAGAACGTGGAAACACACTTATAAAATAATATACTTAAGAAGTGGGTCCACAGCAGTTCCTGAGTTTATATTTTAAGTGCATGGTCACATACATATAAGGACATATAGTGACTAAGCAGGGAACCAGAACACTGTTTTGACTGGCTACTGGCTAATTTCAGAAAGGCAAATGAAGTTGAAGGTAAACATTGGAGTTAACCAGTTTCTTCCTTCATCTGATGTTAAGTAGAGCAATGAAGCCCAGGGCAACATGCAGTGAAGAGAAGGGACTGTACACAGCAAGAAGACCACCTCTCCAAGCTTCAGCATGGGACTGCTGGGTGGAACCAGACAAATGGTTAAAAAAATATCTAAAGTCCAGCCACATATGTAGGAGAGGATGGCCTTGTCGGGCATCAATGGGAGGAGAGGCCCTTGGTCCTGTGAAGGCTCGATAGATGCCCAAGTGTAGGGAAATTGAGGGCGGGGAGGTGGGAGTGGGTGAGTGGGGGAACACCCTCATAAAAGCAGGGGGAGAGGGATGGGATAGGGGATTTCTGAGGGGGGGACTGGGAGAAGGGATAATATTTGAAATGTAAATAAAGAAAATATCCAAGAAAAAAAAAGAAAGAAAAAAATCTGAAATCAAGCCCCAGGGTAACTTTGATACAGTAAGCCTGGGAACACACACACACACACACACACACACACACACACACACACACACACACAGAGAGAGAGAGAGAGAGAGAGAGAGAGAGATTCTTATTAACTTACTCACCTTACACTCCACTCACTTCCCCTTCCTGGTCACCCTATCCCACTATCTGTCCCCCCATCCTCCTCCTTCTTCTCTGAGCTGGTGGGACCTCCCCCGGGTACCCACCTCCTACCCTGGGGCACTTCAAGTTTCTGAGAGTGCTTCGTCTCCCACTGAGGCCAGACAAGGCAGCCCAGCTACAAGATCATATCCCTGCACTCAGGCAACTTTCCAGTTGTTCAGGATCCACATGAAGACCAAGCTGCACATGTGTTACATATGTGTGGGGAGACCTATGTCTAGCCTGTGTATGTTCTTTGGGTGGTAGTTCAGACTCTGAGAAGCCCCAAGAGTCCAGGTTAGCTGACTCTCCTATCGGTGTTCCTGTGGAGTGCCTATCCCCTTTGGGGTTCACAGTCCTTCCTCCTATTTTTCCAAGAGTCCTCAAGCTCCATCCACTGTTTGGCTGTGGGTGTCGTGTATCTGTCTGAGGCAGCTGCTGGGTGGAGCCTCTCAGAGGAAAACATTCTCCTGTCTGCAAGCATAACAGAGTATTATTAATAGTGTTAGGGATTGGTGCTTGAACTTTATATTTTTAACAACACCCACAAGTGACTTCGGTGTCAGCTGAAACTGACAGCCACCAACCAGCCGTCAACTCCAGTATCCTCAATGGAGTCTTTCCGAGGGCACCATTTATTTGTATGATTGCTTCACCCCTGGGATCATTTCATTGCTTTGTATGGACTGTCCCTGATGTGCCTTCAAATCATCTGATGATTTGGAACCAGTCCAATCCTATTTTACATGTGAAGAGTATAGAGAAGCAGACACACGTGTGTACTCTACAACTCCCACAACAAATTCTCTGGGCCAACGTGTGGGACCTTCCTTCAATATAGACAAGACCACAACAGGAGGCTGCCTGCCCTGCAGACTTCGCTCTCCCAGGCTCTGAACAGGAATGAAAGATTTTGAGCTTCCACCCTGGGTTCACCAGGAGCAGCCTGCTTGGGTAAAGGGTGATCAGGCACTCTGGCATCTGGAATGTGGGACAAGCCTGGCCCTAACCGGTGTTTATAACAGTCAGAGTGACATGCTCTCCTGCCCTGACATCTCTCTGTGGCTGAAGATTGATTACATGCAAACAGTTTCCGCAGCAATTGGCACACGTTTTAACAGAATCCAATGCAACTCAAGTCGGGGCTAATCGCTTCGGAGCACAAGCCACATGCTCTTGGTGACCTGGTGGCCCCTGCAGCCCCCAAGGCAAGTTTGAGCTATTCATGGTTTATTTTCTGGGTTTTTCACACACACACACACACACACACACACACACACACACACACACACACACACACACCACACCGTAAAACTCCCTTAGCAAGGGCAGAAAAGGAGATTTTATTCTCTCCTATCCAACAATCAGCTCCTTAACTACAGGAAGCTGCTCCTTGATCCATCGTCCACATTCTGGCTTTCTAGGCTTGACTCAACAGAGGTAGGTAGAGGGATCAATGAAGGAGATAAGGAGCTATGATCTTGGGTATCATAGTCCAGGGCAACCGGATACTACTTAAACAGTTGTATAAAAAATATGTGGGCAGCAGGGTTTGTGATGGCTCTGAGTGGTCAATCGTTATGCCTGATCAATAGGGAATACAGTGAAATTATCAAAAGCAATGATTACCAGATGAGATCTACTGGACTAGCTGGATACTGACCAAGGAAGAGAAGGGAATAGACAGATGTCTAGCTGGACTATAGGAGCACACAGGAGAAAGGGAAAGCGACTCCTCACCCCATGGGACCTCCATCACAAGGAGACTCTTGCCATGCTAGATTCGCTAAAGATTCTGAAGGGTCTCCGGCTGGGAGTGACAAAGTCAAACTTAGGAGAGAAAGCTGGCCGCTCTGTAGAGAACAGACCTGGGGTGGGCAGGAGTGAAGATGAGCTAAAACGGCAAGCTATTTCCATCAGTCGGTCTTGGAAAATGAGAGCCTGTGTCAGGATGGTGAGTGTCTACACATGGGAAGTATGTGGGGCAAAGGGCAAGGGCAAAGGAAAACCATCCAGGTTGAATAGGAAATTACTACGGTGGAGAAGGATGATAGTCTATTTTATTTGGAGGTCCCTAAGAATGAGCCATCATTAAATCACTTTTAAAGAAACACAAGGAGGAATTTTTCAGACATCCATCGTGATGACTATTATCCATGTAATCCCTGATGTCTCTGAGCTGGGTGCCATTTTCTGGTCCACTGGTTTGAGAGAGGGAAGGGCTGGCTAAGAAGAAAAGGACTTCCCGGGCTCTAACAGAATCCAGCAACAGAATGTGTGAGAGAGGTTGTTGCTGGTGTACCCCATTCTCCCAGAGATCCTGAGGGACCCAGAGCTGGCCCACTCAATAGGATGTCAAGGATAGGGTCTAGCTATCTCATTAGCTTAAATGTGACTTAGACAAGTAGGTCATTGCCCACAGCTGTCTAGGCAAAGATTACCAGTGACAAAGCTCTAGACCAGCTTTGAACTTGGTGCCGCCGCCAAGAGGAGGGCTAGTGTGTGTTTCCTGCCCCTTGTCCTCAGAGCCATTTAACAGTGAAGAGTTTCCTGCACTGAAACCCACCAGGAGCTCTGGGGGATTGTAAAGAGAGCGAGCTAAGCACACAAACTGCAACATTAACAAGGCTCCAGCAAAGCAGGGGAAAGGTCAACTTGTGCTCCTTCTGCTTCCAAACAGAGGAAATGGTGAACCTGGCCCCAGTGCCTCTGGTCTGACTTGTAAACAGAACCCCAGGGGCTGCTCAGAATAAAAGCAGGTCACAGTGATTCAGACAAGCTTCAGAGTTCACATTTCCCACACACCGCCAGTGGCCACTGCTGTTAACAAACAATGGAAATAGCTGGCTGATTTGCTGGACAGAAGAAAGTCTGGGGGAGAAAGCCTTGGGAGAAATCCATCCATGTCTGCAGCTGCAAATGGCTCCATTCCCTCCAAGTCCCTGAAGTCCCAGCAGGACACTGGATGTGTCCCAAGCTTGTGTCCCTCCTAAATAATAGGAAGACTTCAATCCAGAACCTTCTAACACCACAGCTGTTTCTACTCTGCCACATGCAGCCAGAGGGAAATTTCTTGTTCAGGACTGTTCACTTAAATACCCAGAACCTTGGGCATGTCAGGAATCTGCAGAGCTGAGACTGATTCTAAGAGAGAGGCCAGAATACTGAGATTTCCAACGCTGGAGGAAAGGGAGAGAGAGCTACAGCTAGCAGAAGTTGGGAAACAGTTTGAGAAACAGTTGTGGAGAGGTCTAGATTTGTTTTTGTTAATTTGCTGTGGTCTCCTTGGCAAGTCTACTCAGTGCTATATAAATATCTTATGGAGATATACACATATGTATATTTTATGATATGCTACCAATTTCAGGATGGACAGATGGATATGTCAAAGCCTGGACCTTGTACCCCTATGCCAGGTCATGGAGAGTTGGTTGGTTGCTATGTGGCTACTGGGTCAGAACCACACTGCTGAGACTCCTGCACTGTAAAAACCTCTCACACTGGGACTTCAGCTTCCAGAAAAATCTCTCCTCTGAGGAAACCTGAGTTTCACTCCCCTGAGTCACACTTCTGGCCAAGCTAAGACTTTAGGCATTGCCCTTCATCTCAGGACATGGCCTCATTTTGTCTGGTTCTAGCAAAAACCACAGTGATCAAATCCTTCCACCTTGATAATCCAAGCTCCTCATCTCCCATTCTTGGCAGTTACCTTAGCACTCTTGTCAGGGCACTCAGGCAAAACAATTCTTATGGCTCTATTTATTTCATTTACCAACCTCACCCATTCCTTAGCTAGTAAACCCAACTTGTTCTTGTTACACATAGCTGAATCCAATCCCTCTTCTACTGAAAGACCCCATGATGGCTCCCCTTACTGACTTCAAGAGTCCCCCTCACCCCTGATGAAGTTTTCCCTACCATTTTGATGAAATTTTAAGAATACAATCAGTCTGGCGGTTCCTCAAAAAATTGGACATAGTACTACCAGAGGATCCCGCAATACCTATCCTGGGCATATATCCAGAAGATGTTCCAACTGGTAATAAGGATACATGCTCCACTATGTTCATAGCAGCCTTATTTATAATAGCCAGAAGCTGGAAAGAACCCAGATGTCCCTCAACAGAGGAATAGATACCGAAAATGTGGTACATTTACACAATGGAGTACTACTCAGCTATTAAAAACGATGAATTTATGAAATTCCTAGGCAAATGGATGGATCTGAAGGGTATCATCCTGAGTGAGGTTACCCAATCCCAAAAGAACTCACATAACATGTACTCACTGATAAGTGGATATTAGCCCAGAAACTTAGAATACCCAAGATACAATTTGCAAAACACAAGAAAATCAAGAAGAATGAAGACCAAATGGATACTTCATTCTTCCTTAGAATAGAAAACAAAAAACCCATAGAAGGAGTACAGAGACAAAGTTTGGAGCTAAAACAAAAGGATGAGCCATCCAGAGACTACCATCCCCCACAGATTCATCCCATAATCAGCCACCAAACCCAGACACTATTGCACATGCCAGCAAGATTTTGCTGAAAGGACCCTGATATAGCTATCTCAAGAGAGGCTATGCCAGTGCTGGCAAATACAGAAGTGGATTCTCACAGTCATCTATAGGATGGAACACAGGGCCCCCAATGGAGGGGCTTGAGAAAGTACCCAAGGAGCTGAAGGGGTCTGCAACCCTATAGGTGGAACAACAATATGAACTAACCAGTAACCACAGAGCTCGTGTCTCTAGCTGCATATGTAGCAGAAGATGGCCCAGTCAGTCATCATTAGGAAGAGAGGCCCCTTGGTCTTGCAAACTTTATATGCCCCAGTACAGGGGAACGCCAGGGCCAAGAAGTGGGATTGGGTGGTTAGGGGAGCAGGGCAGGGGGTGGGGGAGGATATAGGGGACTTTCAGGATAGCATTTGAAATGTAAATGAAGAAAATTTTTAAAAAATGAAAAAAAAAGAATACATATTTAACATAATACTTCTCCTGATAGACCCTGGGAAAGCATGAAAGAAAGGTTCAACCTTAACAAAAACCTGCTCCTCCTGAACCAACCATCTTCTGTAACCAGGCAAGGTCTCAAGTGAAGGGATTGAGATACTAATCCAGCCACAAAACCTCTGACCTACAGTTTGTCATGCTTGCAAAATATACTGGGACAGGAGCCTAGTATAGTCATCATCAGAGAAACCAGAGAGACTTCATCCAGCATCTAATGGGAGCAGATGCAGAATCCCAGAGCCAAATAGTAGGAAGAGCTTAGGGAATCCTGCAGAGGAGGGGGAGGAAGGATTGGAGGAGCCATCAGGATCAAAGATATCATAAGAATGTGGTCCACAGAATCAACTGACCAGGACTCAGGGACTCACAGAGATCCAAGGAGCCTGTATGGGTCTGAACTAGGTCCTCTGTATATATGTTATGGTTGTATAGCTTGGTGTTCTTGTGGGATTTCTGACAGTGGGAGCTGGGCTGTCTCTGAAATTTTGTCTGCCTTTGGGACCCTTTACATCCTAGTTATTTTCCTTGTCCAGCTTTGATGTGAGTGAGAATATGAACCTGGTCTTATTGTAGCATGTGATGCCATATTTGGTTGATACCCCTGGAAGTCTTGTTTTTTTCTGAGGTGGAGGTGAAGGCGATGGGGTAGTTCTAGGGGAAAGAAGAGGTGGAGGGAGAGAATGGGGGAGGGGAGGGGAAGGGAGGAAAAACTGTAGATGGAATGTAATATATGAGAAAATGAAAGAAAGAAAGAAAGAAAGAAAGAAAGAAAGAAAGAAAGAAAGAAAGAAAGAAAGAAAGAAAGAAAGGAAGGAAGAAAGAAAGAGAGAAGGAGGGAAGGAGGGAGGGAGGGAGGGAGGGAAGGAAGGAAGGAAGGAAGGAAGGAAGGAAGGAAGGAAGGAAGGAAGGGAGGGAGGGAGAAAAGAATCTTTCTCCAAGGGGCTGAAGCTAATGAATTATAAGCATGCATATATGTGCATCTAAGAGAGGAATAGCAGAAAAAAATCAACATTTAACCACCACAAGAGAAACATACATAATTATGTGGGTTAAGAACTACACAAAGGGACAACCTACTAGTTCTTAGGAGCAAAGGTAATTTTAGGATACATGGTACTGCACTGAGGGTCTGCCCTTTATTAGCTGTTCAACCTGATAAGCAATGTGTTACTTGATGGCCTTAAGCCTCTATTGCCTCTCATCAGTAAAATGTAATTGATGATATCTAACACACAGACGGGTGTGAACCTGTATAAGATAACGCAGAGAAAGCACTTAGCATAGCATCAGGTACAGATAAGGATAAAGAGCATTTGGGTTATCAACAGGATGGTTATCAGCTTTTTCTTGCTTTTTGAAAAAGAGTGAGTTCCTGAGTGATTATGGTAGCCAAGAATCTCTACAGGAACAAAACCAATGGGTTATATTTACTAAAGAGTTAGTTGGTTGCCTCACATACATGCTCATAGAATGGAGAGCCCCAAAGTTATCTGCTGCACACTAGAGAGGAAGAAGAACCTGTAGCTACTCAACACAAGGACCTGGGAACCTCAGAAAAAGAAGGAACAATGGTGTGACTCCTGTCAATCAAACCTAGATGCTCCCTGGAAAGGGCTGGTTTGTGCCAATAAGGAAGGATCAAAGGGCTTAAGTCCTATGTCCACAAACTATGGCATAAGAAACAACGATGACAACAACAACATATCCACTAGCCACTCAAGAATTTGGCGAAAGCTTCTTCCTTTTATTCAGGTGTGTGTACGCCTGTGTATGTGGCATATATGCTGGGCACATATGCTTATGTATGCCTATATGGAGACCAGAAGAGGACACTGGGGTGTCTTGCCCTATCATTTTCCCTAAGATAGTGTTTCCCTCTCAACCTGGAGCTAGACTGGCAGTCAGAATGCTCCAGGTATCCTCCTAGCTCCTGCCTCCAGCATCTTCCACTAAGCTGGTGTCACTTGGTTTTGGTTTTGTGAAGGAGCTGGGTATCCTAACTCAGGTCCCCACATTTGCACCCACTGCACAATCTTCCAGCCCAAGGGACACACCTGTGACCTGACTTTTCAGCCTCAATGTTTGGTCCTCCCTCCTGAATCAGACACACCCCAAGTATATAGCTCAGCCCCACCAAGCGGACAATAAGATTAAGCTTCATGCTTGCTCATCTTGATAACCCAAAAAACATTATACTTGCCTCATCTATGTTATACTTCATAGAGCAAGCATGAGGTTTTAGTGGATGTGGGAAGAGAGGGAACAATTAGATTATTAAGCAGGGAAAGGGAGGTTGAATAAATGAGTGAGCCAAAGGACTCAAAGAGCTGGTCTGGGCTTTTCATTTTCCACATTCCACCATCCCATGCCACTTTCACCAGCATCACTGGTCCAGATCAGGTTCTGACTTTTTAAGCAGAGCCAAGTCTACTTTTCATAGGTCCTGCAATTGCCAAGCACGCACACAGAAAGTACTGAGCTGGCTATAGGAGACAGCCATCTACTCCCTTATTTCAGGGCCAGCTGCTTTAGTCACCTCGGAGCCTGCCTGTTTTCAGTTCCCAGCCACCGACAATTAAGTGGGCATTGTTAATTAAATTATCATCTCACCTAATTAAGAGTCAGATAATTGTGATTTTAATGAACTTGAATTGCTTTTGGGTAAGACAAAAGCTGTCTCTGAAGCAGCCACCTTCCTGCTGTATTGCTAATCAAATTCAATTGTATCTCTCAGAGTGGATAGTAACAATGGCGCCACTCCCTCAACCTTTGTTTTAATGAGGTAAAGGGAGGCGATGTGGGAGGTGGGGATGGGGGTGGGGCAGTTATCCAGAATATATTTGAAGGGATGGGAGGAAGTGACCATGGGCCTGAACATCCAGATTCAAATCTTCTTAAAATACAGAGCCAGAACCTCCCAGCCTCATGTAGTATACTGTTATCAAATCTAGACTGAGTTATGTCACATACTCCAGAGTATAAATATCAAAGGTCTGTTTCTACAGATTCAGTGATGGTCAGAGGCCCATTCCAAAATTTCAGACAGGTCTCTCCTATTGGGAGCGCCTTGGAAATCCTAAGGGGGTGATTTTAAATTAGACTGAGAGAATGTTTTAAAGCAGAGCCAGAGAGAAAGGATTTTGAATTTTGGGGCTCTGCGATCTGTTCTACCCTGCCACTGTGGTCCAGCCTAAAGTAAATGGATGTGGCTATGTTCCAATAAAGCTTTGGTTGCACAAGGAGGCAGCAGGGCATACAAGCAAAGGCCAGCGATTATAGTTTTAAAAGGTGAGAAACTTTTTTGTTTTTCCTATCAAAGTCTGTTCTTATGACAAGACCCTGTATTCCCTGAACCTTTGTCTTCTCTTTACAACAGCTGTGACACATAGGACTGTGAATTCAGTTCCCATCAGTGGAATGAGACACAGCCATCATGATCACCTTCTGTGCCTTAGAACAAAAGACAGAGGCCATCTTTGTCATGTGTGCTTACCAGCCCCGTTGGGTTCCTGGACACCCTTTTTGCCATAAGAAACTGACTTGCTGAGTTACTTCGACTTTGTTAATGAGATTAACAAATCTCTCCTAAAATGAAGGTAATTTTCTTAAACATGACAGGAAATAGGCAAAGTTCTTCACACAGATGCATAAAACAGCAACTGGCTTTAAATTTGTGGGAATATTTAGATGACTGGCTATTTCATTTTTAAACACATAAATAAATGTTTCTGAAGATCTACATATTTTAAATTTCAGAAATCCATTACAGAAGGATTCACAAGCAAAAATAAAAGGGCTTTCATACACTCAAATGCAGTATATTCATAGCAGTATTTTTTTCTTAGTCAGCACCATCAATGTAATTGTTATCATAGTATGCAATTTTTAAAACATGTTCCATTTACTTCACATCATATTAAGGCATTTTAATGTCACTCCATCATGTTTAATGTCATCCTTTGAAAGATTCACATGTCATTATTATAAATATACCACCCCACCCCACCCCCCAAAAAAAAACTTCACTAAGCCATTTCTCTATAGTTGGGCTCCTTTCTGGCTTTTCACCATTGAAAGCAACATTGTTGAGATAGTTTTGTCTTCACTTGGGGTTGTTTGAAGAAGCAGTTAGTAGGTAAAAGTATAAAGGTGTGCTGTAGATCCTGGTAAGAATGCCATGTTTCCTGAAAATTTGTGTTAATATCATCTGCAAATGGGAGAAGTGTCACAGCTAGCCCACATTGGTTATCTATCATTACAAAGATGCTTCTTTTTGATTTTGAACATTCATTTCTTTTTGAAGTTGACTTTATATGTCCATGTAGCAGAGGGTATATAATACACACATGGGTGCGGGAGATACTGGAGGACAGAGGTGTCAAATACTCTGGAGCTGGAGCTACAGGTAATTGTAAGCGACCTGATCTGGCTGCTGAGAATTAAGCCAATACCAAAAAATAATCCCAGTGTCATCCAACACTTGAGCAAAGCAAAAAGTCATTTGGCGAGGCAATTTCTTTTTACAACAAAAGAGTGTGACAAAACACAAACTGGGCTGGGAAATACATTTGGCCAAGACAACCTCTGTCTTTTATTCCTAACATAGTTAGCAACAGTGTCTCATTCCATTGATATGAGCTGGGCTTAACTGGAACAAATAGGAAGAAGGTATTCAGGTAATTTCGAGCCTTGTCAGGCTAATAATTTCCCACATCTGCAAGAGCAGAACATTCTCTTATCCACTGAACCATCTCTGGAACCCCCACATCCTACCTTTGAGATCTTGGCATCACCCCAACTGAAGACATCATCAGTAAGCTGTTTCTATGGGGATGCTAAATTAGACTTTGCCAAGCACTGACTGTTTAGGGAAAGCCCCACCTCTGGGATGCATCACCACAGCCCCAGAAGGAATTTGAGAAGGTATGCTCTATGCTGGGGACTCACAGTGGAGACTTCAGAATGAGCCTCTTCACTCAAAACTGAACCCAGAAGAGTTGTACAGTAAAAAGAGAAGGCAGAGAAATGAGAGGCCATCCCTGTAGCTTCATTCAAGATCCTACGAAGCACCCTGAACGGAGGTTCAAGCTCTGGAGTTGGAGCACCATCCCATCCTGCAGCAACGGAGGTTCAAGCTCTGGAGTTGGAGCACCATCCCATCCTGGAGCTGCAGGAGCAATCCCTGTATAGTTCAGGAGATGAATATGCCTGAAGTCAAAAGTATCAAGAGGGGAAATTCTGACAGCTCCAGGGAGCACCATCCTCCCACTTCTTCTGACTCTGGGTGGTTGCCAACAGTCTTTGGTATTCCTTAGCTTGCAGCTCCATTACTCTAATGCCTAGCTTCATGACCATATATGATTGTCTCTGTGTCTGTATTTTTTTTGTTATTGTTTTTTACCTGAACTTATAAGAATGCCACTGTAGCAGAAAATGTTAATCCCAACTTAGGGTTCCTACCCTGCCTTTAACCATTTAGTTCCTGGATAAAAGATATGCATATCTTTATATTTTTCATGAGTAACCCAACCTATAGCAGCGTCTCCCTAACTTATCTTCTGCTCCTCCACCTGCAGTGGTTCTTTTCTGATCCCTAGCCCAGGAACCCTAAAGCCTGCCTAGGTCACTTCTGTCCAGCTATTGGCTGTCAGCATCTTTACTTACCAATCAGAAATAACTTGGGGGCAAGATCATAGAGCATCACTTGAGTCTATGGGCAGACTCTCTCCAGGTCTTGGGGCCCACACTTAGCATTACAACCCATAGCAACAGAACGAATCTCAACATGCCATTTATTACATCTGGCATTTACCCTAATTCCATATAACCATGTCTTTAATTACAACTGAAATGATTGTATGCAAATAGGATCATCTTCATAGGACCCAAGAGTTAAGAGTTCCCTTTGTTTGGGAAGACTATAATTAAACATGTACAGAGGGAATCCAGAAACAGGTAAAATCAAGACACTCTATTTACTTGGGAAGCCATATCTCTATGGTATCATTTTTAAACAAACCCCAAGCTAATATATACATCAAGGAGATCAGTCGATGTCTGCCAGAGGGAGGTGTTGTCAGATAGCTGTATCTTCTGGGATGCTTTGCCTGATCCATCCACTTAGAAAGGAAAGCAATTCCTGGAGTGAACGCAGCAGCTTATAAACCTTGCAACATGCTTTGATGTCACTGGGGAAAAAGGGTGAGTGACAAACTTTCTCAGACCAGTAGTGGACATGTACACAGTAGGTACACAATTAGCACAAATGAAGCAGAGGGGATAAGACTTTCCATCTTGGAATAATCAGTTTAAATTTGTTCTTTATCTACCTTCTCTTTAAACCAGTACCAGCTCAACCCCAAACCAGAGGACTAAGTTCATTAATATTCATTATGACAGCACCCCTGCCCCCACCTCTTTGTTTTCTGCAATAGCTTCTTTTGCCTGCAGTCAAATGAGCTCAAGGAAAATGATGTGACTTGGCTTAGGAAACATATTCCTCCTGGCTGCCAGAATGGATTTAGCAGACTCTCAACTCAGTTCGTCACTCCTTCTTCAATCCAACTGCCTCTGTGCACACAAAGGGCTATGACAGTCCCTGAGTTATGAGGGGCCATTCCCAGGCTGTGATGGATTTGATTGTTTTATGCACTGACTTAAGATCTCATTTCCTGCCACATTCACAAGTGCTTTCTGGGCTGCTGCAGGGAAACCCCTCATGCCGGTTTTGTGCTGCCCCCACCTGCACTGGTCTCTTTTGGGGACAAGTCTGCAGAGTTCAGAGTTTCCTATCTGAACAACAGCTTCCAAAAGATCAAATGATTTAGGAGTTGACAAGAGTGATGACGATATCTCCCAGCCGACCTTCCTGTATTTTTTTTTTCCATTCCTGTGTTTTGGTTGAGTCTCCTTGAAATATTTCACAGAGAATGTGAAATTGAGATGCAGACAACTCTATTAGGTGGATAACAAGCTGACATCCATAAAGCACTGCAGACTGGTTCACAAAAGGAAAGAGACGTTGTTGGAGTGTGAAGACAGCCAATTCTGTCTAGTCGTCCCCAATACTGGAGAGCCTTTGATTGTTTATCTGGCTGCTTGAGTGTCATCCTTTATATTCTAGCATCATATACATAAAACCTGTAGTGCTTTCCCTTGTCTTAGCTAGTTAGGAACATTTTCATCTACTTCAGAATTAATCACAATTGTATTCATTCTAACATGCAGTGAAAATTCTACAAGGCTGAGGTCCAAGACAGCTTGCTGTCGAATCAGTAAGACTGAGTTCACAGCCTGCACATCGAGAACCTTCTATCTGTACTTTGAAGAGACGTGTCCCTGACTGGAAAGGTTCTCATGAAACGGAGAAGAGACTCTGATTGTCTAAGACAATGGGCAAGAAGGTGAGGATGACCAGAGCACCATCAAAGGAAGGAGCGTCGGCAGAGAGCCTGTTAGACAGGCAGACATTTGGTCCATGCCCGGACTCATGAGTCAGAGACTCTAGGAAAAAGATCTGCCAATCCAGCATTACTAACCCTTCCACATGGTGATGTCATCCATTAATACAAAATACTAAATTTACCACCTACCAAGCACTTATCCCACATCCACCTCACAATTGAATGAAACACGTTTAGGTTATCTCAAAATTCAGGAGTATAGACAGAGTGGAATTATACATTCATAAAATCTGTCGTGTCTACACTTATGTAATATTTTCCCTGAACACAACCCAGAAGTAGGAACAGAGAGAAAAATGGCTGGGCTCACTCACAGATGGAGATAGCAGAGCAAACAGGTGTAGCTGGCAGGCCTTGGGACCTGATAGAAAGTAGGTGGGTAATGTTTGAATGGCTGCTTATAGACTGACACCAGAGGAGGAGGTAGATAGCCTTGGGAATAACAGTCAAATTATGATGTTGGGGGAATCTCGAAAAATCAGGTATATGCTATCTGAAACTAGGGAAATGGTGGCAGAGAAGCCAAAGCCATAATAGTGAGTGTGAGATTGTCAATACGTATTCAGTGTCACATACTGTGTACCTTTATAGTGCCAGACTCTGGATCAGGAATTAGATATCTGACAAGCGAATATGCTCTCATATTATTTTCCAACAGCCTGATCATTCTAGCTCTCTTACCATGAACAGAGATAGCTTGCAATCAACTCTGTCTTCCATGCAATGGGATGTCATGATGGTACCCTCGGGGTCACTAGTCAGTACTGATTTCTAGGAAAGTGGAAAATATCCCTGGGATCATCTCTGCCTAAACATGAAGGCCCAGCTACACAGTATCTGGGCTATTGACTCTGCGTCTGGGGAAACTGGGCTGAATCCTGGCCCTGTTTCTGATTAGCTCTGGGCTCCATAACTCTGACCTTGATCTCTGAAGGAAGCCTAAGAATGATACACTCCAGTAAGCCAGATACACAATCCCAAGCCCAGTGAGCACCGCACAAATGCTGCCATTCTTTCCTGAATGGAAGACCAGTCAGTCACACCCCATCTCTCTGTGTGACCCCTATGACCTCTTACTGGCTTCACTGCCTGATATCTTCACTCCCCTACCTTCTTAGTCTGCCCTAACATCCTCTCCTTTCCTATTAATTAGCAGAGTTCTCTCCTGTTTCTAATTGACACAGGACCAAGGATCTGGAGGGAAGAGGGAATGGCACAAACCTGTATTTGGGAGGACAGGAGAGGGACTGAGTCAGTAAACTCAAGAGAACCCCTACAAGTTTCACCATCTTTAGGAGGCCTTCAAAGGCTCCCTTAGTCATTACCCTAAAGAACTGTTATATTATCAGGGGAAATGGGTTGTTGGGGTGAGATCTACAACTTAGGGGTTTTTAAGTCTTCCCAGTGCAAGCCCCAGATCTAATCCAAGCAAAGACCAACACTGGCTGTCTGTGGTCTCCAGCAATTATGGCTTATTCATGGTATCTTCTGGTGGTAAGACCAGGAGAGAAGTTCTGAGTCTCTGGATTTCCTTATTTACTTCTTTGTAAAGTGGATTTACATAGCAATATCTACAGCAGGGGTTCTAAACTTCAGACAGATGGAAGAAAAATGGAAAGAGACCAAAGGTTGGCAACCCAACCCCTCCCTTCATTGAAACATCCCTTCTTCAACCTGAGAATCCACCTGGTAGGTACGAGAATGCTCCCATGTATCAATACCCTGTATGTGGGTCTCCTTAACTGCCAATTCCTATCCTAAGAACTTCTTCCTGAAATAGATCAACACGTTGCCTTTTATTCGGGCTTAGTCCTGAATTCCCAGAGGTTAGGCAAGAATTAGATTTGATCAAATGTCTTCCTTGCACTTGAGTACTGACAGCCAATCAAGAAGCTGTATTGTGCTTGAGTATGTATTGCTATTGTTTTCCTCTGACCCTTCAGATATGTTGAGAAGTCTGTATCCTAAATCCTCTGGGCCCCTCAAAGAAGGCAGACCTGGGGTGACTCCAACCAGCCCCTACCAAGATGAGTGTAGCTTCCTCACAAGGCTCATTCTGATCCTTTCACGCACACACGTTTTCATGAGGAATGCAGAGGCTGCCTACTTCATTGTCGTTTATCCCTGGACAATTTGTTAACTTCAAGAATCCTTGAATGCCAACCTGGATGTCTTTATAATTGCTGTCTCTGTCAGAGCCTGTGTGAAAAATGTCACCAGGAGAATGAAGTCAGAAAGCGAAGTCGCAGCGTGTTCCTCATGGAGGTGACAACGACCGAAAGCATTACGTGCTTTCAGGACAGTTTTGAGAACATTTTCAGCTCCTGAAAGAAAAGTCATTTGTGAAATTGGAAAAACTAGCCTGCTGACACTGACAGTGAATTCATAATGCGCATGTTAAAGTCTAAGAGAGAGGCAGGCTTCCACACCTCAAAGGGAGGCTCCAGAGTTATTTGGAAATATGCTTTAATCAAAAGCACAGAGGTTGGGAAACTTTTGTCAGAAGTCATATCTATATTTTCAAAATGCTGAGAGATGTAAAATATCCATCAGTTTTGACAACAGTCTGCACACAAATACTTCTAATAAATGCTGCTGTTTTGGGGGTGAGCCCTGTAGTTTGGAGGGAGCTCAGTTTCCTTGTCTGTAGAGGAAGAATTATTCAAAATCTTTCTGAGGACCCCCACTGGACTCTATTGTCTATAGAGATAATCTAGATTTATAGTTATGTTCTCTTTTAAAGATCATTTTGGAGCAAACCTTCAACATTCTCAAAATCTGTTGATACAGGGGTTGGCTTACATGAGTCCATGGACAAATTTCTTCCTGTTTCTGCCCTATATACTCTGGGTTTTATTATAACCAGACATACCTGTTTATGAGCTGTCTCTGCTCTTTTCATACTTAACCATGGGCACAGTGCACAGTCTTACATGTCTGGGACAGAGATTATCTGGCACATAATGATGATAATATTCATCTGATCCTTCTCACAAAAAGCTGGCATGGATTAAAATGCTCCCCTTGGTTCTGCTTTTAATGTACTTATTTTTGGTGGCCACTTTAAATATTAGACAAGCCTTCCTTCACTTTGAACGACCTTTTTTGACCAAGGAACCATAGCTGGTAGATGGAACACATAGAATGTCATTTTTTACTCAATGCAAGGTTCTGCTCTGGTACATCACAAGAAGACAATCCCTGTCTTGAGCAAGCTCTCCCTTAAACTCATTAGCAGATCGCTCACATGTGACTTGACCTTTGGAGTTGACCTCTGGTCCAATTACCCAGGTGTTAGTTCTACTTCCATAGGCTTCTTTATGAATAACTGGCTGAGAAATGTCCATGTAGTATCCAACTCCTACACTAGATGTTCTCAGGTATGACCATGAAATATTCTTTTCTCCAGTAGCCCATCTTAGGACATTTTGATTTTTGTATCATTTTCACTGTGAAATGATGAATGTTTCATGAATGAGATTTCTGGACAATCTTTTGCCAAATGAGCCAATGCAGATGCTACTTTATTTCACTGATGCCAGTTCAAGTATGAATATTTTCCAGATGTGCTGTTGATGTTAGGCCTCATCCTTCTAGCCCTTAGGGTTCAGTTAGATGGTAGGCCAGCATATGAACCTTTACATTTAAAATGTAAAGCGTGATCACTATTGCAATTTATCTAACTACATTTGGATCTGATTGTTACACTTCTTCCCAACTTGGTTCTACAAATTGTGTTTGTATTCATTCTAAATAGATTTTCAGTATTTCTTCCTTCAAGTGCCATTCACAAAGAACAACCTACACCTGAACAAGATAACACTGAGGCCTAGAAGTCTATTCATACACTATGATCAGTCAAACCATAGAAGAGAGTTAAATCTGCACAGAGTGAGTCTGTTAGGCAGAGATTGGAAGAAGTTAAGTCAACAGCAAGATAACTGATGTCAAAATGTAGTGGTGGATCTGGAAAAGGGAGAGCAGAACTGGAGAGTTAATCTGTGAGAAGAGTTGAATTTGGGGATTTAGTTATTAAGAAGGGTTCAGGTTGCCGACCACTCTGGAGTGACCAAGCTACATCTCAGAATTAAGTTCCAACACTTCTGAAAGCCTTCTTTAACCTCATTCTAAGCCTCACTGGTAGCTCAGAATTATCTCAGATCCTTCTACATGCATGTTCTGATACTCTGCTTGAGAACTGCTGGGTCAGAATTGTGTGAATGTATAGAAATGTATGCATTCCCTCATTTTCCTAAGCTGAAGCTATGGTCTCCTCATCATTCCACAGTACAGCTGGAAATATTAGCTTATCTTATTAATCCTCTAGTCCTTCATCAGGATTGGCTTATAAGATTTACTGATTTCTTTATTTACCTACTTATTTACTTACACTTTATTTTTTTCTTTTTGTTTATTTATTTTAAATTCCAGATTTTATTCCCCTCCTGGTCCACCCCCATACCACATACCATACCTCCTCTATACCCCATATCTCCACAAGGATGTCTCCACTCCCCACCCCCACCACCACCACATCAAAACGATCATCCATCATGACCAAGTAGGCTTCATCCCAGGAATGCAGGGATGGTTTAATATACAGAAATCCATCAACGTAATACACTATATAAACAAACTCAAAGATAAAAACCACATGATCATCCCCTTAGATGCTGAGAAAGCATTTGACAAAATCCAACACCCATTCATGATAAAGGTCTTGGAAAGATCAGGAATTCAAGGCCCTTACCTAAACATGATAAAAGCAATCTACAGCAAACCAGTGGCCAACATCAAACTAAATGGAGAGAAGCTGGAAGCAATCCCACTAAAATCAGGGACCAGACAAGGCTGCCCACTTTCTCCCTACCTA
>LR750104.1:921156-936400 GCA_902729485.2 Mus minutoides | reverse complement strand
AAAAAAAAAAAAAAAAAAAAAGACTTATACACACAAAGTGACAGCACAGACAAGACTTGCACAGACTGAAACCAGACAATGTTTCAGTGCTGAAAAAGGATTAGTGGATGCAAGGCTCAACCCCAAATCAAGAAGCTATTCATAATTGATACATACTGGGAAAGGAAAAGTCAATTTTTTCAATGAGTGTGTTACAAAGTATATAAACTACACTCCAGGGTAGACCCCAAACCCAGAAGCAGTTGGACAAAGAAAGCAGACTTTATACTTTTTGCTAGTTTTATGTGAGTTTTGTTTTGTTTTATTTATTTATTCACTAGTTTATTTATTGGTCGTGCAGACTTGTTTTCCTTTTATGATTTTTGTTGTTTTTCTCTTGCTTTTCTTTCTTAAATTTTAAGAGAAAAGACATGGTATTTGATGATAAGGATGTGGAAAGGATATGGGAGGAGTTGGGGGAAGAAAAGAAATATGATCAAAATAAATGTTTGAAAAAAGTTTAAAGAAAAAATTTTCTAAAAGCTTTAAAACTAAGATTTAATCTCTAATGGAGACTCACAGAGAGGGCCAATATAATTTTACAAAACAAGGTAGATTTTTGTTTCATCAGAATATTAACTTTTACTCACTGATATCTTTAACAGCACTCTGTATTTAATATTCTGATATGTTTTACTTTTTTATTATAAATATGCATTGCTCACTTGAGTGTTAATTTAGAGGTCATTCTTGCTGTCTGTCATCACATAAGGTGCAAGTGACACTTCAATGGTAATTTGGGGTTTTTTATTTTGATAGATAGATAGATAGATAGATAGATAGATAGATAGATAGATAGTCCATTTTCTTCTTTTCTAATATTAGATTTTTTGTGAGGTGGGATGACACATGTTCTTTTCTTTACTAGATATTTTATTTTCATTTCAAATTTTATCCCTTTTCCTCATTATACATTATAAACTCTAATAGTATACAGAGCCCTCTGGGACTTGTAAATACACAGAGACCACTGAGACAAACTAGGGAGCTCAGGAATAAAGCCGCATGTCTATAATCAGTTTTCAAAACCATTTCAATAGTAAAACATGTAGGGCCTGTAGGTTGCAGTCTTCATCCAGGAAAGCAAAGACAGGAACTCAAGGCAGGAACCTAAGGGAGGAACTGAAGCAGAAGCCATTGGGGTACATTGCCAACTGGCTTGATCTTCATGGCCTGCTTTTCATAGCTTGGTCATCCTGCTTGTTTATATAATCCAGGACCACCTGCCAAAGATTGGCACTGCCCACAGTTGGATAAATCTTCCTACATCAGTGATTAGACAAGAAAATTCCTGCCAAACCAATATGATACATGCAATTAATCTATCAAGTTTTCAGATGGCTTAAATTTGTATCAAGTTGGACAGACCAACACAGACAACTAATGTTCCATTAATTTTCCAAAATTTAGATAATGGGGCAAAGATAGCCTCTTCACTGAGTGTTATTGAAATACCTGTGCTCTGCTTGGACCAAAAAAAAAAAAAAAAAGTCAGGCTTTAATATTATACCATGAATTAAACTCAACAGAGCATGGTAAATTTCCACTTAAGACCTAAAAGCACAAAGGTACTTGAAGAGCAGGCTCTATAACAACATCTTGACGATTGATTTCTAGCTACGGTGCTAAAAGCACAGGCAGTACAGAAAAACATAAGGAAGTCAGATTCCTGCAAACATTAGCTATAGCCAGGTAGACAATACAGAATGTAAAAAGCAGCCTAGAAAGTAGAAAATATTAAAAAACCACAGGTCTGGTAAAAAAAGGAATAAATGTTTCATGAACCCTAGTAGCAAGAAAATGAATAAAATTTTAGAACTGAGCAAATTGCTTGACTAAATATTTCTCCAAGGGAAATATTAAAATGATGTATGGAGAAGTATGTAGTTAAATGATATACAAGATTTCTCACTGAACCTATACTTTTACTTCAATGTGTATGTATCTTAGCTGTTTTTTTTACTAAACAACTTATATCTCATAGTTACAAGATATTTGTATTTTCATTTTTTTCATCAGCTATGTGTCATGAAACAATACATGATTTATAAGTCTAATATATTTAAATACATACACAATGTGTTGGGTTCTTAATTTTCTAATGAAACAATTTGATTGCATTCCTGTTATTCTTAAAACTATTACAGATTCTAAATAGAAAAAAAAAAAAAAAAAGCTGAAAAGATGTCTAGTCTCCTGCAACAAAGAGGTAGGGCCTCCGGCTGCCCCAGTGCTGATTGTGTGCATCCAGCTGCAGCCCGTGCAGCCTGTTTGACACTGACCCTGAACTCCACCAGTGTTGTTCTGCTGGTAAGTGAGGATATGCCCTTAGATAAGCCTGTTCCATCATGAAAATGATCAACAACAGATGGTGATAATGTGCTACCAGGCTAAGGAGAGGCCTGAAGGGAATGTTAGAAAATGAAGTTTTCACTTAAGGACACTTAATTCCAAAGCACAAAAAGCATATGTAGTTTAGTTGGAGGAAGGAAAGCTGTTTCTGATTAGAGAGGTAACACCATCCAGTTTAAGCTCAATTGGCAGGAATCACTCTACATCAGCTTCTGTATCTATTGTTGCCTTTTTGTCTCACTGACTATTAAGCTACATTCCAGAGCTTTGGATAAACTCAGGATATCAATTGTGGGTGCAAGTTGCCAAACATACGGAAAATATCGGGAAATTTATACCCTTGAGATTTTGCTATTAGACTTCACGTATTGAGAACGCTCAAGACTTATTCCAGTGTAACTGAAATCACATTCAGATATTAGATGTTTTAAATGTGTATTGTGTGGTTTCTTCAAATGACAGTAACTAATACCACTATTCTAAGCAACATGCATGAATTATTTCAAAAACCTGTAATTCGAAGTAAGGGCCATAGGCCGTGTATCAGCATGGTCTATCATTCATTGTTCTTGCAAAAATCCAAGTGTCTATGTGTGGTGGCACATACCTGTCATCCCAGGACTTGGTGGGTAGAGTCAAGAGGATTGGGTGTTGGAGAATAACCAGGGATAGATAACTAACTCAAGGTTAGCCTGAGCTAATGAGTGAGAATATGCATTTGAATACTTGGTCTTCAGTTAGTGAGGCTTTAGGGGAAGATTAGGCACTTTCTGAGTGTGTCCTTAGAAATGAACTTTGAGAGTTCAAAGATTCACCCTCTCAGCTTTGTACTTGTGGTACAAGATATGAGTTCTCAGTTCCTGTTCCTACCACTATACCTTCTATGCTTCCCTGCAATGACAGACTCATCTCCCTGGAATCCTAAGCCCAAAACAAACCCTGTTTCTTCCATAAGTTGCCTTGGGTGTGATGTTTTATTACAGTAATAAAAAATATTAATGTAGGATCTTAGATTTAATTCCTAGTCCTTCAAAATTCAATTAAAATTAAACACTGAGTAAACAAATCAAAATTTATTCTTAATCCATTTCATGCAGAAGTAGATTTACTATTTCATAGTATGGCTCTTATTCTATTAGGTTATTAAATGGCCATTCTAATTATAAAGCCAATTCCAAGATATAACATTTTAAATATTAAAATGATAAAATAGGCCACCATGATAAGATACTGCTCTTGTCTAGAAAGAAGACTTGAAATTTCTTTGGTTCTGTTCTTGGAAGTGTATTAACTAAACCAATGAATACACATATTCAGTCTGCACACTGTCTCACAACCTTCAGCATGCCTCTGTTATGCTCAACTTCAGTATATCTAAAGTTGAAGTTGCTATTCTTTTTCTCCCAATATTTTTTTCACACACAGCCTCCATCTTGGTAAGTAACTGTTCTCTAAAAGTACCTAGTCAAGTACCTAACCTTAATGCTTATTTCTACTAACATCTTACATCTTTTCACACAGAGCCTTATTATGAGGCCCTGGCTTGTCTCTAACTCTCAATGTAGAGCAGGTTTGCCTTGAACTCACGGATCTGCCTGCCTCTGCCTTGTGTCACTATTCTAGGCCTAAATTTAAGGGTTATCATGGGTTCGTTCTTCTCCCTTTCTTCTCTATCTTTACCTGATAATCTACCTCTCCCAGAAATACTTTTTATTTTCTCCCCTTCCTTTTCTTGCTGTTGCTTTATTCCAGGTTTCCACAATTTCTTACCTGGACCCATTTGTGTAGGATTTAATTATCTACCAGGTTACTCCCATCTGTAGAACTTCTCAAAACAGATCTGATAACATTATTTGGCCAAACCTTCAAAAAATAAGACCTTAAGACTGCCTACTACTTCCAGGATAAACAACTCTAAAAGTAACCTCCATACTACCTCTCCGCATTCCTCTATGCTCTATAACCTCTATGCTCTATAACCTCTATGCTCTATAACCTCTATGCTCTATAACCTCTATGCTCTATAACCTCTATGCTCTATAACCTCTATGCTCTATAACCTCTATGCTCTATAACCTCTATGCTCTATAACCTCTATGCTCTATAACCTCTATGCTCTATAACCTCTATGCTCTATAACCTCTATCTACTGACTTAGCAAATGAAGTTGGCTCTTCTTGCATATTGTGAGAAGTCCTTTTGCAGTTGACCATCTTATATTTTTTCATTCATTCACATTTTTCTTTTCTTGCTTGCATAACAAATTCCATATTTATGTCAAGATGTAAACTTCTTCATGAAAATAAGATACTAAGTAGAGATTTCCTTTCTGTATATATTTTAAGTATATAATAGATAAAAATAACTATGTTTAAAAAAACTTTGTACTGAAACAAATACATCACTTTAGTGAGAAGTAAGTTTGTCATCTTCATTTTCTCTAAAAAACACTCCATGACACATATGTATATACAGCTAATCTTTCTTTGAACATATTACATGCAAAGTACATGATCACATTACCAAATATGTTATAACTACAAAGAATGCTTTTTAGCCATGAATTGAAACTGTTTCGTGTTTGCTTTGGTAGCATATATACTAAAATTGGAACTACACAGAGAAGATTAGCATTGTCCTTGAGTAGGGATGATATACAAATTCATGAAAAATTCCATATTTCTCCTTTGAGTTGTTAAAAAAATACAAATGATGGTAAAAAGAAAATTGTGTCTTCAGAAACTGTTCATAATTTCTATTTCTTCCATTTGCAGATGTGCAAATATAAGCTAATGGATATTTCTCTTGACACAATCAATAGTGTCTATCAAGTGTCCTTTTGGATATATATATAAGGTTCACATACAGATGCTGATTATTTGCTGTTTGGACTATCTTTTGACTGTTTAATACCTCCCCAGTGAAGGATGTAATGATGTAGCAGGATTCAAGACAAGACTGGCTTGCCTAAAAGTGTCTACATAGCAAGTCAACACTTCTACCCTTGTGGTATCAAAGAGGGTTGTGATCATTTCATTGGTGTTATTTTCTACCTTTTGAAAGGCAACATCTATTCTCTGCTGAGATATTTTGTCCCCATTATCATGTATCCCATGGACATATTTCCAGGGGACATCATGACAGAGAAAGCATGCCATTGGGAGCAGGGGTGAGCCATTCCTGTTGCACTGGCAGTCAAAGAGCAGAGAACGCTATCATGTATGTTAGGATATGCCAAATACTTAGTAATATGACACTGTAGTTACTATTATCATGAAGTAAACGTAAGTGATCACTCTCCTCTAAGATGAATTTGTGATTTGCTTTGTATAGAAAGGTATAGTAGAATTGAGTTCTAAGATGGCATATCATTTTATGAAAAAAAGAAAGAGAAATGAGGCCATTTACAGGTAATTTTAATAAAGTCACAAACATTCAGGAATGAATATATGTGGAAAAGAGAACAATGATTTCTTAGAAAAGACACAAAATGCACTAACCATAAATAAAATCACAAAATGTGTATGTATAGCCACTTTCCCCCTAGTAACTTGACACCAAAATTAGTGACCACATCACATATTAGTTGAAGAGCAATAATATTTATTTATTTACCTGTGAATTTAAAACTTTGTCTAAATGATACATCAAAGGCTAAATGTCCACATTGCTAAAATATATTATAAAATGAACAAAAAGAATAGCCACAGAGAGGCAAGGCTATAAAAAAAAAAAAATCACATGTAACTAACAAAGACCAGTGGTCAAAAAATTTTAAAGTTCTTTAAAATGCAAAAAGCAGTGGGAAAAAGACAGACTTAAAAAAGGAAAAACTCACAGAAAGAGTTGAGAGTCAAGTGATCAGTAGATGCATTAACACATTCTTAATCTCATTAATTAGATAGAGATTGAAGCCACAATAATATACTGCAACACATCCAGTTACCTTTGAAAATAAGAAGGCAGACAAATCCATCTTGGTTGCCTGGAATCAGAGTTCAAATTATCTGCTGATAGGTCACTTTGGGGGCTTGGTTAAGATGGAAGATATTCCTTCCTTCTGACCCAGCAGGTCCTTTCTTTGTTATCTCTCCTGGATCATATTGCAGTCCAGCCTATCAGCATCCATGACAATTGTGACCTCATTGACCTACCGAGTAACTGCAGGTCAAGGAGCAGGAATTTCTGTTGACCTAAGTTTTCCATGTGGTTCTTATGGAACTGTGAGAAAACTGTTTTAGATAAGACACTTTCAATTCTTTTCAAAGTACTATTATTCAAAAGAGCCCAGACTGGAAATAATATGCATTTCAACCAAGGGCATGTGGATAATAAATCAGGGCATCCTCTGTGGAGTATTTTTCTTATAATGAAAACGAACCTTAGCTCTATGCATTAACAAGCATAAATATCCATAATATAATGTTGAGAAAAAAATTTCAAAAGAAAATGCACCATACAATTCTACTATCAAAAAGCGAAAGGTATCTGGGAAAGTAAATGCAAAATTGATATCTATAAAAACAAAAAATTATCATGATAAAACTCTAGGTGTCCAGTGTTATCAAAAACCAGTGGCAACAGTTCTCTTTATTTAATGGCAAGGTTCTGCTTCTACTCTTAGAAAGGCACTGGAAAGTTTTTTTCCAAATACTATCTACATTTTTTTAAACATTCTTATAGACTGACACATATACATAATATAAACAAAACTTACAAAAATGTATACATTCCCAAGATCTGTTCATTAACAGGAGTCTAGGGTACTACAATTTTCATTCCAGAGATAACACACAGAAAAATCTCAATATTATGCTTAGCTCACCAATATGAGGTCTCCTTTAAATGATAACCATCATTAATATTATTACACTACAGATATTAATTAAAAATAAGTTTTATTGGATAGACTGTACTGTCTAATATATTTTTCTCTACTGAGTACATTTTAAGTGAAAGTTCAGTGAAGGTGTTGATGTTTAACAAGTAGGATTTTGTCACACAATTTTTTTTTCTCATTATTCACAATTTCTGTATTGGTTAAACTGCCTACTTATAAAGATTTATTTGCAATTTCCCCAAGAAAAGCAGTGTTTTCACAGTCGATGACCCCTGTGCACATAAAGTAACAAACACAAAGGCATAACTGATGTACATACCCTCAGATGAGGTGGGACAGAACAATGCCCTCCCTTATACTATTAGCTCTCACACTACAAGCAAGGGTCCTTTTTGCTGTATAGTCAGAGCCATGGTTTTCAGTTTCATGGGATTTATAAAACAATTTTCTTTTAAATAGCTCTCAAGTATAGTGTTTAAGTATAGTCTAATGTTTCTAAATGTTTCAAAATGCTAAGTGTGATAGACAATGGAGGTTCAGATTATCTTTATTCAGGCATGTACATAGCTGTTGCCTATGAGTACATTGTTAATGAATCAACAAAATATGTTAAATGGGGTGTCTGTCTTTAAGCAGAAACACACATAAAAACAAAATAATATATTGGTAGGTTGAATAAGTAGGTCATAGTAAACCAACCTAATTCAACTAACTTAGAAACTGGAGTATGTGACTACTGTAAATAATGAGAAACAGTTGTATGTATGTATGTGGATAATCTCTTGATTCTGTCTATGGAAAAAAACATGTATGCTTAACTAACTAATGTCTTACTTTGACCCCCTGGAACTATGTAAACATACCTGTGGGGCATCTCAATCAGTATCTGAAGAGACAAGAATCAGAGGTGCATAAACAAAGCTAAGGTCCCAAATTCATTCTCAAGATATAGCTTCTGTAATTCTGAAAAATCAACAACAAAGGGTAGGGCCAGTAAAACCAACCCTTGTTCAGCATTATCAATTTGAAGCAAGAAGTCAACCATTCTCCCAAGGATGATGCTATCTAGTTAGTGAAACTTCTCTTTCCTCCTTTCACGTGTTCTATGCTAGAGAGTAGACTACTTTATTGAAAAGCAATACTTTTCAATGATTTCTTTTTGGTTTTGTTTTGTTTTGTTTTGTTTTTATTAGATATTTTCTTTGTTTACATTTCAAATGCTATCCTGAAAGTCCCCTATACCCTCCCCCTGCCTTGCTCTCCTACCTGCCCACTCTCACATCTTGGCCCTGGTGTTTCCCTGTACTGGGGCATATAGTTTGTAAGACAAAGGGGCCTCTCTTCCCAATGATGGCCGACTAGGCCCTCTTCTGCTACATATGCAGCTAGAGACATGAGCTCTGGGCATACTGGTTAGTTCATATTGTTGTTCCACCTAAAGGGTTGTAGACCCCTTCAGCTCCTTGGGTAATTTCTCTAGCTCCTTAGCTGTCCTACATTCTTTGTTCATTAAAGATGAGAGAAATAAACAATATCTACAACATCCTCTGTTGTCTTACTGCAGTAATGGGGTGGGTTTTTTAGCTTAGCTCTGATACACATATGTCAATTACAATTAATTGACAAAAGATGTTCCACTAGACTAGTGAGATAAGAAGGTAAAGGAGAATAGCATATTAGAAACTGCCAAATAAGGCCTGTTATTGAAAAGCAGTGACAGACCTGAAACTCAAGGTTTAATTCTGAGAACCCACATAAATGTGACTTCACAAAATTATCCTCTGATCTCTACATAAACCATGGCATGTGTGCATATATGTGCACATATCCACACACATAATAATGATGATGATAAATACTTTAAAAATGTATCAATTATGTCATGGAGTTAATACTGAACATTGAAACAAAATATAGACTAACAGTACTACCATTTATTTTATCATAATGCTAAGAAATGTTGCTCTTTATAATAAATACTACACACATTTATATGCTTTTTTGATGTATTAGTGGTATTGGTATCAAGTTAGTGTTCATGTCTGGAAATAAACAAGTTTTGTAAAGCTTTTTGGTGATGTTTGGAAATGGCCTGTGGTAGTCAAAAGAAAGGACCATGAAAGGCAAGTCTTGAGTTTCCTCTTGCAAAGATCAAAAGGAACTACAGAGGGAAGCATCTCCTTTCAAGCTCTAATATTTATGAGAAACAAATTTTAGTGTGTGTACATCAGAAAAAAATATAAATGCTAATATTGGAAATTTTCTGGCCTAATTCACTCTTAGTTTCTTAAAAAATGTCAATGGTGGTATTAATAAGAAATACAACTTCTGTTGGAGAAAATGTGACCCAGTGGTATAAAATATGATAGATAGAAACAAGTAAGTTGTATGTTACAGTATTCTTGGACTGACTGCTATAATTTATTTTTGTATATGAATAGTGGTCATAAAATATTAACTTCAATGCATATATTACACCCTGAATTCTATAGATTTCAATATTAAGCACAACATTTAAAAATGACAGCATTCAATAACAAACCAAATAAAGTATTGTTTTTATAACAAAGAAATAATACATTTCCCAGTGATTTTCTTAATTATTTTCATATGCATGAGAAAAATCTACTGAGAAAAATTACTTTTATATTCTGACTTTGGGGGTTGGTTTTCTATGAGTAACAACTAACTACTCATTGTACAAAATTAGCTCCAAATTTAGTGTAATAAGATGGCTGTTTTGTAAGGCCCTTGGATTCTGTGGACAGCAGTTTATACAGGACCTAGGAGGGCTGACTAGCTACTGACCCACAAACTATCAGGCCCAACTGGGAAGATGTAAAGGCTGGGAGGAGGGAGACTTCTAATCATGTGGAAGAGTCTTCACTCCCGAATTGATTGATTAGTGCTGACTGTCTACTGAAATTACAGCTGAGATGCCAGCTAAAATATTTACATATGACTTCCTGCTATAATCTCTTCATGCAAGCTAGTTTGGGCTTCTTTACAAGCATAGAGGTAAGATCAAGAATCCAAAGAGAATCAGGTAAATCTGTGTTTCTTTTTTACAGTAATGTGAAAAGTTGTGCTGGGTTCAAAGCATATTACTTACCGTTTTAATCCTTTTGACAGCATGCGGGGGCAGTCAGAGATGGACTGAGGGAGATGGAAGCTGCTAGGGTGGACATCTGAAATGGCTTCCTCACACACGTAATTGGTACTGGCAGTCAACTCACAGCTCAGGTAAGCTGCTGACTGTAACATACTTCAGTGGCTATTTAAGTTCAATAGCCATCTTTCCGGGAGAAAATCACGCAGAGCGCATAAATCTTTATAACGTTTTCCAACTCAGCTAGGCTGGCTACCAGACCCCTTCAAGCCAGAAGATCTGTGATGAATATATTGCTTTAATATTGTTAGGCTAAATCTACCGATATGATTAAAGAGGGCCCTTGGCATGGGGAGATTGCTTTGAGTTAATTATAGGAGTGCTGATATGATCACAAAGGTTCTAATGAGAAAAAGGCAAGAGGCCAGAGACAGCAGAGGAAACTGAAATGGAAGCAGAGATCTGAGGGGCAAACCGAACAAAGTGGGAAGGACGACATAACAAGGAAGACCCCTAGAATGGAGAAACCATGGTCTCTGCAGGACCCATGTAAAAACTGCATGTGGTAGCACACATCTGTAATTCTACCAATCATGTGTCGGGAGACATTTTTACCTACTTCTGTGAAAGCCTGCCTGTTACTCGCATCCCAATGAAGTGGCTTGGCAAGTTGAAAAACTTGGAAGCGCTCAGGAGACACAGAGTTTCAAAAGGAACTCATTCTCCTGGGAAGACATTCTCCAGCCTGTATATCCCTATATCCCCGTGTTATCTGGTGTATGGATCTATGTGCTCTCCTTTAGTATTATTTTATTATAGTGCCATTAAAGATTGAATTCTGACCTAGCTAAGCCTTCCACCAGTGTTCCAATGTCCTAGAATATCCTTGAATTCAGTAGGAATCTAGAGACAGGGAAACTAATTAGGCATTACAAAGAACGGAGCCTGAGTAGTTCAGGGCTGGTCTGCAAAATGTTTAGGGACAATAGCTTTAGGGAATAGATGGGTTTACCTTGAAAGAGTTAGAATTTCCCACTGAGACAGGAATCTTCACTACAGCCAGGTATGGCAGACTACATTACTTATTAGTAGAAAGTCCCCCACACACTATTCACTTAGAATAGAAGCCAAGTCACTACCATATACAAGAATTTACAATGGTTTAAGAAGTAGATCAGGCTCAACAAAATCTCATAACGTAATAAGTACTCTTCCAATCGATCTCACCTTGAGGAATTAATCTTGGAACTGAACCAACACTTACGGGAACGGGACCCTCACATTTCTGGAGTGTGGACCTTGATTCTTATAGTGACTGGAATCTATCTCGACTGAAACAGACTCAACAAAATAACGGGTCAAGGACGGTTAGAAACACAAAACATTTCCTCTGTTTTGCGTAAGAGTATTTTATGTGAAATGAATTCATCTATATGTTTAATAAACCCATTCTGTCACAATAATAAAGAGTGTTTTATTTCATTAGAGTTGGCTGTATCAAAGCTTTCAGAGGTCTCTGCATCCCTTTACCATGAAGAAAGATGAACATGAGTCTCAATGAGATGCACAATTTCTTTGTGTCCATTATCTCTGTCCTTTCAGCATTTGGTTACTCTGAGACCCTTTTACCTCTCTTCATTTTAGCCCAGATTTATCTATAGTGATCATAGTCTAGGTCATAACTATAAACTGCTTCAATTAAAAATCTTTCAATTTCCCATTAATAGATCACAGCATATCCCATGGGTATTGTTTAGACCCTTGTCTCATAGCCATATATTCCATAATTTTCTCCCTGTACATTGGTTGCCCTATTGTCACTGATGATGTCATTCATGTTATTAGTCAGAACAGTAAATGGTCATTTACTTCAAGCAATCCATCCATTATAAGGATTTACAACACTTTTGACACCATCTTTCCCTCCACAGTGTCAACTGCCTTGGCAATTCCTTGGCTGTGGAAACACCTCCTCTCTGTCTACACTTAAATATGTAGCTTGAGAGAGATCAGAGTGAATCAGATGATTTTATTCCAAATCCATAGTCACAGACTTCAAGTTCATTCTTACCACCACTGGCAAGCCTGCTCTGTCTTCTCTTTGGAGATGTGTATTATCAAGAATATAACATCTTTTTCCTTTGCTCAATTACATAAACCTGCATTTTCACCTTTTACTTAAATCCAATCTCAGAATATGACCTGAGAAAATAAAACTAACCAGAGTTTTATTTATGTGTCATACAAACTAGAGCTTGCTTGCACAAATACCCCTGTCTTTTCCTTTCTTCTTGTGTAACACTTTCTATACGATACACTCTAGAGCTCAATTTATAAATTCATAAATAGGCTGGTGTTAGATCATCCTCCTATATCTACTATCATTCCCTCTCCATCTTTCAGTGATAGTCCTTTACTCACAGTACACAAATGGAATAGACCATGGTTTGGAGATTGGGCTCAAGAGTCATGCTAGCTGCAGATCCTTTATTTGCTTTTTGATATTTGCAGATTGTTTGATCTTTATTTATTTACTCACTTACTTACTTAAACAAGGCGATAGGATAACGTGTCTCATAGTGCTGTTTTAAGGATTTATTATACTTGAACATACTTATACATAGTTGTGCTCCAACTTCTCTGTTATGGCAATAACAGACAGTGGGCACGAAAGTGTATCGACCAATGTAAATCCGTAGAAATTAACGTGATGAGGTAGTTGAACGAGGTAGGTTGGATAGTACAGTCGACCCCAACATACGGATTATCAAATGTTGACAAAAATTTGACGGTATGATGCACGTGGGGTTTTGTTTGATGTAACTCTTCTTTGTCGTATAAGAATTAAAAATAAGTTAATTAAAAGCATGTAAAATGGCTATAATGTTAAATTATCATCTTTTGCTATAAATAAATAAATTAGGCAAAAAGCAAGATAAACAGATATAGAAATATTGATACATTGGAAGATAGATAAGATTTCTCATTTATATCTTTAAACATTTTACATTGGTAAGAAGAAAAAATGAATCATATGTCAATCAAATAATAGATTGTGTTGTCATGTTCCATGCTGTATGAAAGGCTGTGGGTTTAATGTAAATCTGAACCACGTTCTAAACATGTCCATACTGACACATTTGTATCACGTGTGTCTTATTAATGCATCTTTAGAAAACATGTTCAATAAGCTATATCTATACATATTTTTCCCATATGCAGATTTGAATTAAAATGCATGAAATAGTAATTATATAAGCAAAACCAATTTTCTCACAAAAAGGGTTCACAAACTCTGTGTACCCAGCAACGAGCCAGATCTGGCTGTGTTGGCATGAAAAAGAAGGGTCTGTGCTGATGAAATAAACCACATTACTTAGCGCTGTTTAGTTTATGCTGTAAATGTGGGCAGATAATGTGGGTTAGAAGCATTATTGCCTCAACAGGCATATGGTAATTATATCCACATTAAAGCCCTCCTGTTCATCGTGTGTGTGTGTGTGTGTGTGTGTGTGTGTGTGTGTGTGTGTGCGCACGCGCACACACACACATGTTTGCAGCTGATGAGATACATCTCTCACACTGAGCTCATCAGCACATCTATCTGTGTGTGTCTCCTACCTAGGGGGGCTGGCATAGCTCCTCTCAAATGACTTTCCTCCCGAAGCTCACCATATAGAAGATTACAGTGTAAACACAAAGCTACAAAAGCTTCAGAGAGGCAGCGGATGAGGAGAGCTATTGTTCTCCCTGAGGCTGATCTGAAGTCAGCCACCTGAGTTTTGGTTTGTCAGGGCCAGTCCATGATACAAAGATCCACAGCCGCACAGAGTTATCAGCCAAAACCCAACCCAAAGCAGAGCATGGACATTGACTACGCCACGAGCTGTCTTCAGCTTCTTCTTTATGCTACACTTTGAACTGTCTTAAACATGCTTTTTAAAAAATCCCCAAAGTTGTATAGATTATAGATACTTATTCAGATTTGTAGACAAAACACAGAAAGAAGAAAGCAAAGAAATAACTTAAATCAATATTCAAAGACTGGACAGATGAGGAGTTACGCTTTCTCCATTAGACTCTCAGCCATATTCAAAGACATACAATTAAAAATAATTATGCCCCATAGCACCCAACCCACACCTTAGTACAGAAGGAAAGTAAAATTCCATTAAAAAAAAAAACAAATCACAAAGCTCCTGGATAGTTGAAACTAAACTCTCCGTTTCTGCGATTGCTGTGTCTAAGGACCTAAGAAAGCTCATCCAATTGTGTTCCATAAACCCTGTTTGCATTTGACATCCTTGCTTGCCCGTGCCCTGAGTGAGTGCATGGAAGCCTGATGGGAAGTCTGGTAACCATTCTCCTGCACTTCTGCCTGCCTGAGAGGACAATATCTTAATATGCTGCCTATAATACAAATAATCCTGAGCCTCGCATGCTCTCACCAGTGTTTTGGGCTTTTCCTGACTAGAGAATCATCTGAAGTCACATTTGGTGTGCTTATTTTGTTGTTTGCCTTGATCCCTGTGGGGCTTAAAGAGATTAAGACCTTGTGATAGCCAGATTGTTGGTATTTAATGCTCCATTACTCAGCTTTCTGCAGGGCTCAAAGTCAGTTGGCAGCACAGTTCCCAGGAAGCAAGCCCAGCCCTGATGCTCTCCAGCAGGGAATGTGTCAGGGTGACCTCAAATAGGAAACATGTGCTTTCCAGGAAAGGTGATGTGGAAATGCCCATGCATTAGACATGCCTTGGCGTTTTGTTTTGCCTTTAGAGAATTAAAGGCCAGATGATTCTGATGAGCACTGCCATGCATCCTCCTTAATACACACGCTGGGAATAAATTTCCTGGCATTGTTGGGAGACAAGTCTCTCCCATTTCTGCATGTCACAGGAACAGAG
>LR750104.1:890626-915165 GCA_902729485.2 Mus minutoides | reverse complement strand
ATCTTCCTTCTTCTTGAGTATCATGTGTTTAGTAAATTGTATCTTGGGTAGTCTAGGTTTCTGGGCTAATATCCACATATCAGTGAGTACATGTTATGTGAGTTCTTTTGTGAATGGGTTATTTCACTCAGGATGATGGCCTCCAGATCCATCCATTTGCCTAGGAATTTCATATATTTATTGTTTTTAATAGCTGATTTTGTTGATTTGGATACTGTCTCTGTGCCCTCTGATTAGTCTGGCTAAAGGTTTATCTATCTTGTTGATTTTCTCCAAGAACCAGCTGCTGGTTTGGTTGATTCTGTGTATAGTTCTTCTTATCTCTACTTAGTTGATTTCAGCCCTGAGTTTGATTATTTCCTGCCATCTACTCATTTTGGGTGTATTTGCTTCTTTTTGTTTTAGAGCTTTCAGGTGTGCTGTCAAGCTGCTAGTGTATGCTCTCTCTTGTTTCTTTTTGGAGGCACTTAGAGCTATGAGTTTTCCTCTTAGCACTGCTTTCATTATGTCCCATAAGTTTGGGTACACTGTTCCTTCATTTTCATTAAATTCTAGAAAGTCTTTAATTGCTTTCTTTATTTCTTCCTTGACCAAGTTATCATTAAGTAGAGTGTTGTTCAGCCTCTGTGTGTATGTAAGCTTTCTGTTGTTTTTGTTACTGTTAAAGACGAATCTTAATCCATTGTGATCATATATGAGGCATGGGATTATTTCACTCTTTTTGCATATGTTGAGGCCTGTTTTGTGATTGATTATATAGTCAATTTTGGAGAAGGTACCGTGAGGTTCTGAGAAGAAGGTATATTCTTTTGTTTTATGAAAAAAAAAGTGTTCTATATATAATTGTTAAATCCACTAGGTCCATAACTTCTGTTAGTTTCACTGTGTCTCTGTTTAGTTTGTTTCCCTGATCTGTCCATTGATGAGAGTGGGGTGTTGAAGTCTGCCACTATTATTGTGTGATTTGAACTAGTTTCTTTTCTGAATGTGGTTACCCTTGAATTTGGAGCATAGATGTTCAGAATTTAGAGTTCTTCTTGGTAGGCTTTTCCTTTGATGAGTATGAAGTGCCCTTCCTTATATTTTTTGATAACTTTTGGTTGAAAGTCGATCTTATTCGATATGAGAATGGCTACTCCAACTGTTTCTTTGGACCATTTGCTTAGAAAATTGTTTTCCAGCTTTTTACTCTGAAGTAGTGTTTGTTTTTTATACTGAGGTATGTTTCCTGTATGCAGCAAAATGCTGGGTCCTGTTTATGTATCCATTCTTTTAGTCTATGTCTTTTTATTGGGAAACTGAGTCCATTCATGTTAAGAGATGTTAAGGAATAGTGATTGTTGCTTCCTGTTATTTTTATGTTATTTTTTAGTTTGTGTGGTATCTTCTTTTGGGTTTGTTGAAAGAATATTACTTTCTTGCTTTTTCTAGGTTGTAGTTTTCTTCCTTTTGTTGGTGTTTTCCATCTATTATCCTTTATAGGTCTGGATTTGTGGGAAAATGTTGTGTAAATTTGGTTTTGTCATGGAATATCTTGATTTCTCCATCTACGGTAACTGAGAGTTTTGCTGGGTATAGTAGTCTGTGCTGGCATTTGTGTTCTTTTAGGGTCTGTGTGACATTTGCCCTGGATATTCTAGCTTTCATAGTCTTGGGCAAGAAATCTGCTGTAATTTTGATAGATCTGCCTTTATATGTTACTTGACCTTTATCCCTCACTGCTTTCAGTAAACTTTCTTTGTTTTGTGCATTTGGTGTTTTGACTATTATGGGATGGGAGGAATTTCTTTTCTGGTCCAATCTATTTAGAGTTTCGAAGGCTTCTTCTATGATTGTGGGCATCTCTTTCTTTAGGTTAGGGAAGTTTTCTTCTATAATTTTGTTGAAGATATTTACTGGCCTTTTAAGTTGAGAATCTTCACTCTCTTCTATAGTTGTTATTCTTAGGTTTGGTCTGCACATTGTGTCCTAGATTTCCTGGATGTTTTGGGTTTGGATTTTTTGCATTTTACATTTTCTTTGACTGTTGTGTCAAGATTTTCTATGGTATCTTCTCTCCCTGAGATTCTCACTTCTATTTCTTGTATTCTGTTGGTGATGCTTGCATCTATGACTCCTAATCTCTTTCCTAGGTTTTCCATCTCCAGGGATGCCTCCCATTGTTATTCCTTTATTGTTTTTATTTCCATTTTTAGATCCTGGTTGTTTTTGTTCAGTTCCTTTACCTGTTTGTGTTTCCTTGTAATTCTTTAAGGGATTTTTGTGTTTCCTCTTTAAGGTCCTCTATCTGTTTACCTGTGTTCTCTTGTATTTCTTTAAGGGATTTATTTATGTCCTTCTTAAAGTCCTCTATCATCATCATGAGATATGATTTTAAAACTGAGTTATGGCACTTATGTACCACAGGTTGAGTCTTGTTTTTCTGGTGTCTTCAGGTAACCAGCACTCACTATGGTGGGACAATTGTTTTCTGATGATGCCAAGTAGCCTTGGCTTCTGTTGCATATGTTCTTGCCATCTGGTTATTTCTAGTGTTAGCTGGTTTTCCTGTCTCTGACTGTGGCTTGACTGTCCTGCAAGCCTTTGTGTCAGTACTGCTTGGAGACCAGTTCTCTCTTGGAGGAATTTAGTTTGGAGAGTTGTGATACAGGACCTGCTTTGCGGTGTAGACAGAAACCAGAAGGATCCTATCCTGAGCTGATCCTTGGTTCCTGTGTTCTGATGGCTCTGTAAGGGTCCCTTTTGGGCTGGGAATTTGAAGAGAAGTGGTGGTCTTACCTGTGCTCACAGATGTGTAGGCACTCTTGGAAGACTAGCTCTCTCCTGATGGTATTTGTATATGTAGCTCTGTGGTACAGCATCAGCCCCAGTTGCAGACAGAAACCAGAAATCCCTTATTGAGATTTTTACTGCATGTAGGAGGTACAGTGATCAGAATTAGACAGCAATTTATCATTCAGATAGCTATAATGTTTAGCAATACCATGACATAGCTTGAGATCATGAAAGGTCACATGAAATACTCACTGTGACATCTGACAAATGGAAGTAAACTAATGTCAGTTGCTATGAGGAAGTTCATGAGACTTCTTTCATCTTTAAAGCTCAGAATGACCCATTGATAGAAAGTATACTGCCTCTGTCATGCAATCCTTGCCCAATGTGTTTCAAACTTTGTTTGTGTTCTAAAGATCTGTGTTATGAAAACATTTATACTTTATCATGTGTGGGACTAGGAAGTATGTTGAGCTGTTTGTATGTCTTCATTATTTACATGAAACAAACTTCCGAGAGTTTAAATCAGCTTTTGTGTGACTGCATAGTAAAGCCCCTAGAAAACTGAGTTATGGCACTTATGTACCACAGGTTGATCAGCCCTAATCTTGTACCTGGAAAAAGAACTTGTTGACCAATTTTGTGGTAACACACTAACACGTAGCAGAAAACCAGATACTTGATGATTTCTGCAATGTCTTGTGACAAAGGCTTTGTCCTAAAAACTCTTTGAGTTTATCGAGTACCCTTCTGAGTAGCATCATAACATGCATGAACTTGGTAGCTGCTGAGTAAAACTGAATATTTCCCAATGCACTGAAGTTCCAGACTGTATTTCAGGGGTGAAATCTGTCACTGTTATATTTCACTATCTGTGAACCATGATTAATTTAAGAAAGCCAAAATTCTGTATGCCTCATGTCACACACATCTTTGCTCTCTGCTATTTTCTTCAAAGGGTTGACAAATTCTACTTCTGTGTCAAGACAGAGGTAAGAATCTAATAGTGGGTACAAAGTGCCAGCCTTGGGCTACCTCTAACCAATTTCTATTAAACTGATGAATCCCATATATCATCCAGGACACAAATCATGAATAGTCTGGCTACTGATAAAATAATGTTTAAAATGGCAATGGAAATGCAAAACCAACATATGGAGAACATAATTTGAAAAAATATATAATATATATAAATCAGGTGGTATACACACACACACACACACACACACACCACTTTCAAAATAAGCAGTCATATTTTTCAGTAGGTGATGTCTGGGGAATGATCCTCCAACAGAGGTTGTCTGATATTTCTAGTCATTTAATGCTATTAGTTGACCACTATCAAACATTGTCACAGAAGACATGCTTTCTAAGTCATCTAAATACTTTTAAAAATAGAAAATCAAAAGTTTATTAAAAATAAAATGACAAGTGTCATGCTTTACAGTTGTGTCAGCATTCAAGTATATAGCCAGAAGTGGTAGCTTAGTCATATTTTAGTTCTGTTAGGTGGGATTTTGTTTGTTTGATTGTTTTTTAGAAAAATATATACTGATTGCCCTACCACTGATTGCCAGTACCCACTTCTCAAAAGTGTATGGGGGTTTCTCTTTTCTCATGTCCTTACCAGAATTTATTACATTTTCTTGACGGTAGACATTCTTCTTGTGGTGGTATGGCACACTAAAAGAATTTTAATTTGGATTTCTCTCATAGCAAAGAATTATTGAACACTTTCCCCCATGTATTTCTTGATTATTTCTGCTTATTTTTGAGAACCACCTGATCAACTTGCTCATTTATGAATTGAAATTTTTTTGTTCTTCCAGTGTTTGATTTACTAAAAATCTAAATATTAATCCCTTCAAAACCCTAATTGCTGAGAATTTTCTCTGATTCTGTAGGCAATCTTATAACTATGCTTATTGTTTTCTCTGCCATAGAGAAACTTTGCAACCATGCAATCTCATTTGTAAGTTCCTTTCAACTATTGACTGTGCTATTGGAATATATTTCAAAAACTTATTTATGTCTATATCTTGGAGTGAGTGTTTTCTCTATGTCTATATCTAATAGTTTCAGAGTTTTTTTTCCAGTGTAAGAGTTATGGATCTAATTTCATTTTCTATATATGGATACACAGTTTTTCCAGAACAATTTCTTGAACAGGCTGTTTTGTTTACCTGTGATTTGAGAGTGAACATCCCAATTTCTAGTATTTTCTTAAATACTTTTAAAATACTGTTGAAAAACTGTTTTCATTAGAGGTCATTCGCTTCCTGTGGTGGCTTGAATGAGAACGGCCCCATATGTTCACATATTTGAATATTTGGTCCCCAGATTGGTAGAACTGTTTGGTAAAGATTAGGAGGTGTGGCCTTGTTAGAGGTAAGTCACTGGAGGTAGGCTTTGAGGTTTCAAAAGCTTACACCATTTCAGTTTGCCTCCTCTGCCTCCTGCTTGTGGATAAAATGTAAGCTCTCAGCTACTGCCCCATAACCATGCCTTCCTGCCTGCTATCATGGACTATAAGCAAGCCCCCAATTAAATGTTTCCTTTTATAGATTGTCTGGTCATGATATCTCTTCACAGTAATATAAAAGTCACTAAGCCATACCTTTACTAGAATTATTTCTAGATATTTTGTTGCTTCTTTTTTTCTGTTATGGATTACATTTGCACTTTTTTTTAATTGGGAAAGTAGCTATTGGTACAAAAAGGATTGATTTTTTTTAAAGTGTCTGTTAGTATGTCTGTTGAATGTGGGTACCTGAGTACACACAGATGGATGGAAGTGAGAGGAGAAGGTACTACAGTTAGCTTTTGCCTGCTCCCTTGTTGACACAAGGCTTCTTATTGTTTTTGCAGCACCGCATAAGCCAGGCCAGCTGGCCCATGAGCTTCTGGAGGATTCTCCCATCTCTCCTGCTATATAGCCATAACAATGCTGGAACTTTAGATGTTCACCACTACATCCAGCTGTGTACTAAAGTTACCATGCTAACATGCTAAGTTCTTTACCCACTGAGCCTTTCCTGACTTGGAGCTACTGATCTGCATGTGTTGATTTATGTTCTACCATTTTAGTAAAAGTGCTAACAAATCTATGATTTTTTTTTCTTTCTAGAAGCCATTCGTATTTCTTAAGTATTGGACAGTGTTATCTGAAGTAGTAATAACATGAATCCTTTACTATTTGTATACTTTTTTTTTTCATTTTTGCTTTTGCCTATTGCCTTAGGACTTCAAATACTGTAAGAAGGGAAGAGATGCACACTCATGTCTCACTCCCTATTTTAGGGAGACTGTATTGAGTGCAATGTTGGCTATAGGTTTGCCATATACAGCCCCCATCCATACATACACAAATATTCACATACATGCATCCAGAAAGTTGCATTATTATTAAATGTGGAAAGATTAAGACATAGAAAAACCTTTAGTCACCAGAGAGAAAGGACCTTCACACCCCCATGCCATCCATAAGAACAGGTGGATCTCTGGGAGGCAATGTGAATAATGTGTAGAGAACGTAGACCCAGAGCCTGCAGACCAGGTTAGAGGGGCTGTAGCACCTTCAAGGATTCATTGCCTTGGGTATGCAGCCAGATCCCTATTCACTCAGCCCAGTTCAAGAAATGGGAACCAGAGTATGAAAAGGCTACAATATGTGGTTGTATTTTATCAGAAAAGGGAAAAAATGAAAACTGTAAAAGTTAATTTTCCATATGACTTTATTTCCAAATTCTTTCTTTCAACCAGTATGCTTGCTGGGGGGATGACAAATATCAGTATCAGAGAATACAAATATACCAAAAATGCTACATCTAGTCTGGGATAGATCTTCTTCATTCTGGTAACATACACTAAGTGGCACTACTTACACAGTAACTATAAGGTAACTCACATGAAACCACAGAGCTGTTACTCTACCACAGCTGCCTGGAGAGAGATGTCCAAGAGAATAACGATGGCAGTGAAAGTTGTTAGGGAGTAAACTCTCAAGTGGTGACTCAACAGCGTTCTTCCCAGCTCACAGATGGTAGGTTGAGCAGGTCAGAAAGTAGTTACAATCTAAACGACCAAGTTACCGTTTCTCTTTCTAGAGATAATAAATTCTTCAATTAGTGCCTGATGTTTCAGGTGGAGTGCAGACCTGGCTGTTACAGAAGAGTCAGGACCCTGGGAGGTCAGACCGATAGGATGTCATTAGTAATCACGGTTGCTTTTCAAACATTGGTAGCAAGATGACTTCTGATTTGTAATCTCAGACATACAAATAAACAAAAAGGCTAGCAATTTCACCATAACATTTGTAAATAGCACTTGAAAATTAACTGTACCGGGAAAGACTTCAAAAGACAAAGCAGCCAGTCTTTTTCTTCACACGATTCGTTTGCAGAGCAGCCCTTGTGGCCTTTTCAAAGACCCTCCTCACTCCATCTTTGGTCTTCGCTGAACACTCCACATACTCGAAAGCACCAATGCTGTTCGCCAAATCTCGGCCTTGTTCAGGTTTCACCGGCACTTGCTTCCTCTTGGCTAACTCTTGTATTGTGTGAAAGTCATTCCGAAGATCCTTCTTACTCCCAACCAGGATGATGGGCACGTTGGGACAGAAATGCTTAACTTCTGGAATCCATTTATGTGGGATGTTCCCGAAGCTATCAGGGTTGCCAATGGAGAAACACATCAAGAGAACATCCGTGTCGGGATAGGAGAGTGGCCTCAGGCGATCATAATCTTCTTGACCAGCTGTGTCCCACAGGGCCAACTCCACCTGTTTTCCATCCACTTCGATATCAGCCACGTAGTTCTCAAATACTGTGGGCACGTAAACCTCAGGAAACTGGTCCTTGCTGAAGACGATGAGCAAGCATGTTTTTCCACAAGCTCCATCTCCCACGATCACCAGTTTCTTTCGGATGGCAGCCATTGCCTAGGACGTTTCTGCTGCTGCACAAAGCACCTGGGTCTTCTCAGACCACAGGCTCTCAGACTACACCCAGGTAGACCACTTAGTGCAGAGGACACCTATCCTGAGCCAGCACCTCTGAGGCCCAGCTCAGCAGGAGGTGGCAAACTCAAGAGAGAACCAACTGAAGAAGGTGTTGGAAGGCCGGTGGTGGAGGGAGGCAGGATACGCATGCGCCTGAATGCCCAGCTTGGCTCGAGCCCAACACACCCTCTTTCACAGTTCAACATGGTTGCGCGTGAGAGATTTTTTTGCCCTGAAATCAAGGTGCTTAAGCAATCATCTCACCTGTGTAGGCATGATGGGAATTCTCAAAACACATCCTTTCTATTGTTGGTTTCTTCAAGATAGTCTGTTCATACAAGGTGCTAAATTTTGTCAAAGGCCTTTTTGTGATTGTTGTGTGATTTCTCTTAAATCAATTTAAATGCTTTGCCACATTTATTGGTTTGCATATATTGAGCCGTCCTTGTATCCTTGGCATGAAATTCACTTGGCTCACAGTTTGTGATAATTTTTTTTAAATATGCCTTTGACTTCAGTTTGCAAGCGTTTTATTGGGGGTGGGGTGGGTCCATTTGTATCCACCAAGGAACTTGATGGATGGGTTTCTTCCTTATGTCTTTACACACTGCCACAGCCATCAGTAGGTCCACTTATAGAATAGATGTTCTACCTGTGTAGCAATGTGAGAGATCTTTCCAGGCCTTTAATAGAATGCAGAGCAATCAGACCAAAGCAGCCTGCCCTTGAACAATCTTTTTTTTTTTTTTTTTTTTTTTTTTTTTTTTTTTTTTTTTTTTTTTTTTTTTTTTTTTTTTGGTTTTTCGAGACAGGGTTTCTCTGTGTAGCCCTAGCTGTCCTGGAACTCACTTTGTAGACCAGGCTAGCCTCGAACTCAGAAATCCGCCTGCCTCTGCCTCCCGAGTGCTGGGATTAAAGGCGTGCGCCACCACGCCCGGCTTAGCCCAGGACAATCTTATGATCCTGTTTTTCCTGCTGACATTGTTCTCTGGGCTAGCACACCAGCTGGTCTCTTTTCTCTTCTCTCACTAGCATTTCGGCTGCAGACCCTCCAGCCTTGGGGTGACTGGCTTTGCTCTGCAGCACTGGTTACACCAAGCACCCAAGTCGCTCTGTGTCCATGAATCTGAGTGGGTCCATATTTGTCCTTTCTTACTCATTTCTTTGGCTAGTGGAGAGGGTAGGGCATGAGGCTTGAATTCACCAGTGTTCTTATGTTTAAGCGCTCATTGTGTCTTCTTGGCTTCCACAAACATAACAGCTCAGTCAATTCTGCCTCTTGCCTCTGACTGGGTTTTCTGCTTGCTAAGAATTAGCTATGTTTCCTTAATTTATTCTGCCTTTAATGAACAGTAAATTGGCATCTTCCTATCTGTTGAAAATAGTGCTATCTTGAAAGGGTTGTAGATATTTCTTGAAGATCTGGTTTCCAATTCTTTTATATTGTTATTTTTTGAATTTTTTCTTTGACATTCATGTGGAATGTAATTTCTGTTGACAGAACAGTTTCTGTTCTCTCAAGAGGGGGATATTGAAGAGAACACTAGGATATGAAGTCTCTGTCATAAAAAATAGTGACAGAATTGTGGAATAGATCACTTTTTCTGCACTCCATCATTATAGTGCAAGAATATCATCATAGATGCCAGCATCTTAAACTTGGAATTCCACATCTCCAAAACTGGAAAAAACAAATTTCTGTTCACTGAAAATTATTTATTGTCAGGTATTTTTCTACAGAACAAAATAGAATCAGATAGCTATATACCATGAAGTGAAATTATGGGCAATGTAGTAATTTTATTTTGCATGGTTTTAGGAGTATACATGACGTCGACCAGGGTGGATATATTACTTTTCCTACTGACAAACTGTTATATCACAGAAGAACAAAAGTTCCTCCAGCAACAGCAAACTCTCTATATAGCATTCAGGGATGGACTGGCGCGCCCTCTCTCCTGGTAACCATTAATTATAAGATCAGATTCTCATAAGCCTATGGTTCCAATCCTATGCACTTCTCCTTTGGGTAATATATTAGTTGAGGGTTCTATTGTTGTGATGAATTACCATTACTAAAGCAACTTTGGGAGGAAATGGTTTGTTTCCCTTACATTTTCATATCACTGTAAGAAGGCAGGAGCTGATGCAAAGTCCATAGAGGAGTGTTGCTTACTAGCTTGCTCCTCAAGGCTTGCTCTGCCTGATTTCCTAAGGGACCTGGGAACACTAGCCCAGAAGTACTACCTCTCACAATGGGCTGGACACTCTCACATAAATTAATAATTAAGAAAATACCCTGCAGGTTTGCCTATAACCCCATCTTATAGAAGCATTTTTCTTGATCCTCTCAAATAATTCTAGTTGTGTCAAGCTGCTATAAAACTAGACAGCATAGCTATCATAGATGCTCACAGTTCAAGAGAGCAACAGCCATGCTATGCCCACAGTGAAGGTGTTTACAACACCCCACTCTATATCAAGCCCTGAGTGAGTGATGTTCTCAGTAAGCATGGGCATGACCATGCCAAGGAAGCTGTAAAGCATCATACGTATGGGGAAATGTAAAAAGTCTTCCCTGGGCTAAGCTCAGAGAAACATTAAACCAGCTTTCCTTCCTGGTTCTAGTGCAAATCTTGATATTGTATAAAGAAAATGTCTAACACCACAACTTTCTCCTCTAGGATGTTTATGTCTTGGTCTGTTCCCCTATGAAGATTGCTCCTAGTGAGATTAGCAAAACTTGGATCCTTGATCCAGCTACATAGTATATACCCTGTCTTCTTGTTTCTATGGAATAACATTGTCTCCCATTCAGCTGTATGCAAAACCCCTGCCTCTCTGTTCATATATATATATATATATATATATATATATATATATATATATATATATATATATATATAAAACAAACATGCTGAGTTTCTGGAATGTTGTAGATTCTCTATCAGAGTGACAAGTTCACCTGACCCTAGCTTTTCTGTGGGTCTGACTGTATTTTTTACTTCTTCCTTTTGCTTTCTCTGCTCTTAGTCATATTCATTCCTGGAGCCACGTAAGGACCTGGTACCACTTCTTCCTCCAAGTCATTATTCTGCCCCCTTCAACCTGATGTTTTCTGTACCTTTGAAGATGTAATGTAGATGTATCGATTAATGTTGAGAAGTCCATTCTAAGCACTTTTGCCAATTATGAGTCTCTACAGTATTACACATTATAAAACAAATTTCTCTGACAAAAGATGACATTGTCATAAGCTATGGATTTAAGTATAAATATTTAGAATGCAATTTGACAGGCATATCATATTTATTTATCAAAATAATAACAGTAGCTGCTCTGCTAGGACCTACCTATGATCTTCACAAGACTTTTCCCAAGTTTCTAACATGAGATGTGAATTTCTCCAGTGGACTAGGTCTCAAATCCAATCAGAAAGCCATTAGTTGCACCCATAGTAGTTGTGCCACTATTGCATGAGTGGGCACATCTTGCCTAGCATTCTGAAAGTAGAACATACAGTTTGTCCTGGCATAGTTGTTAAAGAGTTTCTTTGACTTTCAATTGTACATCAGCAGTTACATTGAATTAAATTGAGCTATACAGAGCACTACCTTGTATTAAGTCTACAGTGCCAGGCTTTTATCTGATTTAAACCTAGTGATGATATATTTCATATCAGGTGTACAATAGCACATTTCTATTTTAGCACAAACTCTTAACATAAGTCTGGTAACATACAAATGAGGCTACATGTATCTGACAGAAAGATAGAGTAATTCATCAGAGACTAAAAGGTGCCAAGCCCAGTTTGTCAGACAAGATAAAAAGAAATAAATCTCAACAGTTGTTTTTAAAATATATTCCAGTTTTTCACAGAATAAAGAAAAAACAATGGTACGAAAATAAAAAGGTAAAGTATAGAACATTAAGTTTGAGGGAAGAATCTCACAAGTATCTCTAGATGATAAATTTGTCTGTGGAAAGATGGAGTAATTCAAATATCTTTTGGAAGGTGGGGCTCTTTTCATTTCTTTACAGCTTTGAAGGCAAATGGTTTGTGCTAGAACTTTCCAGATATAATGAATTCTTACAAGAACAGTGATTTTTTTCTATAAACTCTTGCATTATCCAACAAGAATGTTAGCAGTCTCACATTCATTCCCTATTATAAACACATGAATTACTGACATTATTAAAAACATTAGTTTTCTATTTCCATTTGCTTGCCAATGTGGCATATACACAAGGGATACAAATTTGGGGCTGCTAAGATGGCTCAATGAGTAAATGTACTTGCTACTAGACTTACTCCCACATGTGTGCCTTGCCATCCCTGTTATTCATGTTAGACATAATTTTAAATTACTCTGTTTATTTTTTAATTATTTGTTTTATTTTTTGAGATTGTAATATAATTTCATATTTTCTCTTTTCCTTTCTTCCTTGCAAACCCTCCCACAATAGTTTCTTTTTCACACACATATATGTGTTTTATGTGAGTGTATACTTAAATACAATACTCGTCTAAATAATGTTACTTGTATTGACCACTTGATATTGAATAATAGATTTGTGTGATCTTCCCAAGGAAGACTATTTCTACTCCTCTCTTCATTCCATAGTTGTCTGTAGTTCTTGGTGTAGGGTTGAGACCCCCTGGACATTAATATATACACTTTGGCATGCATGTTATTGTTGCCCTTATTCATCTCATGTTTAGACAGTCATGTTGGTGATGGGTGTAGTATGAATTTGGGTTTCATTAAAAACATAGTTATGTGAATATGTTTTTGTTTTAATCCCAGGTACGGAATGAGAGGCTTCTTCTGGGGACTCTGGAGAGGGTAAGGTATAAATGGAAGAGCACTGAGAGGGCCTGTCTGTGGAGACTGCTGCTACCAATGCTGATGCTGGTTCCTATTGTTGCAGCTTGTCAATTGGAGATCTGAAGATCACTTTCACGCCAGACATGGAAATGCAGAATTTGAACTTTGTCCAGCCGGTTTCCTGTCTGGATTTGGAGATTACAGTTAAGTCATTAGATGAATCTCAGAAAGGACTTTGAACTTTGGACTTTTAACATTGTTGAGGCTGCTATAGACTATGGGGACCTTGGAAGTTGGACTAAATGTATTTTGCATTATGCTATGTTTAGGTATGGCACCCATAGACTCATATGTTTGGACAAGCCAATGAGGGCCAGGAAATGGGATGTGATAGTTTGTATCTGCTTGACTCAGGGAATGGCACTATTTGGAGGAGTGGCCTTGTTGGAATAGGTGTGTCACTGTGGGCATGGGCTTTAAGACCTTCATCCTAGCTGCCTGAAGGCCAGTATTCTGCTAGCAGCCTTCAGATGAAGATGTACACCATGCCTGCCTGGATGTTGCCGTATTCCTGCCTTGATGATAGTGGACTGAACCTCTGAACCTGTAAGCCAGCCCCAATTAAATGTTATCCGGATAAGAGTTGCCTTTTTCATGGTATCTGTTCACAGCAGCAAAACCCTAAGACAGAAGTTGGTACCAGGAGTAGGGAGGTGAGAAGGAGTTGGAGACAACTTGACATTGGATGAAGATTGGTGTTCCTGTAAGGAATTCAACTCCCCTAATCATCAGGAAGTAGTCAAAAGAGGCCTATGTTCCCTTCCCCTTTAACTTTCTTTTTCTAATACCAAGTATTGAGGGATTATAAGGGATTAGGATGGAATAAGTGTTGCAAGGGAGGTCAAGATATATAAACCCAGTAAAATAGCCCCCAAATAGTGCCAACAGATGAATGTAGCTTCTGAAATTCCCAGGAGACATAATCTCATATTAAACTCTTCTGCTCTTATAATCTTTCTGTCCCCTCTTTCACAAAGCTTCCTGGGTACTGTGACTGGGCTCACAGCTCTGCAGTTGGATTGGATCTAGTTTTCTTTAACAGTCTCTGTTGAAAACTGATGACTATTTGATGACAGGTAAGGATGACACTGATATTTGGGTATAAGGGCAAATATTTAGGATGCACTTAATAATTGTGCAGGTTTAGTAAAGTGATAGTTGTGTTTTCCTCCAAGATCCATGATTTCATTAGCCCTAGGTATTCAGCTTGGTTTCTAGAACGAGGCACAATTTTCTTTGTGTTGAACAAGGCTTAAGTCTATTACATAGTTATTGGTTCCTGCCAAGTATTGTGAATGGGAATTTGTCCATGATCCCCTGTGTGTGTTTGTTGTTGGTGTATAGAAAAGCTTTGATTTGTACATATTGACTAGAATGTGTTTTGGATAGGTTGGTGTCCAGGTTTCTTTTTCCATAGCCTGCTGAGTATATTCCTGCATCAAAGAGACTTGAATGTAGGTGTGAAGGCTCTATGAGGCAGAGTTAGACTTCTCTATGTTCAATGAGTTGTGTGGATATTGCCCTCGGGAATGGGGATGGATTGTCTATTTGCAGAGAGTGGACATTTTACTTAGCATCAACCTGGGTTGATATCCATGCTGCCCACTCAACTGAATGCAAACCAGTCCTTCCACTGGAAGATTCACCTGCCTAAAAAATATGGCTAGCTGAAACTCCATATCCCCGATTACTAGGAATTCTAATTAGGATCACCTTCATAGATTCCAGTGTTTCCACTGCACTAGGTTTCCACACCATACCTTGTATTCTGTTGGTGAAATTTACCTCTGTAGTTCATGTTCGAATTCTTAAATTTTTATTTCATGGATTCCCTCAGTACTTTTTTATTGCTTATGTTTTCATTTTTTGGGGGGCTGGGAATAGTTTTGTTAGTTGCCTTCAACTGTTCATTTGTATTTTCTTGGCGTTCTTTAAGAGATTTATTAATTTTCCTCAATTGTTTGTGTTTTCCTGATTTCTTTAAGGGATTTATTTGTTTCCTTGGTAAGGACCTCTATCATCTTCATGTAGTTGGTTGTAAGGTCTTTTTCTTGTGCTTCAGCTGTGTTAGTCGGATAGCTGGCCTTTGATGGAAACATTGCCCTGGCTGTAACTGATTATATTCTTATACTGGGATCTGGGCATCTGGATTTAGGCTGATTATAGATCTAGGTGCAAATTTCTGGGTTTGTCTTGTTGTATGGGTGTTCTGTTCTTTGGTTTCTGTTTCCTCTCTAGACTTTTGAAATGTAAGTTGAGTGTTTGTCATCTTACATTTGTTTGTCACCTAATTTAGGCCAGCTCAGGTGGTGTCTTCTCAAGGAATTACTGTTGGTCCTGGATGCTAGGACACACTAGATGGGTGGAAGGAGTTTAGGAAACAAAAAATTCAGGATAGATAAAACCATCCTGAAAACAATCCCTCAGTCTCATCCCTAGGGCTACAAGCGATCACTAGATGAAATTTCTATTTTCCCCTGCCTACATATCCTATAGATCTCACAGGCTTTCTCTTCCTAAACTCCTTATAGGAATCTGAGTGTTTGGTCCCTACCCAATAAAGTTTGAGCCCAAAGCTTTCACCTCATCAAAGATGAGAAGAGCCCTACAAGCTGGAGCCCTATACTTAAGCCCAGTGAGCCCACAGCTTCACTGTGCTGTGACTACTCAGGGCGATGCTTAATTTGTCCATCAACCTAAAGATTCCTCAATTTTATGCATAAATAACTTAAAAGTTATAGTATATAAGGGCTAATAGAGCTGACAGTATTTATTTATTCTATGTATCTGTGCTCTATCTGCATGTACACCTGCATACCAGAAGAGGACATGAGATCCCCATATAGATGGTTATGAGCCACCCTGTGGCTACTGGGAATTGAACTCAGGATCTTCAGAAGAGAAAACAATGCTCTTAACCATTGAGCCATCTCTCCAGCAACTGTCTTTTGGATAAGGATGAAGCACATTTATAATATTCTAAGATACTACTTTGGTTCGAATCTTTTGATAAGTGAGGTTGGGGTTTTGATAGGTTCCTGTACTCCATCTGCTAAAACCTTCCTTGTCTATCATCCTGCCCCAGGGTGAGTACAGCACTTCCTCTTTGACAGTTGACGGCAGTATGACAACACCACAGTGTGGAGAGCACTTTTCCTAAGCAGCCCTGTGAATTGTGACCATGACTGTGAGATCACACTAAATTGGTGCTCAGTTTTCTTTCCAGTTTCACACCTATACCATAATCAAGATAACAATCTCATAAAGAGAACAGAGCATCCAGAGGACAAGCAGCCATTTTAAAACATCACACAGTACTGACTCTGAGAGCTGCTCTTACTTCAGTGATCCTGAGCACATTGATGCCATGGGATATGCTTTGGATCTAAAGGTATACTGTGGAAACAACAGAGTGAAAAACAAGACTAGACATTTCTCAAAATATGGTCTCTAGTTTCAGAAAGAAAATAGTAGGTAGCCATATCTAGATATTTTCTAAATTATGATTCCAGGACAAACCCGACCTCTCTGCGTCTATGTTAATATATTTTAAATCTTTGAAAATTTTATGGAACATATTTTTATCCTATTCTCTTAATTTCTCCCAGATCTACCTCCCCACTCCTTTTGAATTTAATATTGTCTTTTTAATTCTTTTTCTTTAATAGGTGTAGGTCCATGCACTGGAGTGTAGTTGACCTACCAGGATCACCCTTTAAGAAAGCTGATTATCCTTCCTTCTGAAGCCATCAACTATCAGCAGTTCCTCAGTGGAAGCTGACGATCTCTCACACCTCTATGCTAGAATGTGCCTAGTTGTAGCCCGGGCAACAACCACAGCTGCAGGCAGTTCATGAGTGCCATGGTCCCAACATGTCCAGAAGGCCATTTCAGTCTAGTCCTCCCCAATACCCGGCTCTTTAAAAGTCATCTTAGGTAAGTCTCAAGCACAGCAGCTTTAAAGGCTATAGAGAATCTTTGTGGGGTTTATGACTCTGAGATTTCCAAGACCTTGGGTAACTTTTCTCCCTAATTCCTCACCACCAAATGACTTCCTTTTAATTAACTCCCCTCTCTTCAAAAATTGATGCTGACCACACAGGTCCATGAACTGTGCTTCTTTTCATTTTTCTGTTTTGGAACTCTCAGTTATTTTGACATTGTTATTATATTATATCATCATGCCTTGCTCATTGTATCTGGCTGTATATTTTACTGAAACAAGTTTAAAGCATAACAAAGAGCAGACATTTTTTTCTGTATTCTAGATTTCTAATTGCATGAGATGATTGAAGATAATTCAAACGTGTTATGAGAATCACATCTGTAAGACAAGGCTCTGAGAACTGTTGTACCTGTATTGACAGTTCATGCATGCTGGGGCTAGCTCCATATAACTGACGTGATGACAGGAAAGGATTTTCTATTTCTATCTGGGAATGGTTACTACTGCTAATTCCTAAGAATGGACATTAAAACTCACAAAGATCAGTCTGATAAAAATAAAATATAGCAATTATTTTGTTTCTACTATATAAAGCATCTCCACAACATGAATATAACCATCAGAATGATACATAAAAAGTGTGTCCTCAGAAATTTTTTTTTTCTGGTTTTTCAAGACAGGGTTTCTCTGTATAGCCCTGGCTGTCCTGGAACTCACTTTGTAGACCAGGCTGGCCTCGAACTCAGAAATTTGCCTGCCTCTGCCTCCTGAGTGCTGGGAGCCACCACGCCTGGCTTCAGAAATTTATAAAATGAGCAATATCTTAATAGAAACTTTAGTTCTCAAATATATCTTTATTTTAAGGTAATTGTTAAATACGATGAAATCCTTGTCTGTTTATCAAATATTTTCATAGTTGAGACTTTAAAAACATACGGTCTTACTAGTATCTGCAAAGAAGAACTTGGGTGTCTTAATTTCTACCTGAATTAGTAAGAATCAGCTGCAATATCCACATACATGAATAACAACATAAAGGTCTCATGGGTATATAGTAATAAACTTCATAAAAGAAAGTCGAGAGCCGCACTCTGTATTTAATTTTTAATCAGCCAGAATACTCTGTAATCTACAAAGGTTTTTTTTTTCTATTTAAATTTATTTTTGGTAAAAGGATTTATTTTTGCATCTATAGATTACAAAGATAGGCACATAAACACTGTCAGATCAAGAATTCTTTTTGGCTATTTCTGTTAAGCCGATCAGGTGAGAAGAACCTGGGATTCATATCAGAGGCTCGTTCACACGTGTGGTTCCTCACGGCTCCTCTTAGCTGTCAGCTACACCATGGATGTTGTCCATGTGCACTTTGAGGTAGTCATTCCTTGTAAACTTCTTATGGCAGAAATGGCACTCTGCCATCGGACGGTTAGGATTGTGTGTCATCTTGTGTCGAATAAGCATTTTCTTCAGGCTAAAAGCCAAGTCACATACCTAGAAAAGAACCAGAAACTCCACATTTATGGTGACAAACCACTCTGTCATATACACAATATACATTGTGAAAATTCCTTCTATCAAGTATGTGCGAGTGGCTCTAAGGACAAATACTGCTCTCAGAATAAATGGAATTTCACACCGAAACAAAGAAGCTGTAGTCTCAAGCATCTCTTGCATTTAATTGCACGGCTTGCACCATCCTCACGCACTCTTTCCTCTCTCCAGATCTGGACTTGAGAAACAATTTCCTAGGAACATACCTTCCTGAGCATAATCAAGTATATTTATAGTTCATAACAACTCCTTAAGTGCTGTGATTTACAGCCTAGATGACATCTCTCCACAGGGCATAAATACACAAGACATATTTTACTGTAATGTTTTCAATTTAGCCCTACTTGAGATGTGACTGGCTATCAAGGCTTTAAGAGTTTAAAGCACTCGTGGGGTGACTGGTTAATGATATTTAAGCATTATAACCACTTGTGGTGTGACTGGTTAACAATGCTGTAAGCATTACAACACAAATTTATTACCCAGGATTCCATTCCCTTATTTCTTGTTGTATAATGCTGTTTAACTAAGGCATATAAGCAGTTTATTTCACAACCTGGCAGCCTGGCTTAACATCGCCATCAAACAGCCTGGTAATAAAAAGTATACAGTAGCAACATGTAAGTCAGGCACAATAACTTAAGTCATAGAGGGAAACTAAGTGAAATTTGTTTGAAAATAATATCTACTTCAGTAATGAAGAAATAATCTAGAGACAAAAAAAAAAAACCCAACATAATAAATACTGATGAAGGAAACACTAAAGAAAGCTGGCGCTCTGAGTGAGGCTTGGGAAGCGAGTGCGGCAAAGGAGAGCTGTGTGCTCTGTCCTTTATGGAGGACAGAGGATTTACTGTCACAGCCACAAACACAGAGAGGAATCAGGCCTGAATGTGGCTGGGAGCAGGCAGAGACTAAGCTGGGAGCTGTCACAATGGAGGACTGAGGCTCAGCTATTGGAGGGCTGGTGAGCCCTGCCTGCCAGGAGCTACTCTCTGCCCAGTGTTCTCAAAGCAGCCTTAACTTTCCCTTCACAGTGTGCATCCTCAGCTTAGGGACTGATCTTTGTGGTTTTTCTGAATGTATCTCTGTACTATCATATGGAATTTAAATGCTCAGGTCATTAATCCATAAATATATATGAATTTACAAAAAGGAAATGATAATTGATGACAGAAGAGGGGAAGAAAGATATACATACCTATCTACATATTTATATCGATCATATATCTGTCTATATCTATACATACGTATGTGTATGTATAAGGGGGCTCTTGTGAGTGATATAAATAGCTCAAAAACTATGAATAATTTCAAAGAACTTAAAGTGTGTTTTTATGGAACGCAACTTCATGTGAAAGAAGTACCAAATTGTTTTATATGTGTTCACATTTACATGTCCTATTCCTCTGAACCCAGGGCCAAAATAAAGAGCTCACAGCACTTGTATTGTCTTCTTGCAGATGTTACAGTGAGTCAATCCCTTTCAGTGGTGGAAACCTTGCGTTCGTTCACTAGCCAATGTCACCCTGCACTCCGCTCCTTCTCTTTGACCATGTTCCACCTCCTCTCCCCAGGATTCCTTACCCCTTATCGCCTCGCCTCCAACCATGCTGTTTGCTCTCCTAAAATGCTTTTATCTCCATAGCTGACTCCTCATCTTTTAAGCTTAAATAGATAAATAAACAGAGGCACATAAACACAGATAATTCTTTCCTAATTATCCCTTTAGATCTGCTTGGTTTTTGTACCTTCCTTTTCAATCTTTATCATAAATGGTAATTAGGTATTTATCAGTGTTTATTTATTTGACATTATATGCCTTACATGATCTCTATAAAGACTAAGGAGGAGTGACCTTTTTCTCTTGTCACTTTTGTTCCAAGCATGGCTTTCATTATTGTCCAGATGCCCTCGTAGCGATTCCTATACATTGCTTGATTCAGTTCCCCTTCCTGTACCTCTGAATAGATATTCTCATTTCCAGGGAGATGTGCGGGTTAATCAGATTCCCAAGCAATAGAAAGTGATTTCTAGAATAAAAGCCAGGCTATCTGCACTCCTGGTTTCGACTGGAGGTTCTCCCTTTAAATTGAGATTAAGTGAACTGGCTGTTCGTTCTCCTCTTTGTCTGGCTCATACCATTTTAAGGAATAAAAGTGGCTTTGATAATAAAAATACAGCTTCCAGGTCTTTGGGCGCATTGTTGTGAAGGGAGGGATGCTAACTACAAATCCATGTCCACAGTCTCCATGGGAAAATCACAGAAATGACAACCAGAGAGGATGTAAAGGAAGCTGAGCAAGATGCTGAAGTTATTGGTAATGGCTAAGAGAACTAAGGATGTCTAGAAAATCCACACAGGAGAGAAGACAGGAACAATCTAACAGACACTGTTCAATGTGAGCCTGAGCAGAGCATTAGTGGTCCTTGGAGAGCACACTGGCGAAGTCGACTACTGAGATGCAAAAAGATTTGCATTCATTAGCTTAAGTATAACAACCATTAGAGAACTCTGATGATGCTCAGAATAAATCAGCTCCTGGCCTAGCCATTTAGAGTGACATTGAAAACAAAAGAGAGTGAAAACTGCACAGCAGGGACACCTCCTTTGCTTCTCTTTCACCAGATTCCCAACCCTGACCTGACTTAGTTCCAATTCAAATACCAAAAGTGGTAAAGTTTTGTTTTTCACTATTACTCTATGAGAAAAGTGGACTGATTTTGTTTTAGAATAGAGTGAAAAAAAAAGATGATGAAAAGAAAGTACTTCCAAAGCTGGGAGTGAGAATTCTATATAAACTTCAGTTAATATTTAATGAGTGTAATCACTACTAGACTTAGTAATAAAATGACAAAGGATATACTATCTATTTCTGGAGTCACTAGTCTAAGATAAATACTCGTAGAGACATAACTGTACCAAGAGAGGCACAGATGTGAGCTTACTCAATGCCTGGAAGAGAGTGGGGCAAGCACTAAGAAGAGAGGCACTAGATGGAGATGTGGAAGGAAGCCTATGACAGTGATGGAGGACAATTATCTCCTAGGAGAGGACAAGACAGCAGGAAGAGAAGAAAAGCAGAGAACTGAGGATGTGCAAATACTGTTTACTTGAAGTAAGTATAGCTTAGAGGTCAAAAGACTTGAAAAGAAGTTGAGAGCTGGAAATGAACTCTAAGGATCTGAATACTCCTAAAACCGAGTGGTGATATATCATGGAGCGGGTGGGAGTTGTGGAAGCCTTCTGACAGAGAGCAAGAGAAACACCACTCAGTCAGCACCCAGAGGATCAAATGCTACCGTCAGGGAGGCCTATCCCATGCTCCTTCTCAGCTAGATTTAGACATGGCTTAAATACAGTAGTTCACGCGTTTAAGTGTTCATTCTGAAAAATACTTACAGCATCCTTTTTATATATGAGGTTTAGTTCTATGGTTGCAAACAGACAAACCAATAATGAAAAAACAAAACAAAACCAACAAACAAAAAACAAAAATGAAAAAAAAATCTCTCTCCTACTTTCATAGACCCGTTCTACATAAAAAAGAATATAAAGGCAGTCAGGAGGGCACAGTGGATAGGCTGGCAAACCCAACAACCAGAGTTTCTGTGTCCCCAGGACACAGATATTAGAAAGAGAGAACCAAGTCCCTTCAAATGTGCACATTCCAGTAATAAACAAAGAGATAAACCATGCAATGCAATGAAACAAATAACAAAAGAAATATATACTACTTTGGATAGATGGAAGGAACATGGAGCAGACTATGAGGTGAGGGCTGGCAGATGATAAAAATACAAGAGGAAGTAATTTGAGCAGGACCAGAAGGGGGTGTAGGAGCAGGCCATGAAGATGCTCCAAGGGCCAGGCATGATGGAGCACAAGATCCCAGCACTTTGTGGCAGAGGCAAGGGAGTGTCTACAAAACACTGGAACAACCTGGGCTACACAGTATAATTTTGTCTCAAAACAAGGAAAGAACTAACCAACAGACAAGTAAGAAAACAGAATAAAACAATATGATACTCAAAGAGAAAGGTGTTCAAGCAGAGAAAGCAGCAGCTATGAGGGTGCACTGGTGAGCACAGTGAGAGAGATGGGGTTGAGCACACCAGAAAGGCGAGGGTAAGAGGGAGCATGAGCATGGAGAGTGGGGAGGAGGGCAAGGGTGCAGATCCTGGGGATTCTGTGTTAAATGAGATCATGGCCACTGAAGGATTTTCATATAGATAGTCAAGTGCAACTCCCAGGCAGATGACTCTGGGTGTCAAGTCTTTGCAGATTGTTAGCAGCCAAGATGCCAACAGAGAGAGAAGCTCCTTCTACATTGCAGAGACTAGCAGGGTGCTGGAGCATGATGTATAGTGAGTCTGTAGAGTCACGAGAAAAGCTGAACAGATTTGCTGCCTCATCGGATGATGGGTACGGGAGAAAGATGGAAGTGACAACAGGAGTACAGAGATACATATACAAGAGAAGTGACAGATGAGGGTCATACGAAGACAGAGGCTTGCAGTCCAGGAGGTAAGTGAATTTTATTTACAGTTTGCCACTCGCTTAAAAAAATAAGCACAACAACAACTCAACTGTTCTATGAAACATCAAGTTGTTGAATCAAATAAAATAATAACAATAAAGTCTAGGACTAAAGGATGAATTCTACCAAATATTCAGACTTACAGCAATGTCTCTTTCCTAAAGCAAGAAGGGTACTTTTAAAATGGATTACCTGGAGTTAGCGCAGCCTTGTTACTAAAGCCAGATGAAGACATTCAAAATAGAGAAAAGTAGAGATTAACACTATGGATTGAGATGCACGCATCCAGAAACATTCATGCATGTGTACACATGTGCCACCCACAAATGAAACAATCACATTTAACAAAACTGTACTGAATGAATTCTAAGCCATGACCAAGTAGGGATCATTGAATGATTGCAATGGAGGACCAAATAAGAAAACAAACAGGGCCACTTCACATTATTAGAACAAAGAAAAAGACAAACATGGTCATATGGATGTTGAAAAAGTACTTGATAAAATTCAGAAGTATTTGTTGGTTTGAAAACAAATGCCCATTCAGAAAACTTCATCAACATAACCAAAGGTGTTTACTAAAAACTCACAAGGATGTGCAAGGATGGGGAAAACCCAGAATCCTTATACAGTGCTGGCAGAACTATAACATGGTTCAGCTCCAGTGGCAAGCTGGATATACAAGCTATACTCAGTGGAGGCCCCACCCAGCCAGCAGTCGAAGGAACTCAAAAGGAACTCAGTGATACTTTGAGACACTTTATCTCTTAGTAATTTTTTCAGACATATTTATGTTACTTATCTTTTCAATTTGGTGGGGTTTTATGTTTGCATGTGTGTGTTTGTGTGTGTGTGTGTCTTTGTGTGGTTTATATTTTTGTTTTTTATTGGCTTCTTTGTTTTCTAAAGAGAGAGAGAGAAGGCATGGAATTAGATGGGTAGGAAGGTGGTAAGGACCTGAGACATGACAGAGGGGAAGCCTTGATTAAAATAATTTGTAGGAAAAAATATTTTCAATAAAAAAAAACACAGAATTACTATACAACTCAGATGTTCCATCCCCAAAGAAATGAAAACAGGTGTCCCAACAATTTTATGTACACCCATGCCTGCCACAGCCAATTAGTAAAAATAGCAAAAGCATAAACATCAAATGACTATCAATGGACAGATTGATATTAACACAACAGGGTATCATCAGCCATGGAAAGGAATAGCCTGCAGATGCATGCCACACTGAGACAGAAGTCAATCTCAAATGTCAGTTATTGTATAAATTCATTGATATGAAATGCACAGGAAAAAGAAATCCGTAAAAATGAAACAGAGTAATGATTTTCAGGGCATAGAAGCAGCTTAACAAAGTGGGCTTTTCTTTTCTTTTTCTCTTTTCTTTTCTTTTCTTTTCTTTTCTTTTCTTTTCTTTTCTTTTCTTTTCTTCCTTTTTTTTGTTAAAGAAAAATGCTTTGAAGCCACATAAATGTGAATACACAACAAGGATAATGTACTAAATGCCACCGAACTCCAAAGATTTATAAATGGCTATTTTATGTTAAGTAAACACTTCACAGCAAGTAAGGTGCTTCAGTAGTACTTGCTGCAAAGCTTTGTGTTTTGAGCTTCATCCCAAGGACTGTCTCAATCAGAATTCTCTGAAGAAATAGAGCTGATAGGATTAACAAATATATAAGTTATATATATCTATATGTATGTATGTATGTATGTTATATAACTATGCTTATGCAAATGTTATATACATCTAAATTTATGTATATAATATATGTATATATATATATATATATATATATATATATATATATATATATATATATATA
>LR750104.1:729511-890526 GCA_902729485.2 Mus minutoides | reverse complement strand
ATCCTGAAGAAGTAGGTTCTAATAAAGTTCACCCAGGGAAATGCTCAACAAAACTGTCCTGGGAGTGTTAGAGGCAGGTTGAGTATGATGGAAGCAAAGTGTCCATCCATATGTAACTGGCAGAGTATTTCAGGCCTGAAACGGTTATTTGTGAGGTTGTACATTCAAGTCACTTAAATTGCTTCTGCCTCTATAAAAAGAATCAGGACAAATGAAATTACTAAGCTAGCTCCATCTCAGGACCATGTTCTATATGCACGCACTTCTTTCACTACAGGTGGGATTTCTTACAGTGTGCCAGGGATGAAGGTGTCTTATGAGTAAGAATATACTGCTGCTTTAGCCTACTTGACACTTCATAGGACAGGGAAGGTATCCTGCCTGCAGTTGTGAATTGAGTTTTCCTTCACAGGGGCTCCTTGTACTACATGTTCTCTGCTGGAACATGCTGATGGGATTATGCTCTTCAGTAAACACAGCATTTACAATGACTTTGTTGTGTTGAGCTATTTCATACATCACAACTTTAATTAAATTCCACTGATACTCTTATACACATATATAATATATTTTACTTTTAGTGTGTGTGTGTGTGTGTGTGTGTGTGTGAAGGACATGCACCCTGGTGTCTTCTCTAACATTTGGGTTGATCCACTGATATAACCAATAACCACCGGTTATGAAATCATTTCCCCCAATCAATGCACTTATTAAATTTACTGAGAACAGTAGTACCTTTTCCTTTTAAAAGCAGTGTAAACAGCAGTGTCAACTTATTTTGGTTCAATTCAAATATCCTAGATAGAAGATATCCTAAATAGCATTTTGTTTAACCTAAAGTAATTGATATGCATATTCTGAAAGTGTTAAGTATGTACTTAACATCTATAATTAGCTAAACATAGTTTTTATATTCTAATTTTAGAAAAGATTTTCAGGCACACATACATTATATTTTGATCATAGTCATTCTACTGGTTCAACTGTCTCTAACTTGTCAAAGACTTGGGTCTAACTGAATTGTCTCAAACTCTGCCAAATTTACACCCTGGAAGAACAGCTCCATGGAATCAGATACTGGAAGATATCCTGAAGGAAATCACAATTTATTTCCTGCTTGAAAATCATGATGAGTAGAATATGAATGCAAAGAGTATGTAACCCAGAGTTAGGAGCAGCTCAAGGCATCAACAGACACACAAATCAAACGCATACACAGACAAAGACATCTCTACTGGTTACCACAGAATACCAGGGAAGAAAAGGAGATCCAAACTCACGTCACACTGAAAAGGCTTTTCTCCTGTGTGTGTCCTCTTGTGTTCATCCAGGCCTCGCTTCTGACTGAAGGCCTTGCTGCACTCTGAGCACTGGTAAGGCTTCTCCTGCAGGTAAAGGGAAGAGAGCACCAAGAAGGTCAGAGACCTAGTAGCTGTGTGCTGAGCCTCCACGGAAAGGTGACTGCTGATTGGCTGAGTCCTGAACCTCAAGGAAAGAGACTGATTGGCTGAGTGCTGAGCCTCCACAGAAAAGTGGCTGCTGAGGGAGAAGATGCCCTCCTCTAGATGTGCAGCATGTTGTAGCAAATGCGCAGTGTGAGATGAGCTGTTTCAAAACCTCACAAGAAATACTAATGAACACTTTCTGGACACTCTAATCTACTAGTTGAAAGTGACTGACAAGGACGACCCAGGGCCTGTCCTCTGCTAATACTTTGGGTGCTATGATCCAGCTTTAATTATTTTTTTAGCCTAGAAGCACCATCGAATTTTATATGGCATTTTGGGTATTATCACCTAAGAAAGCTGAGGGCCCCTCACCTAAATGATGCAATTATTATAATCTTCAGATTGAATATTTCAGAACCTAAATTTCTATGTAGATTTGAAGACAAATTTAAAAAGAGAATTCACCTTGGAGTGATATATTTTTAATCTTGATTACCAAACATTTTCCTTCCTGGTATAGAGTTCTTTTTATTAAATATATATAAAAAAAATTCTAAGTGAGACTTTTCTTGTTTTTCTCCTATAGGCTCCTAAGTATGTATCTGAAAAGGGAGCAAAGTGCCCAGATCTCCTAGTCACCTGATGCTCCCCTTGAGAAGGATTGAATCTATAGAAGAGTAGGAAGAGCAGGAGAGAGCATACTGGAGAATTCCTGATTCAGTAATTAGCTACAATGAACCAGACCCAGTACCGCTCATCCTACTTACTAACATCTCATTACTACTAACCAGCCACATTGCAAAACATCTGTCCTCACTAGTCAAGCACAGATAGGCAAGGTACCACAGGTGATGGCAGGAGATGCATGTTCCAACCTATTCTTTGAGAACTGTGAAGTCTTCATTGTCCCTGGAATCCCCTACCTGTGCAGCAAAAATCCATGCATAGGGACCAAGGCTACAAAGCAATTTAATTTTCCTCTCTGATTCACTTCCCCTTAGATTCACTGAGGACCATGGTGGCTAAGACAGTCACACAGAGACTGTCAACAAGGAACCCTATTATAGTGAAAACTTAATAAACTTAGGAACTTATAAGATACTTAAGCTGGTAGAAGAAGATTAGGTCACTTTGGGGGGAGAGGTATATCCTGAAATGAACCATAGGGCTCTGCTATCTTCTTCCTTCTCTAGCCACCATGAGGTGAACACCTGACTTCACCATGTGCTCCAGGTGACAGGATCAGAACCTGCAGGGTCAAGTGACTAAAAGCTCTAATACTGTGAGCCAAAATGAACCTTAAATGAACCTTTTCTTCTTTTAGGCTGATTATCTCAGACATTTGTTACAGTAACAAAAATACTGTTGTCCTTGTGAATGCCTTGTCACTCTTAGATAAGATCTCATCCTCAGTGTTCATCTCACAATAATCTTCCTGGCATTTTTTGTTGTCCACTGCAAGAATCTTGACTGAGAACACAATCTGCGAGTTGATTCTAATATTCTCATAGAGGAATATGTAGAATGAATCACACACTCTGACTCATTAGCTGGATTTAACTAGACATTAATTAACATTAAATGGTTATGTTCTTGATTTATGTTGTTTCAGAATGATTACCCAGTCTAATTGAGAAATAGCTTGTCCTTTGTGACCTGGGAATCAATACTAACTGGAGGCAATCTATTTTTATCAATTAAACTCTGCAATCTGTGAGTGGCAGAATTAATTAGCCATCTAATTAGTTTACTTTAATCAGAGCACCATTTGGCAGAGCTCATTCAGAAGGTGGCTTTATGGAGCTTTGTGCCTAGTACCTTGCTTATAGACAACACAATGCCAGTTGTGAGTCCTTGGTGCTCTTCTGTACAGAGGAGCAGCAACTTAACACGTAAAGGTCTTTAAACAACTCCCACTGACACTTAGGAAGGCTGTGGCAAAACAGTTGTGTGTTGATAATCCTTGTTTCAAATTCCTTTGAGAAAAAAGTTTATAGAGTACACTCTCTCTCTCTCTCTCTCTCTCTCACACACACACACACACACACACACACACACACACACACACACACAAACAAACAAACACAAAGTTATGTTAGGACATAAAAGTTGTCTTTTGCTTCAAATGAATTTCATTTAATTTTCTTTTCTAGATTACAGTATTTTATATGTATTAACGCTTTCCCTGTATAGAGTTTAGGAAAATGATGAATTCTTCTGGATAATCATGCCTTCCTATTATTGGTGGTAGTCTCTGATTGCTTGTGTGTAGGTGCACATGTGTGGAAGTCTCTGATTATTCTCCACTTTATTTACTCAGGAAGGGTCCACCCTTGATCAGGAGTTCACAGATTCAGAATGGTCATCTTGCCCAGTGCTAAGATTGTAAACTGGCTCCTAGGACTGTCTGATCTTCTCTGTGGCTGCTGAGGACCCAAACTTTGATCCTTACATGTGCACATCAAATGCTTTATATACTGAGTCATGTCCCAGCCCACGTTCTTATCTCTAAATGTAAAAGATCATCTTAAATACTGGCTGGGTCTAGTGGTGCACAGCTGTAATTCCAGCACATGAGAGGCAGAAGCAGGAGGACCAGTGCCAAGGTCATTCTCAGCTACAATCAAAGTTGAAGGCCAGCTTGGACTGCTTGAGATTGTGTGAAGATAAAATAAAGTAAATAAAAATTAAATTAACAAATAGTCAATTAAACAAAACAATTTTTAAAGTGGCACAAAAACTGCATGCCAACTATATAGGCTAGTGAGATGGCTCAGTGGGTAAAGGGACTTGCCATTAAGCTGACAACCTCCAGAACACATTCCCACAATACCTCCACCTCTGCTCACACACATGTGCAAGCATTCATACATACACACAAATGTCAACTGAAAATTCCTGTACCATGAGCTCGATGCAGATTTTTTAAACAGGAAACTTCTATATACACAGAAAATTTGAAAAACATCCCCATTTTTTTCAGCACACTGGCCATTTGTTAACCAAAGGCACACTGGGGGGGTTCATGAAATGATTCTGTTTCTAAAAGTCAAAATTTCCTTATAAAAATTAAAAGACTTAAAATACTGCTTTAATGTTATTATAAAACTTGAAACAACACAATCATCTTTCTTTCAAGGTCATGCCTTTTTTTTTTGTATTGAGGAGAACCATTTTGGATATCAGGAGGATGGTGGTTGTAAAACATCATGCCATGCTAGCTGCTTAGAGATGGTTTCACACTCTAGTTAGCCTGGTAAGCTGCTCATTTCCAACACCAGAGCGGGCATTTCCAGGGTGAAATACGGAGCTTACAGTGTGTACACCACATGTAACAAGGTTGACTTTTTCCACCCAGACCACAGCCAAGACCTGCCTGCCAATTCTTCTGCAGGTTTACTTGAGGTGTCTGCAGCAAGACCAGTGTGTGGTTCTCCCATGGCACCTCAACCGAAGCTTTTTCATGACATGTAGTATCTTTGACCATTGACCACAGGCCAGCTCTAACCAATGCTCTTAGCATGGCAGACTCCAACTCCAGTTTCTAAAGAGAGACTATGTGGATCAAAGTTTGGGTCCTCAGATGACTACTGTGTTCTGTAAAATATCAAGTCTGTGAAGAATCCGAGCTACAATTTAGAGAGTTTGTGAGTGTGGCCCTTCTAGTTTCTACTACACACAACTAATGGGGCAGATCTATAGCCATAGGACAGCTGGCCATATATCTAACAGCTCCTCTTAATGGCCCCATTTGTGAGAGCACATGTATCACCAGCTGCACACAATGAATGTGTTCTGAGCCTCCCCTAACAAGCAGCCCTGCCGAGCAAGCGCTCGCAGATGGTTACAGCTTCTCTGGGTTTTTACTCACCATCTTATTTTTTATAGCCAGTGTGGTCTTTCAACATATGACAAAACACACCCTTGGACTAGTAAACAAAGCACCTAAAAATTACAACTCATAGGGAAGCCTTTGAAAGCTAGGAGAATATCTAAAGCAGGTTTCTACACAGCATGTCTGTAATTGCTTCTGCATTGCAGCTAATGGAAAACACACTTCTTATAAACCAGGAGAATGAACTGCACAATCCACATATAGGAATCTAACACTAAGCACAGTGAATGGAATCAAACTTTTATATAAAAGTGTTGTAAGGAGACACCTGGTCCCTTCCTGACTCCTTCCTCCTTGAGGTCCATGAAGTAATTTGTAAAATGAGTAGGAAGTCCATTTGTATGCACTGAGGGTGTACAGGAGCTTATCAGGCATAAAACAGGCAAGGGCCATCCAAACTAGTTCAAAATGAGCTTTGCTAGAGCTACATGCATGACTCCAGTCAGTCATTGGAGCAACAAGACAACCAGAAGCAGAGTAAACACTGCCCTCATTCTATACTGATGGAAGACCAAAGCAGTTCATCCAGCATGATGACTCACTTGCCTGGGAATCTATTTAATAACTAGAGATGCCTGGAGCCCACTCCTAAAAAGCCCCATTCACTGAATTACACATAGCCAGGCACTGGTGCTTTAAAAGTTCCCAAGGGGATGTCAAGTGTAGCCACAGGGGAGAACCAACAATGTGGTCCATGTTTCTCTAAGACAAGCATCCTGAGCTGCTAAGGGCAGCAGCAGCAGTGATGGCCAGGCCTGTTAGCTCCTCCTGCTCTGATACTTCCCTCCCACTGCACTGCTGCCATCCCTTTGGGCTGCCTGCTTTGGGCTAGCTGGCACAGAGGTAGAAACACTGACTCATCTCCTTTGCATTAATCTGCTAGTAATTTCCTGTGTTATCCTTACTTTACAGATGAAGAAATGGTTAAAAATATGCCAAAGGTCACACTGCCAGGTAGGACGAACAGAATTCACAACAAGATGTAGTCTACGACCCCAAAGCACTGTATGACCACGACAGGGGGCTGCCTCCAAAGCACTTCCCCTTCCTTCTGTCCTTGGGAGCAGAGCCCAATTCTGTTGAATGTTCACTTCAAAATTTCCTTCACTATTCTGAAAGAGAAGGACGGTCCCCAGCTCAGTGAAGGCAGCTGGTGCAGGCTAAGCCAAAGCCCATACCTGTTTAAAAGCTGGAATCAACAGATCTCCTAAATTGCTGATGCCTGTAGCCCATCCCCAAAGATAGGAGGTTTCATACTGGGCTTGTATGTCTGGCTTTGGCACTTTTAAAGGACTTTTAATGACTCTAACTAGTAGACATGCTTGGGAATGTCTGAACAATGTCAAGATGGCATTGACTCTGCTGTTGGAGGTAAGGCTTTCCTGGGGAGCATAAGAAGTGATCGTGGTTCTGAGTTCGAGGAGATAGTACACAACAAATCACAAACACTACCATAAATGAGCATTGTTGAAATGTAGAAATGACAGAAAATAGAATTCAACACAGTCACCAAATCTCATATTTAAGAGTCATATCCAACTAGTACCCAGAGAAATGAATTAATTCATTCTGCCTGCTTCCAAAATTAACAAGCACAGGTCTGACATGTAATGATGACAGGTGGAATCCATTTCTCCATAAACCCATACGGTTTATTCAGGACTGTAGGAGGAGACTGTAAATGCAAACCCTTATAAGTGGAATACCAAATTCTAAAGAAATAACATACTTCTCCGATTACTCCATTCTGAAAATAATACGAGCATAGCACAAAGCTGCTATTGCACATGTGGCTAACTCCTCCATGACCAGCAGGGTATTCAAAGCAGCCAAGTTCATGTCAACAGGTAAAACGAAGCCATCAGCAGTGGGCAAAAGTCAGAAGAAGTCATACTGATGTAAACTATATCTAGAGTCAACACTCTGCACAGATGGTGGGGAGCTAGTAGCAGAAATGCATTTCTTTCAAGTTCAGAATGTTCTGCGGAGAAAAAAACCCCAACTAGTATGTCTGTTTGCACAGGTGAGGATTCAAAGTTAACCTGGTAGAGATCTTACTAGATCTGAACTAACTCAAAGTCAAAAAATGCTTTAAAAAATCATAAAAAGTCTTTAAAAAGAATAAGTAAGATTACCGTAATAAGTGAAGGTATTTTCATATAATATCTGAAAATAACACTTTTAAAGTCTGAGGGCAACTTTACAACAATTTAAATTCAGAGATAATGAGTTCACATTTTTCTGTGTTTACCCCAATTTTTTTTTTTGAGCTCACTGTTGTTTTACAAATGGGAATTTATGGAAAATTTCCATCATATCTAGGGACATTACACAAAACTCATCAAATGGGTAGGTATTTCACTTCTCATCAAATTCTTGTGGGGAGCAGGCGTGGCCGCATGGGCCAAAGATGGCGCCTGGTTTTATGCCAAGCCCTGTGACAGTCTCAGTCGTGCAGTAAAAGCAGTGCGTGTAACTCGTTGGAGAGATTAACGCAACATCTCAACATCGGGCGATGCCATTCTATCAGCCAATCCTACATGCTGCCTTAGATGTGTGTGTTTATGATTGGGTGGTGTGAGGTGACGTGAGTGAATGGAAGTATAAATTGAGTGCAGCCCCAGATGAGGAGACAGATGAGCCAGGGGCCAGAGACCAGATAAGGAGACCAGACCAATGTTAGAGAGCTCCAGCGTAGGCGAGCAACAGCAGCGCTAGGCCAGAGAGCAGCAGATGAGGAGAGCAGCACCAGCGTTAGCCAGCCAGCGTAGGAGAGAGCAGAGTGAGTGAGTGAACGGCTGCAGCTGTGTGAAACCTGAGAGAGAGAGAGAAGCAGAATAAAGCTGGCGCAAAGAAAAGGCAAGCTGCTTGAAACCACCTTGGCGTCCTGCGTGGATGCGCAGCAAATTCTGGAAAATTAAGTAGTAGTACTTTCTTCCAACCTGTTTTGGGCTGTCTCTGTCTCCTTATGAAGATACTCGTTAATTTATTTCAAGAACTACCATAGGTGTGATCAACTCTGCATATTTGTCCAGAACTAGCCTAGATTTGACCCTGACAATCCTATATTTAAGAAAGTTTATTTTTCAGAAAATCAGAAGGGTCATGATAGTATAATAAGACAACATCCAGATACCCTCTGAATTCCCCTAAGTCGGGAATGACAGGCTCATGCAATGTTCCACTTGGATGGGACTCAGCCTAGGGATGGTAGGCATCGTCTCTGGGTTTCCCTCAGCTGCCACTTGGAAGGAACACCATTCTAAACAGAAAAGATTCTGTTGCTATAACCCCTCCCATTCCTCAATCCTTCATTCCATCTGAAGTCAGTTATAGTCTGTAATCTTAATGACAGAAGGAACTTAGTTATCTAAGATCAGCACTCAGGAGATGTTTAGTTAGCTCTTTCCCCAGAGAATGAAGATGAAGCTTCACCGTCCAGTTGGCATGGATCTTGGCGCTGGAAGCACAGGGAGGAAACAGGGCATGTGAAGAGTCAATCACTGACTTGGGCAGAAGAAATGCATTTCCTTAGTAGTGTGTGCCTCTGGTTTCTTTTGCTTAAGGAAGAATATTAGACACAGAGACTATTTATGAACTCTCCAGGCTATTAGAAATTGCCTAACTCTTTCAGAATGTGTTAGGTATAAGACTGGTTTAAGCCAATGTGTTTATTTTTAGTAAGATACAAGGTACAGAAAATCCCATGGAATGGCACCTCAAATTTGAACCACTTTTCTATACACAGATGGGTTGCTTTAGCTCCCGCTGTTGCTTGGTTTAGAGATACAGTCTCTGCACAGGGAACACTAACGTGTAAGAAGAGCTGCCACCTTGCCATCCCCATCTCCTGGTCACTGTCCCTTCTCTTTTGTTTTGTTTCATTTGTTTTTAGAGACAGTGTTTCTTTGTGTAGCCTGGTTGTTCTGGAACTCTGTAGAATAGGCTGGCCTTGAACTCAGAGTCCTCTGATGTTGTGGTGTTTTTTCACAAATGGGGATTTGTGGAAACTTTCCATTATATCTAGGGATATTACACAAAACTCACCAAGCAGGTATGTATTTCATTTCTCATCTACCTTCTAATTTCAGTTCTGGAAAATTAAGAACTAGTACTTTCTTCAAACCTGCTTTAGGTTGTCCCTGTCTCTTTATGAAGACACTCATTAATTCATTTAAAAAACTAGCATAGGTGTGACCAACTCTGCATATTTGTCTGGGACTAGCCCGGATTTGACCCTGAGAGTCCTACATTCATATTTGTCTGGGACTAGCCCAGATTTGACCCTGAGAGTCCTACATTCAAGAAAGCTTATTTTTTCAGAAAAACAGAAGGGTCATTATTATAGAGCAAGACAATGTCCAGATACCCTCTGAATTCCCCTAAGTTGGGAATGACCACATACATCACCAGTCCCCAGTCTCTCTCTTTTCATAGCTGTGATTGGGATTGTTGTTTTACTAGCAACCAGGTATTCTCATGGCAAGTCATCATAAACAACACACTCAGCAGAAGATCCAGTTAATATAATTCTGATTTTGCACAGAGAAAGAAGCCACGGTGAGGCTCAGGAACTCAGAGAGAATTCAGTGAGCATATATCTCATCTCTCAAGATATTATACACCACCAACCTCCAAAACAAGATATGTATCTATAGGTCCCTAATGAGAGCTATGAGGGGAATCAGCAGACCCTTGAGACTTGAAGTTCAGTATTACATAAAAAGGAACACTTAGTACTTGGGAGCCGCAGCAAAAGACAGAGGTCAAGGGGTCAGTCATGTTTAGCCAATGGGAAAACAGAGATAGAAATGAATACTTTAAAAGTTCAAAATTCAGTCTATGAGTATATATTACCTGGTGATAAATTGCCCTGAATGTTAAAGACTGTTTCTAGGTGGAATGTCATTTTTTTGGCATTGACATGATCTCTGCTTACACGTCTAAAGACACATGGTTAGGCCCTTTAGACTGGTGCCTCTACAGAGCCAAATAGGCACAATAGGTACAATGCAGCAAAGTATTAAACTAGACTTACTCTATCATGGAGAACCAAGTGTATTCATTCACTAAAGGCGGGCATCAGCAGGAAATGGGCATTGGAGGAAGGTGAAGGTACGTATGTACTTACGCTCATGAATACATGGATACAAACAGTTATGAGGTGTAGCAACAGCAAAGTTTAGCTCTAATGAAACTAATCCAATGTAATAGAGAGTGGTTTTGGATTCACTGCTACAACATGCAGCCTGTTGTGTATTAATATGTTGGGTAGTCAGGGCCTTGGGCCATGTCTAGGGTCATAGACATTAGGGGTGAATATGGACAGGTACTTGGTAAACCTCAAGGTAGTCCTGATGTTTATGGAGCTTTTTAGAAGTCTTGCATTTCTGCAAAGCAGAAAAGAATCACCGAGGAGTATCTGACTTGGCGACAACTAGTCCTTGATTGAATGGTTTATGTCACTAGCAATTTGCCCTATGTCAACCACTGATCCAGGGGTAAATGACTTCAGATCTGATTACCAACCTCCAGAGTGCTCCCAGCCATCCTGCTCCCCACTTTATGGTTTCCAGAACAATAAATCTGAAACCAGCAATCTATGCATGTTTCAATCCAGCATCAAGGACACAGCAATCAGTTCCATCATAATCAATGTAAATCATAATTCCATAAAAAAAAATCCTTAGGAAAACTGTGCATCTGTCTGAAATGACCTTAAAATATAGACAAATACCATTTGGTGATGAAAATGTGTTTGGAAATCTGTCCTCAGTCCTGGTTTCTATTATTTCCATGTACAGCCTTGAACATGCACTGATATAAGCAGTTGAATTACACATGCATATGTTATTGACTGCACATACATTCACTAGTATCAAATCTTCATGATATAAAACAGCTTCTTGGCTTCTTTCAGTGAATGCTCTCTTGTATTCATTCTCTCCTCTCTGTCCCTCCCTCCCTCCCTCCCCCGTCCTCCTCTGTGTCTCTGTGTACATGGATGTATGCAAGTATTTTTGAGCCAGAACCCTACACTATAGTTCAGGCTAACACGGAATTGAGCCAAGCTGGCCTTGAACTAGCAGCAGTCTTCCTACCTTAAGATCCTGGGTACTGGTGCAGATGTGAGTGTACAGTGTAAATTCTCGTCCATTTGCCAATCAGACAACATCTTACCTAATGTTCTACTAGATTTACCTTGGATGTCTCTAGGAGACTTTTAATATCTACGTTTGAGTATTCTCTAGAGAGGAACTAATATCACATGAACACATGACATCTGAACTTCATAATTCCTATTAGGGAGACATGCCATATAGGACATTTATCTAGCGTATATAATTTGACTGGGAATTCTCATGTGTATGATTATAAAAGGCAATCTATAATTGAGAACAGAGCTGGCTAGACAGACAATTACTTTTCTGAGCATCATATTTATATACTCCTCAGAAGTAGGGGAACCTAAGCCTGCACAGAAATGTTTGAATCTAGGACCACAGCAGAAAGCAGTTTCCTTGGTAATAAAAGATGACTGGCACAGAGCACATAGATTTGATCTATCCATCAAGCAAAGAAATACAAAGCAAGAGTCCTAGTATTGCTCAGGACCAGATCTGACTTCAGCATAGGAACAGTCAAATGCTGAATAACTAGTGGCTTCTTTTAGAGAGCAAATGAAGACATCCATATTTACATTTTACCTGGAAGCCCAAATAGATGGCCCAAATCAGAGGTGCTCAACACGTGTGTCACATATCAAAATATCCTGCACATCTGTATCTATACTATGATTCATAGCAGTAGCAAAATTATAGTTATGAAGTAGCAACAAAATAATTTTATGGTTGGAGGAATTATAATACCCACAACATGAGGTATATTATAGGGTTGTAACATTTGGAAAGTTGAGAACCTAAATTCTTTTTTTTTTTCTTCGAGACAGGGTTTCTCTGTAGCCTTGGCTGTCCTCGCATTCACTAAATTCTTAAGGTCTCAGTTTTCTTCATGGAACTGGAATACTACCAATAATAAAATCCAGGCACTTTCCAAATTCTAAAATATTGACATGAAAGTGACAAATGGGTCCAAGAGTTCCTTCAGAGGCTGGATCACAGGGACATTTGCTGACTTTTATATCAACTTGACCTATTACCTACTGTGGTTATGGAGCTGAAGAAGAAACTGACGCTAATACTAGGACACTGGTTTATATACTACAGAATGCAGTACAGAATAACAGTGTGATAACTATAAGGATGTGTGGCTAGCCCTGGTGCTGTATGTATTATGATGCTAATTCCACTTCCCAAAGAGGGGCTGCTAGGTATGAGGAGAGAATCCCTTACTCAGGTTATATCCTGTGAACCTTCCCCTAAGGAATAAAGATTTCTAGGAACCAATCACTGAGTAAGGAGTAGCCGGGACTTCCAGGTCAGAGAATGGAAGAAGGAAGTCAGGAAAAGGAGAGAGCTTGGAGGACAAAATGTAGCTAACAAGAGGCCCTTGTTTAGATGGTAGATCTGTCAGGATTTGCCACAGGAGGCGAATACTTAGAATAGTTTACAAAATTAGGATGCTAGTTGCTGCATTCAGCGATTGATTACCTGTTGATTCTGAACTAAAGTTGTGTGGTGTTTTCCTTTACAGGGCAACTCAACTAGGTTCCAGTGAGAAAGGTATGGCGGCTGCAAAGTGTGGGTTTGCAAGAAATGCACCCCAAAAGGCCGTGGGAATTTGGAAGCGTGGGACTGGCGTGGAGAAGACCTGCCAGTGGGAACTTAGCAAGCTGGGTGGAAAGATTTCGGAGGTTTGGGTCAGAGAGGCTGACAGGCCAGGCTGGCCTGTCCACTGGTGCCTTCCTGCAAAGTGTGGATTGTTTTTTAATATTTCATGCTACATACAGATATAATAAAAAATTAACATCACAAAGATATCTAATTTTTACTCTTGATGCTGATTACTTCCGGGTGACTCCGAATAAACCATATACTTCACTGAGCTTTGAATTTTAACATGGGATAGTATACCCGTGCCTTCTTACCTTTACAAATGGCTCATAAGAAGACCCTATAGAAGGTTATCTATATCTTACTTTAAACAACTTTTATCTCTTTGTAACCACAATATGCATATTAATAAATACCACAATTCTAAACTGAAAAAAAGCCACACAGATTTAGAAAATGTAATTAGATAACTTTACAAAAAAAAAAGGGAGAGAGAGAGAGAGAGAGAGAGAGAGAGAGAGAGAAAGAAAGAAAGAAAGAAAGAAAGAAAGAAAGAAAGAAAGAATAATTATGTATGAGCTTCATTCAGTGTACCATTGCTTCTGGAATCTATTAATGGGGATTTATATAAATAGATGTCTTTATTTCAAGATTTCTATGATGCTTTAGTAATTAGAGCTCTCTGAATAGAGTGAAAAATAAGTAAAATTCTGTTTAGAGAGGAAATAGTATAGAAAATTATATTATTTTCCTAAGAATAATGTCTATTTCTTTTAAAATTAGCTGTATACTGCCTTTCATAAAACAAAGGGAAACTCAGACATCATGGGCCGCACTTTCCATTGAATCTTGCAGTATATTATTAAAGTCTAAAGATAATATGGTGGTAGGAAGGTAGCAATCAGCATAAACGCTAAATATTTATAGAACTGATTTGAGCTAAATCACCAAGCTGCTCTGCAAGGGTTCCTTGTTCCTGTACCAGCCTCACAGGAGTTAGTCCGCATCCCTGAGACAGCTGATAAATTACTACATGAGAATACAGAGAGACATGAAGTTGTTCTATGGCACTGTGCTACACAGGCCCTTAAAAGGACGAATTTGGGTCATACCCGGAGCTGCTGGAGTGTCCCTGAACTGGAAACACCCAAATATATTCCTGACACCCAAATTAGATTTTCATGCTTTATAGCCAGCTCAATAGATGCTTAGAGAGTTCCTGCAGTGCACTGAGCAGACAGCTAGGCCTGGAACTGAACAGCAGCCCCCTTTTGCTCCAGAATTCTGTAATGTGAAAGAGACAGCGACATACTGAGGTCCATTCAGTAATACGTGCAATATACAGCAACCATTCATAGACAAGGTCCTTGGCCAAGGACTCAATGATTGGTAAATAAGGGAGAACTTGATTTAACTAAGCACTGGGCTTTGTTTATTTTTAAAATTTTATTTCCATATAGAGATGCTAGCTAGCAACACAATACAGGACATGTCAGTTAACAAGAAAACCTGCATAGGTCTAGAGAGCTGGCGTAGGTTATTAATTTGGCAAAAGTAAATATTTATTCTCTTCCCTTTAATAATCGAAACCTAGACTTTCTGTTATTTTGACAAACCAAGAATGACAGGAAGTAATGGTTACAGTAGTGAGGACAGGACCAGCTAATTTTAATGTTTCTGATGAGATCTTCAAACTGATCTTGTACTGTCTTGAGGTGAGGGTAGGATTTAAGTGGATTAAGGGGAACAACTGTGAAGTGGGAGAGAGCTACACATACTTATGGAAATATGGACAAGAATTTAGATTGTCCTTAGGAATGACACTGTTTTAGTAATGTAGCAGTGTTTGTTCTTCTCTAAGATCTGTGATCTGGCTAGCATTGGAACTTGCCTGGGTTTATCCTTCCAGGCCTTCTTTCCATCCTTTTTAGGACCTGAAAGCCAAGTATCAGCATCACTATGCACCTGCCAGGACCATTTTTCATTCTGGTTACCATTGTGTTTCATAGGGGTCACAGCTGTGTTGGGCTGTTGATTGCTTTTTTTCTTGCACAGCACCTTCTGGTATGATGAAAACTCATCCTTTGGAAGGAGGCTTTGGGAACACATCCAGCTCAGATCTACTGGTTCTGTGTTCAAGGACTGTGGTGTCTTCAGCAATAGGTACCTTCAACTTCTGGAAGGCAGCCTATTGAAACAATGATAGCCTATAGTGTTTTAGGAGTCTCTTGGACTCCCCTGACCAACAACTCAAATGGAGGTTTTTTTCATGCCTGGTACTGGAGTTTTTGTTAGGTTCCTCTTGGGGGAGGCATAATCATCACAAGTGGCATAACTTCATTAAAAAAATATAATGTACACTTACAGTTACACACACATATAAACACACATATATATCATGTAATTTTACGTAAATATAAAATAATGATTCCTTATAGCTGTTTCAAAAACCTTCGTGTTATTTACCCCTCTCAACCTTATTTTAAAAGCTTCCTTTTGAAGCAGAAAGAAATCATTACAGAGAGCCTTGATTAGTCAAATGCAGAGAACAACCAACCATGGGATGTCTGTCCTCAGTGGACAGATATACAACACAACCTTTATACCTAAGGCTCAGAGAGTATCACAGAAAATAGGTCCAGAAGATTGTGAGAGTGAGAGGAAGAAGTCTTCACAAGATTTTGTCTTCTAGATATGACAAGGAATCTATACCTATAAAATATCAACAATATTGCTTCTTAAACAAGACTTAAACAATGACAACACTAGCTGACATTCCAAAACAGATGGAGAAAACCTCATAGGGCCTCATGCCTAGGTGAGGAGTTACCACCAATTAGTGACGACTGCTGACAAAGGGAGAAGCAGCCTTTAAGTGATTCCTGTAAGTGGTCATCTAGTACCAAGTAGTCAGGCCTAAAAGCATGCACACAAGTAACACTAAACAGACTTTTAGGGTACATTCATGTATTTATTTGCATATATGTAATAATAATAATAATAATTTTTTTAAAAAGAAGCCATGAATTGGAGTGGGGAGGTTGGAACCATGGGACATACTGGAAGGTGTAAAATTATGTAATTTTATTTTAAACTTTAAAGACGAACAACTCTCCTCTTGGTGACAAGATGGAAGTTGTCTGAACGATTAGTAGTTCAACATGAAAAAGTCAGTTTTCAATGATTTATTGTTTTATTTTTCTGTTCTTAATACTGCAAATGTAGTTCATGTGACTGTTATGATTTCCTGATCTGACTTGGACGTGTAAGTACAACTGAGTGCATTATTGCCACATTTAATTGTTAATATCTGTGTATTCACTTTAAAATATGCTTATTTACATCTATCATTAAACAATATGCATTGATTTATGATTTGTGTATTCTTGCCATTTTATCTTTTCTAGATTAATAAAGAGATATAAAGTCTTTAATCTTCAAAGACCAAGGAGAAAAAATTGTCAGAGTATTACTAAATACTTATTCCTAGCTATTATGTGTCCAATAACTTATATTAAGGAACCAGATTCCTTATTCAACAGGAACATTGATCTCTGAGGTAAGTAAATGCAAAATAATATATGATAAACCCAAAATGAGACATTTAAAAATGACATTACTGTTTGAAATACCAAACAGCTAGGTAATGGTATAATCTACCTGCTCTCCTTTACACTTTTACTCAGCTTCTGTTTATTTCAAACAAAATAATGCCAAAGACAAGCTGACAGAAAGCAAGTTTCTTAATATAATTAGATACATCATGTCACTGACACATTTTCCATTAAGTTCTCACTAAAGTCAGGGACAGGATCAGCTGTCACTTCACATGCTTCCAATGACTTCAGCTTGAACTATTTCATGATCAAGTCCCAATGTATTTTTAAAGGTTGTAGAAATGCTGTGTGCTGGTTGAATTGTAAATGGTCTCAAAGGCAATGTTTAAAAGGATTGGATTTCTGGCTTCTAGTGCAACTGAGAGATGATGCCCTAGTGAAAGAAACAAAATCACTGCCCTTAATTAAGACGGCAGTCCCCACACGTCCTTTCTCTCTCCCCACTGGTCATGCTCCACACTGTAATGTCCTGCCTCTCCACAGGCCTACAGCAACAGGCCCACACCACCACCGGCTCTAGTCTAGTCTCTCACTAGCCAGTAGTCTTTCTCCTTTTTAGTTGCTTATCTCAGGGATTTTGTCACAATGATAAAAAAATAAAATTGACTATCATACACCCTATAATCTTGTTCTTGTAGTACTACCAATAACTAAAGCCTTAGAAACTGAGTTACAACATTATTAGTTTCAACCTGTGAGACCACTTTTGTAATATAAAAAAATAATGCAATATAAAAAAAATTTAAAGAGTTCAAGAAAGGGAGAGTGGCTTGATGTGAACATCTGTTTTTATTTTATAGACTTTTATTTCTAATAAGCAAGGGAATCCTAAGGCTTATGGCTTATCTTATTGCTTCATTCCTTCACTGGGAAACCAATAAAATCTTCTGTGGACTTATAATACTGTGGGCTCAAGCTTGTCTTCCTGCCTTGGTACAGAAAGCTTCTCCAGCCCTGCAGAACCTGCCTAGCTCCACACCCTATACTCTACTTCTCCCCAGGACGCCATGCCCTCTCCTAGTTTTGGCTTTCCTTTATACAACAAAACACTTAGCTTCAGTGCACATGGTTGTTAGCTCATGTAGCATGGCCTGCACAACTTAACATCCCTGCACATAGCACTCAGTCATGTAGCATGGTCTACCCACCTCTATGCCTTTTCCTTGAATGCTCACAATCATGGTTTGTGGTCCATTCAGACTTCCTGGCTGGACTCGGATTGGTTTCCATAGGGATAAGTTAGCCGCTTCATCTTTCACACTGTTAAGTTCACATTAAGCACACTGTGTTTTTCTCAGCAGAGGATCCAACTGTCCACAACAGCTATTGCCTTGCTTCTAAGCATATCTAGATCTGGATTCTTGGCAGTTGAGACCAGGCCATAAAAATTTGGTCCTTTCAAAGTTGATAAAAATCTATTTAGAGAGTCTCTATTCTTTTTACAGAAAAAGTTGCAATAAGAACAAAATATAAAACCATCTGACAAGTGTGTATGGAGGAATGAATGAGGAAACTAAGAATGAAGTCATGCAAAGGAATGATATAAATGTGGAGAGTTTGGGCCAATAGAGTGTAATCAAAAGCACCAGTGATACACAGAGAGAAAGCTGCTTAGAAATGTTTGCTGATAGCTTTAAGGAAAAGAGAATTCTCCTGGGAGAGAGCAGGTAAGGAAATAAGATCTCTAGCGCTTGCACTGCTTCAATTTTATCTTTACATAGTCCTACAGACTTTACAAATATGGTCAATTTGGCAAAAGGAATGTAGTCATGACTCGCTGAAGCCAACTGAACCCGTGTGCCTTAGGAAAGAAGGTGTGCAGAGAGATGAAATGGTGGGAAGCCCAGCTTACTCGGAGGCAACCACTGAACTATATACTATGGGCAGTGAGCAGCTAACAGGACTGACTGCTCTTATTTGCTTTGGTTTTAATTTAGTAGCAGATTCATGATCCAAGTTGATCTTCGCAAGTATTGCTATGTCTGGGTTAGGTAGACCAGAATTTCTTAAACTGTAGTTCATAGACCTTACAAGCGCCATTGAAATGTTACTATTCTGATTGACTTAATCTTTTACTTTTTTTCTAGGTTACTCATGTTGTACTCCCTCTTGGGCTTTGCCAGGCAAAGACTACTGTAGTTAAGCAAACTACAATCAAATGTATCTTGCACATCGCAGAACTTTAATATGGTTACATATATTCTAAAACTCCAGAAGAAAGACAATGAATGCATGGATGGGCTTTTCCCTAGAGATGTTAACAGCTGGCCTGCTGTCCATTCGCTGTAGTGCTACATCATTTCTGCTGGTCCCACAATCTCTTTGAGTTTCAGCCCAGAAAAGCTAACTAATCTGTTCTTTTCTTGTCATCCTGTGCAGCTATCTCTACCAAGCTTTCTCTTTTTCTGACCTTTTCTTGATAGCACCTTCCTCTTATGTTGCTGACAAGGAGTTTTTGCACCATTTCTTGTACCAGTTTCACCATCCCTCTCCTGATCTGACTGCTTTAATTTCCCCTAACTTTTCCTTCTATATACAACATGTGACATGGACATTATATTCTTTCAAACCTTATAAAGATTCCATTGGAAACACATTTGTCAAAGGAGTGACTATATGAGTTCCTTGTTGTTAACAACGAACTATTTGAAGTTATTGCAAAACAAAATTAAATAGAAATTGTCAGAGATCCCCAATATGAGGGATTTTGCTTTGAGTTTTTAAGGAACGATGAGATAATCAGAATTAAGAAACAAACTAACAAGCAAATATGAGCCACCATAAGTGTTTCCAACTTATAACAGATGTATTCCTATCATATTGCTATTCAATTTCACCAAATATTCTATAAATCATCATTTGAAATTAAATTCTGTGTACTTTTCATTATTTCTATGTTCAAATTATAAAAAATTCTAAGTCCTACCAATCCTTTAGTTAAAACATTTGGGCCCATATTAGCTGTGGCAACAGTCCCCAGAAGCCATTTGACAGATGTGGGGTGAGGTGCACTAACATTTACTCTTGCCTTTCTGTTACTGTATCAGTATATGTGAGCAGAGTCTTTAAGTTGGTTTTAGGCTCAAGTATTCACCACCGATTCTTAAGCACTGGGAGAAGGAGGAAAGGAAAAGTTTTACTTTTCTCTAAAGGAAAAGATGCTATTATCCTATTATGTAAAGTAAGGCACACAGGTCATAAGTGTGTTGTTTGTCATGACTTAACTGACTATATGCATCTTGTTGTGGTCCCTGGACTTTACAGCTGTAAACCAGACAAAAACTAAAGTTTCTTTGCCTGTAGAATCATAAAGCTACCCAGTAAATTTGTCAAAAGTTAACCCCTTTCTGTTAAATGTTCACCTGCTATATTCAACGCCTATGGCATCTAGAATGCCTGGACTGGAGACTTTACTTTAGGAACATCATGTGGCATGCAAAAGCTACTCTAAGCTAGAATTCTTAAAACTGTCTTTTCTGTGATTTTAAAAAGAGCCAACAAGTTTGCAAACACAGATTACACAGAAATTGTGAGGGATGATTAGCCAAGTGAGCTGATGATGTGGAATGGAGCTGTCAGTCCCAGCTTTGTAAGAGAAAAGTAGCTTAGGTGATGAGATAAAAATGCCCAGTTCCATGTACACATAGATTCCAAGCCAGAGAAAGCACAACATTGTAAACTCAGTTATTTTCAAGAAAATAGCAAGGAATAAAAAATTATCTGTGAAAGATAAGGACACTAGAAACTTAAGAATTATACTAATTCAATCAAATTATATGTTTTCAAATAGTAGTAAACAAACAAACAAAACCAAAACAACAACAAAAAAACCCAACACATCTACAGCATAGAAGATAACAAAGTGTATAATTTATGAAATTTGTACATTTTATCTTTTCTACATATAAAAACAGTGACATTCTTAGTTTCTTAACCTATCTCACATCCTTCCTAGTCTCTCCTTTTCCTTTAAGTCTACAAGCTAAAGTCTATGCAGAGCACCACAACCTCTCAAAACATCTCTTCTGGGTTTCCCAGATTCATTTGTGACTCTTCCCGCTCCACCATCATATAATATAATGTATAAACAACTTTGGTAACACTTATTTCAGATACTCCATATCTCTTCTCTATTTTCAAATCCCACAGCCACCCAGTGGAGGTCACTGTCTGTAGGCATAATATTTTTGTACACTGTGTAAAGTTATTCATGTGCTGACCTCTGTGTCCTCATATCTTAATACAATCCAGACATGGCTTTGTTATCTTTATTTTTAGATGCTCTTGTCTCAAGTATATATAAATAGTGCTCCTCATTCATTCTCTGCCTTGCCAATAAAAGCCAATGAGCCAATGCAGAGCTTTAGAGAGAGTAGGTGGGATTTTCTGATTCCGGGATGGAGAGAGAAGTGAAGGAGGGTGCCAGAAGGAGGGGTCAGAAAACATCAATAGAAGAGAGCTGGATCAAGAAAGGATGACAAGATTCAAGTAGGATGGGAATGTTGTCTGGTAAGAAACCCGAGTAGCCTACAGATTCAGGATGGAGTAATAATTGCTCAATATTTGGCTCATAGCAAGAAGAATTAGGTGGTTAAAAAACACAGATGCCAGATTAATTCACTGGTTACACTTATATTAAAAATAATTTTACAACTATCTCAGTTCATGACCTTCAGACTGCTGTCCCCAGTTCCAAATAAAGCATGACCTTCCTGAGAGTTAAAAAAAAAAAGACTATGCTACTCTTCCATTAAAAATGCAACTATAAGCATGATCACCTATGGCCCAGCTTGTCTCAATATGTCATACTTCAGCACTCATCCTCAGCCTTTGTGGTGACAGTGAACAGGCCACTCGAGACAAACCTGTAGGGAACTTTCACTTTGCTCACCTAGACATGTCTGCCTAGCCCAGTGAACATGTAGGTTAACTATTCCCTCCACTGGAGCATCCTCACAGTCTAGTAATTGACTCAGGAGGACTACATTTGTTTGCTCCTTAAACTTCTGTTGGTTACCACATCACATCTTAGATTCCAGTTCAAAGGACCCAAAAAAATCTTCAACAAAATCATAGAAGAAAACTTCCCTAACCTAAAAAAGAGGTAGCCATAAAGGTACAAGAAGCCTATACAACACCAAATAAATGGGACCAGAAAAGAAAATCCTTTTGTCACATAATAATCAAAACACTAAATGCACAGAACAAAGAAAGAATATTAAAAGCTGCAAGGGAAAAAGGGCCAAGTAACATACCAAGGTAGACCTACCAGAATTGCACCAGACTTCTCAACAGAGACTATAAAAACCAGAAAAGCCTAGTCAGAGGTCATGCACACTCTATGAGAACACAAATGCCAGCCAGGCTACTATACCCAGCAAAACTCTCAATCAACATAGATGGAGAAATCAAAATATTCCAGGAGAAGACTGAATTCAAACAGTATCTATCTACCAATCCAGCCCTACAGAGATCCTAGAAAGAAAACTCTAACACAAGGAAGGTACCTGTACCAAAGAAAGGACAAGATATTAAGCATCTCATAACAAAGTCAAAAGGAGAGAACCACAAGCACATAAAGCCACCTATAAAACAAAACATATCAAGAACCATCAGTCATCTCTCTTTAATATCTCTCAATATCAATGGATTCAACTCACCTATGAAAAGACATACCCTAACAGACTGGATAGCAAAAAAGATCCAGCATTTTGCTGCATAAAAGAAACAGACCTCAATAATAAAGGCAGAAACTATCTTAGAGTAAAAGGATGGGAAAAGGTCTTCCAAGCAAATAGACCCAGGAAACAAGCAGGAGTTGCCATCCTAATATCCAATAAAATAGACTTTCAACCAAAAGTTATCAAGCATGATGAAGAAGGACACTCATATTCATCAAGGGAAAAAATTACCAAGAGAAAGTCTTAATTTTAGACATTTGTGCCCCCAAATCAAGAGCACCCACATTCATAAAAGAAACTGTGATAAAGCTCAAAACATACATTGAAGCCCACACAATAATAGTGGGAGACTTCAACACGCCATTCTCACCAATAGACAGGACATTAAAATAGAAACCAAATGGAGACACAGTGAAACTAAGAGAAGTTATGAACCAAATGGATTTAACATATATCTACAGAACAAAAGAATGCACCTTCTTCTCATCACCTCATGGTGCCTTCTTTAAAATCAACCTTATAATTGGTCACACCCTGCAACCAATACAAGAAATTGAAATAATACTATGCATCCTATCAGATCACCATAGCCTAAGGCTGGTTTTCAATATCAGCAAAAACTACAGAAAGCCCACATACACATGGACGCCGAACAACTTTTTACTAAATGATAACTTGGTCAGGGAAGAAATAAAAAAAGAAAATAAGACTTCCTGGAATTTGATGAAAATATTGACAAATGATACCCAAATTTATGGGACATAATGAAAGCAGTGCTAAGAAGAAAGTTCATAACACTAAGTGCCCTGGTAAAGAAACTGGAGAAATCTTACGTTAACAACTTAACAGCACACCTGAGAGCTCTAGAAGAAAAAGAAGCAAACTCACTCAAGAGGAGTAGAAGTAGAAAATAGTCAGACTCGGGGCAGAAATCAACCAAATAGAAACAAAGAAAAGAATACAAAGAATCAACAAAACCAGAAGCTGGTGTTTTGAAAGACTCAACAAGATAGATAAACCCCTAGCCAAACTAATAAAGGGCCAAGAGGCAGTATCCAAATTAACAAAATCAGAAATGAAAAGGGGAGACATAACAACAGAAATGAAGGAAATTCAAAATTCATCAGATCCTACTATAAAAGCCTATACTAAACAAAACTGGAAAATCTAGATGAAATGGATGGTTTTCTAGACAGACATCACATACCAAAGTTAAATCAAGAGCAGGTAAATTATCTAAACAGGCCCATATTGCACAAGGAAATAGAAGTAATTAAAAACCTCCCAACCAAAAAAAGCCCAAGGCCAGATGGATTTAGTGCAAAATTATACCAGACTTTCAAAGAAGACCTGATACCAATTTTCCTCAAACTATTCCATAAAATAGAAAGAGAAGGAACACTACCTAACTCGTTCTACGAAGCCAGAATTACTCTGATACCTAAACCACACAAGGACCCAACCAAAAAAAGAGAACTTCAGAACAATCTCACTTACGAATATCAATGCACAAATACTCAATAAAATTCATGCAAACAGAATCCAAGAACACTTCAAAACTATAATTCACCATGATCAAGTGGACTTCATCTCAGGGATGCAAGGTTGGTTTAATATATGAAATTCAATTATCGTAATCCACTCAATGAAGAAACTAAAAAAAAAAAATCACATGATCATCTCCTTAGATGCAGAAAAAGCATGTGATAAAATACAACACCCCTTCATGTTAAAAGTATTGGAGAAATCAGGAATTCAAGCTCCATACCTAAACATAATAAAAGCAATTTACTGCAAACCAACAGCCAGTATCAAATTAAATGGTGACATATTTGAAGCAACCTCACTGAAATTGGGGACAAAACAAGGATGCCCACGCTCCCCATATCTATTCAATATAGTATTCGAAGTGCTAGCTAGAACAATAAGACAACAAAAAGAGATCAAGTGGGATACAAATTTGCAAAGAATAACTAAAGGTATCACTTCTGTAGGTGATATGATATAATACATAATCTCCCCCAAAAATTCTACCAGAGAACTTCTCCAGCTGATAAACAACTTCAGCAAAGTGGCTGGAAATATAATTAACTCAAAAAAAGCAGTAGCCTTCCTTTATACAAATGATAAACAGGTTGAGAAAGAAATTAGTGAAACAATTCCCTTCACAATAGCCACAAATAATATAAAATATCTTGAGGTAACTCTAAACAAACAAGTGTAAAAATTGTATGACCATAACTTCAAGTCTCTCAAGAAAGAAATTGAAGGAGATCTCAGAAAATGGAAAGATATCCCATGTTCATGGATTGGCAGAATTAACATAGTAAATATGGCTATCCTACCAAAGGCAATCTATAGATTCAAGACAATGCTCATCAAAATCCCAACACAATTCTTCAAAGACACAGAAAGAGCAATTCTCAAATTCATCTGGAAAGAGAAAAAATCCAGAATAGCAAAAACAATTCCTAAAATTCCTAACAATAAAAGAAAGCTGTTGGAATCACCATCCCTGACCTCAAGCTGTACTACAGAGCAATAGATAAAAACTGCATGGTTTTGATACAGAGACAGGCATGTTGATCAATGGGATAGAATTGAAGACCCAGAAATAAAACCACACACTTATGGTCATTTGATCTTTCACAAAGAAGACAAAAATATACAATGGAAGAAAGAAAGCATCTTCAATAAATGGTGCTGGTCTAACTGGCTCTCTGTATATAGAAAATTGAAAATAGACCTATTTTTGTCACCTTGCCCAAAGATCAAGTTCAAGTGGATCAAGGAACTCAACATAAAACCAGATACACTGAATGGACTAGAAGAGAAAGTGGAAAGAATCTTGAACTCATTGGGGAAATTTCCTAAACAGAACTCCAATGGCTCATGCTCTAAGATCAACAATTGATAAATGGGACCTCATGAAACTGGAAAGATTCTGTAAGGCAAAGGACATTGTCAATAAGACTAATTGGCAACCTACAGATTGGGAAAAAAATCTTCACTAACTCCACATCTGATAGAGGGCTGATATTCAAAATATATAAAGAACTCAAGAAGCTAATCACAGAAAAACCAAACAACCCAATCAAAAACTGAGGTATAGAACTAAACCGGGATTTCACAACAGAAGATTCTTGAATGACTGAGAAGCACCTAAAGAAATATTCAAAGTCCTTACTGATCAGAGAAATGCAAATTAAAACGACCCTGAGATTCCACCTTACACCAGAATGGCTAAGATCAAAACTTCAGGTGACAACACTTGTTGGAGAGGATATGGAGAAAGAGGTACACTCCTCCATGGCTGGTGGGATTGAAAACTGATACAATCACTCTAGAAATCAATCTGGAGGTTCCTCAGAAAATTGGAAATAGATTTACCTAAAGACCCAGCTATACCCCTCTTGGGAATATACCTAAAAGATGTCCCAGCATGCCACACGGGCACATGTTTAACTATGTTCATAGTGGCCTTATCTGTGATAGTCAGAAGCTAGAAACAATGTAGATATCCCTCAACAGAAGAATGGATACAGAAAATGTGGTTCATTTACACAATGGAATACTACTCAGCTATTAAGAATGAGGACATCCTGAGTTTTGCAGGCAAATAGATGGAACTAGAAAATATTATCCTGAGTGAGGTTACTCAGACCCAAAAGTACATACATGCATGGTATGTACTCACTAATAAGTGGATTTTAGCCACAGAACTCAAAAAGGTCAACAAACCAAGTGCCCAAGAGAGGATACCTCAGTCCCACTTGGGAGGGAGAAGAATGCAATTCAAGTTGGGAGGGAGGGAGGAACCTGGGAGGGAAAGTGGACAAAGCAGGGAAATGGGGTCGGGGGTGATCTGGTATTGGGTAAGGGAAAATCCTGAAGCCCTGAGGGCCAGCGGAAAGAAGGGAAACAGGCAACCTTGGGAGATAGGAGGTTGGGGGGGGGACCCTGCAGAATGCTCCAGAGACCTGGAGGTAAGAGACTCTCAGAATTCAAAGGGAGGGACCTTAGATGAAATGCCCGACAGTAGGGGTAGGGAAAAGCCCACCTCCAGCAGGAACACAGGGCATCAAAGGAGGGAGAAGGGGACCATTCCACAGTCACAACTCTGACCCATAATTTTTCCTGTCTCTGTGCTGAACCTAAATAGTGCAAATAACTGTCAGAAAATACGCTGTGGAGATCACTCCTCTATAGCTTTTGCAAAATGTTGTTTGGTTTTTGACACTGGTTTGACTGTTTTTGGTGATAACTTAGTATGCTGTATAGAAACTGTATTTGTGTGTAAAGAATATTTATAGTTATTCACTGCTTTCACAGGGTTTTAAAGCAAAGATGCCTGAGACACCACATGCATGGAATGCAAAACCATGAAGAGAAAATGTGAGATTCTCTCTGAACTGGGTGTGTCTTTTTGGTCCGTGGATGGGATTTACTTTCTTTCTGCTGTCAGTCTTGAGAACTCTTGGCATGCCTAGTGCTGCCTCCTGACATCAATCAGAATGCCTCTTTTAAACTCTAAAAAAACGTGAGACACAGTTATTGTCTTTATAATTTGTTTAATTTGGTAATACATAGAAAAGCTTATCCAATTCCAAAAATTTTAAACTTTTAATTTAATAAATCCAGGAAGAAATATATTAGTTGTTACAGCTTAGCTAGGAGCTCAAAAGTCTCATGTGTTGAAGGCATAGTCCATAGATGGCAGTGATGATAGGGGACTGGGTTACAGGGACATTAACTTCAGGAGCAGGGAAACCCATGGGCAATTTCACAGTTCAACCAGCTATGGTAGGTGCATACCTGTGGGGATGAGCCCCCAGCCTCCTTTGCCTGCCTCCTCTCTCTGGATGACATGAAATCTCTCTTTCTGCCATGACATGAAAAGCCTTTCTTTTTCTCCTGTCCCTTCCACTACAATGCTGTTGCTTTGCCTCAAGCTTGACCTAGCAGACTCCACTAACCTTAGATGGAAACTATGAGATTAGGAGTGACACTATGTCTTACCTCTCTTAAATTATGTGTCTCAAGTACTGCATCACAGTGATGGGAAGATGAGAAGGAGCACAGTAGGTAAGGAAGACACTTCTATAGGCAGCATTACATGATGAATGTCTGTGTCTTGGTTTCTCATGTTTTCAAAAAGGATCATGGTTCTCAGCTTCTAGGATGCTTAAATGAATTACAATTTAATAAATCTGAAAGCATGAAATCATCACTGAGATGTGTGACTTGGCATGGTTGTCATCTGTATTTACTTGTACTTAACCACTAGTATTCTCAGTAATAACTTATGTTAAAGTAAAGAACCAAGGTCAACAAGTTAGACATTATTATCTTCTTGAGAGCAACCAAAACAGTATGCGTTTTCCCCTGTAGCAATTTACAGAGCTTCTTCTATGGTGTGGCCTTTCTGTCTCCAATAATCAGTGAAATATTGCAATGTGCACTGTGGTCAACAGCACTTCTTTCTAATGCGGACAACCAGATGCTTTTTGCCTATATACTGGCATCTCTAATATAAATGCATTATTGTAATTTTATGGCTACTCATATGAAAAGTAACTTTATTATTATCATCATTATTGTTGTTGCTGTTAATATTATTATTACTATTACTGTGTGTGTGTTCACATGAGTCGTGTAGCATACATGTACAAGGCAGAGAACAACTTGCTGGAGTCAATTTAAACTTTCTTTCTTGAGGGAAAGGAGGCTTTATTTCATTACAGTCCATCAAGGGAAACCAGCTCAAGAGGTCAAGGCAGGAACCTGGAAGCAGGAACTAAATCTAAGATCTGGAACTGACTCCACCTGGCTTGCTTGAGTACCTTTCTCTAACAGCCCAGCTAACCTGCCTTGGGATGACAATGTCCACAGTGCAATCAGTCCTCCTACATTAATCAACAGCCAAGAAAATGCTCCATAGACATGGCGACAGGCCAATTTGATGGAGCGATTTCTCAATTGAAATTCCCTCTCCCAAAATATGTCTAGGTTTGTGCCAAGTCAACAAAAACAAACATCACATTGATTCTCTGAACATAACTTATTTTGTAAACAATATCAAAAAACTGTTGTTAAATTTTTGCTTTTACAAATGATCAGTTTTTAACATGTGGGTCCTGGAAATACACCTCAAGTCATCCATCTCCCCAGCATGTGCCCATACCTGCTGAGCCATTTCACAAATCCTAGAATAATTCTTCAACTGGTTTAGAATTAACTTAAGCTTCTTTATTAATGCTCACTGTGAAAATAAGTATCTTGAATAGTATGTATTTAAATAATATTATAAGACCTATTTAATCTCTTACAGCTTACATTATAATTTATACTTAGTTATCCTCTCTCTCTCTCTCTCTTTCTCTCTCTCTCTCTCTCTCTCTCTCTCTCTCTCTCCTTGTGCTAGGCAAGGGCTTGAGTAGACAAGGTCAAGGTGGCCTCCAGATCCCTGTGTAGCTGACAATGGACTTGAAATCCTTCTTCTGCAGCCACCTCCTGTTTAGTTCTAGGGTTGTAGGCACTTGTGCTGAGCAGTAAGCAGAGGAACACATGTGAACACAGGACAGATGGCGCATAACACTTTTAAAACACATGAGCTTGAAACTTGCATGTAGAAAAGGTATACAGAACAGAACAAGGCAGTGAGATGCAGTAACAGCTCAGAGAGAAATGACACATTGCAAGTGGTACACCCAGGAACTCATTCACCTACACTCAGCATATTCTCTACAAGAGACATTTTCTAGGACTAAAATACTGGCAGTTTGGCACCTTGCATATTGACTCAAAGTTGAAAAGTCAGGAGGACACTGGGGTTTGGGTTGTTTTCCATTGACATTTCTTTTAAAAGTTTACCTTCAGATTTTACGCTAGACTTTGACATAACTTAAGTTATAGCACTTTTCTCATATGATATTAAATGTTTCCTTTAGAATAGATATGGCTTCCTTTTGATCAACAAAAATGAGACAGAATATGATCTTACCCTGGTGTGAGTACGAATGTGCATCTTCAGTCCGTCATTTTTACTGAATCCCTTTTCACAGTACGGGCATTGATAGGGACGCTCACCTACAAATAAAGAAAATGTCCATGTCAGAAAAATGTAACACAGCAGAACATCTTCAGAGCCACTGCTCCTCACCAGGGCCCACGGCTACAAAGGTGGTACAGGCACAGGAGGAGGAGCACCATAGTACAGGAAGCACATACTAGGGTGCTCTCTAGCCCAACAGGGCCAACACCCAGAAACCACCATGGAGCCCAGGGGTTGCTGCATGTCCTTCAAATCCATGAATCCAGTTAAATGCACTAATTATTAGACCTTGTAAAACAATTTTGTATCAATCTGTTCTATGACCATTCTCCTCATTATGAAGGTCTTTAACTTTTTTTTTTAATGGCTTCACTTAATAAGTTTCATATAAATGAAGTTGGATGACATCTATGCATTTCAGAGCCTATGAAGCATGTTAGACAAAATCATTGGCATTTAACCAATGTTAGCTACACAACAACTGATACACACGTTTTATATATAGCCAAATAGCTCTAAATTGAGGCTGTAATTAAGAAAATTGAAAGGATGCTTTTCAAGACAAGAAAGACCATGCATGCATATACCCCTTCTGGCAAAAAACAAAACTCCTACTTGAAAATGATAAAATGTGACAAAGCCTAATATATAAAAAGAATTCAAGGCTGTACTCATCAAAGCATCATTATTTGCAATAATAACATAGGTCTAAATCAGCAGCTTTCTTTATTCTTCCTTGAACAAAAGACAAACATGACAAACATTACAAGATGCTCGACACTTGCTACAGTCTAAAATCAGTAAAATGATGTTTAAAAACAAAATGTCTTTAGCAACTATAAAATTCTGTCTTCCCTTGCCACAGGGCCAGGCCTGTATGTAAGAGTCCTCCTCTTTTTTTGATTCACCTTGAGCATCGAATGACTTACTCCAGTGGCCCCACGAGGGTAGCAACAAGCTCTCTGTTGTTCAGCCTTACCTTTTTCCCACCAGAGGCTCTACTTCACCTCCACCATCTCTTCACTCTTTGAGAGATTAGACTCAAGACTGACCTAACTTACACTAGGAATGACCATGTGCTGGAAGAGCCAGCAGAGAGGCATTTTCAATTTTAAGGAGATCATCTTAGGCATTGTTTAAATTACAACCTCATAATGACAGGATCAAAGGAAGGATCAAAGTGTGGTTTGACTGGCACCATAAAATGGTTGCAGCCATCTATAAGGGAAAGAAAATATAAACAGCAGTATCAGCCAAAGCAGAGCAGGTATCTTTAAAGAACTTTCTAAGTTACCAAGCATTGTAAGAGAAATAGACCTTTTACACTAGCCAGTATACCTAGAATACATGAAATAATAATTATGACTATAGAACATTTGGCTTTTCATGGCAGAATAAAGAATTATAACTTCTCATTTTCACATTAAGATTATAATCATGTTGACTCAATCAGGCCTTTGATTCACTTGGACTTGAGTTTTGTGCAGAGTAATAGATAAGTATTTATTCTTCAACAAAAAACCAATTACACTGAACCTGATAGAAAAGTAAGTGGGGAATAGCCATGAATTCATTAGCACAGGAGACAACTTTCTGAACAGAACACCAATAACACAGGCAAAGATTAACAATTAATAAATGGGACTTCATGAAACCGAAAACCTTCTGTAAGGCAAAGGACACTGTCAATAGGACAAAACGGCAGCCCCCCAGAGTGGGAAAAGATTTTCGCCAACTTTAGTTCTGAAAGAGGGCTAATTTCAGATATACATAAAGAATAAACTAGACATCAGCAAACCAAATAATCCAATTTAAAAATGGGGTACAGATCTAAACAGCGAATTCTCAACAGAGAAATCTCAAATGACCAAGAAGTACTTGAAAAAAATTTCAACATCCTTAACCATCAGGAAAATGAAAATCAAAACAACTCTGAGATTCCATCATGTATCTGTCAGAATGGCTAAGGTCAAAACACTAGTGACAACTCAAACTGACAAGAATGTAGAGCAAGGGGAACACTCCTCCATTAATGGTGGGAATGAAAATTTGTCGAGCCATTTTGAAAATCAATAGGAAATTGGGAATTCATCTACCTCAAGACCCACTCCTGAGCATATATCTCAAGGACATGTCATCCTACCATAAGGGTATTAACTATGTTCATAGGAGCTTTATTCATACTAGCCAAAAATTGAAAACAACCAAATGTCCCTCAACTGAAGTACAAATAAAGAATATATAGTACATTTACACAATGGAATATTTTTGCTCGGCTATTAAAATGCAGGCAAATGGATAAAGTGAAAAAAGAAATTATCTTGAGTGAGGTAATCCAGACCCAGAAAGACAAACATGGTATGTACTCACTTATAAGTGGGTATTTGCTATAAAGTAAAGGATTATTTTATCATGCTACAATCCACAGATGCAGAGAGGCTAAGTAACAAGGAAGGCCCAAGTGAGTATGCATTTATCTTCCTGGGAAGGGGAAATAGAATGGATGCTGCATGTGTACTGGGGGTGGGTAGGGATGGAACAGGAGAGACCACATGGCAGGGAGAACAGAGGGAGAAGAGTAGTGAAAACGACATCTGGAATTTTGGAGCATTTTGTGGGTTAGGTAGAAATCTAAAGCAATGGAAACTCCCAGGAATCAGAGTGACCCCAGCTAAGACTCCTAGTAATAGGGAATAATAGGTCTGAACTAGCCATCTCTGGTAACCAGGTATGTCTCCCGAGGGAAGGACATGCCTGGTTACCATGTGATATCAATGCAGCCATGAAACCTTGGACCTACAATTTGTCCTGCCTTCATGATGTGCTTAGGCAAAGTTGGAACAGAAATTATGGGACTGGCTAACCAGTGACTGGTCCAGCTTGAGACCCATGCCAGAAGAGGGAGCACACCTCTAACACTGCCTGAGGGGCCAGAGATTTAGGATAGACTCAAACATGCCCCACCAAATGATTTGTAATGATATTATTTTATACTCATAAACAGGAGCTAGCATAATCATCAGCAGAGGATCCATCCAGCAACTGATGGAAACAGAGATCCACAGCTAGGCATTAGATGGAGCTCAGTGAATCCTGAGGAAGACAGAGAGGGAAGGATTATAGGGGACAGAGGGGCCAAGGAAACCACAAGAAAGTCAAAAAAGAAATCAACTAACCTTCAATCACCGGGGTTCACAGAGACTGACCAACAATCAGGGACCCTACATAGGTCTGACCTAGGTTCTCTGCATATATGTTATGGCTGTGTAATTGGTGTTCTTGTTGGACTTCTAACAGTGGGAGTGGGGACTATCTCTGATGCTTCTTTTTCCCCTAGTGGGTTGCCTTGTCTAGCCTTAATATTCTTATTATAACTTGACATGCTTTTGTTGATATCCCTAGGAGGCCTATTCTTTTCTGAAGAGAAAGAAGGAGTAGACTGGGGGTGGGAGGAGGAGGAGAGAAGGGAGGACTTCTGTGGTCTGGATGTAATAATATATGAGAAAATAAATAAAAACTTTAAAGAGATAACAATCATGTGCTCAGCTTGCTTCCTATATTTATTGAGCCTCTATCTTTCTATACCCATCTGTCTAACATTTGTATGTCTCACAAACAACTCAAATTCTGCACCTATCACTCTAAATTTATGATCCTATCTTCTGTTCTCATGTGCTCGAATTACAGTGTCCTCATTAGCTGTGTAAATTTCTTCAGTTATCAAACAACAAAACTCCCATACATCTACTGTAGAGCAAATCCTAAATAAGCAGCTATGACTTACTCCTGCCATAAAAATGAGCAAAAATATGTGTAGCTAATTGATGTCATAGGTTCATTTGGTTTATCTTGATAATTATTTATTATTTTATTGTTATTACTATTGTCATTGTATGTCTCATAAGAGAATGAATGACTTAAACATACACAACAAACTCTTTTGATAAAGAGAAACTGGAGAACTGTCCTTTATACTCAGTTCTGCAAAGATCCAGTCTGTCCAGTCATAAGAATGTGGCTTCCTGAGTGCTGGGATGCCCCTGGAGCACGAGGACAGTAACAGTAGTGCACTGATTAGGATTTGCATTAGAGTCTGCAGCAGGGCCTGGGGTGCAGGAGAACCTGCCATTTAGTGAGTTGTTAAGCATTTGACATAATCATCCACACAAGTATAAACACTATACTGGAGAAAACAGCACACACTCACACTAGTGGACATATTCCTGCAGCAGAAAAATTCAAATGATTTCAGGTTCTTTCCAATAAAGTCTTACAAGCAATGTAACAATTTTTGGTGGATTTAACTTTTTTTTTTTTTTTTCCGAGACAGGGTTTCTCTGTGTAGTCCTGGCTGTCATGGAACTCACTTTGTAGACCAGGCTGGCCTCAAACTCAGAAATCCCCCTGCCTCTGCCTCCCAAGTGCTGGGATTATTAACTTTTGTTTTTTAAGACACTTTCACTCTATGACCACAGAGGGTCTGCAACTTACATTATAGACCTCTCTTGCCTCTAACTTACAGGCAATCCTCCTGCTTCTGCCATATGCTAGGATTATAGGCATGTATTAGCATACCCAACTAATATGTAGATTCTGAAAAGTACATTTACTTCAATTAGTTTACTTTACTGATACTAAGGAATGTTGAACTATTTCCTTCATCTTTTTCTGCTAATAAATGAATTTATCAGCAAATTAAAACCAGATGATAGATAAATGATAAAAACAAAAGTGTTAAGGGTTAACATTACTGTATCTCTTCCAGAGGGCTTGGATTTGATTCACAGCACCAGCATGGTGGTTCACAATCATTTGAAACTCCAGTTCCAGGGTATCTGAGATCCACTTCTGAATGTCACAGGCACCAGGTATGCAATGATACATATACATACACATAATTTTTAATTCTGGCAGAGATACATGATTAAACTAGCATGCATGAAAACTGCTAAAGTAATCAAGACAGATAAGAGCAAGTCAAAGGAACAGGTCTCCCCAGGTCACTTGAAGACTGATGTGGTAATATCTCTATCAGTTCAGCATTCCTAGGGTAGAAAACAGTTAATATCTAAATGCTGTGTAGTCAACTTTTGGAAAGCTTTGTGGCCTAAGTTCATAGAAGTTAGAGAAAACAAATTGGTATAGGCAAAATAAGTTAAGCTAGTCCAAGGGATTGGCAATTATGCCCTCCAGAGTATGCTATGGGCTTTTTCTTCATTCAAAACAAGTATCCCAATCTGCAAACACCTTCAACAGGCAGCTGCAGTCAATGGAGTGACTGGGGCTATGAGTAGTAGCATGTAGTTTGTCAGAATCGGAGATCTGACTCAGAACCAAGTGTGCCACACTACAGCAGCAAATATGACCCTAATCCTACTTGGAGCGGGAGGAGCAGGAGGAGCAGGAGGAGCAGGAGGAGCAGGAGGAGCAGGAGGAGCAGGAGGAGCAGCAGCAGGAGCAGCAGGAGCAGCAGGAGCAGCAGGAGCAGCAGGAGCAGGAGGAGCAGCAAGAGCAGCAGGAGCAGCAGGAGCAGGAGGAGCAGGAGCAGCAGGAGCAGGAGCAGCAGGAGCAGCAGGAGCAGCAGTGGCAGCAGCAAATGGCAGCAGCAGCAGCTCAAAGGAGGAAGCTGATAACTGCTGGAAAATAGATGGAGTAATATCACATATCCATACTATTCTATTAAAACTTATACAGTATATATATATATATATATATATATATATATATATATATATATATATGTGTGTGTGTGTGTGTGTGTGTGTGTGTGTGTCTGAAGAAACTTTTTAATAAGGTAAGATTAGATCATTTCCAGAAGTTTATTTCAAGGATTTCAAATCCTGTATTTGGTCACTAAGAATAACTAAAAAGAAAAATATATGCCAAATTTAATAACCATAAATATTTTAAAAAATGATAAGTGAGCACACAAAGAAAATCCAATCTAAAACAATGAAGTCACAGTCATGTGTTTTCAAAACAACCAACTGAAATATGATTGAACTAATTCAGTGAAGTGAGACATAAATATTCTTGGGCCACACAGTTTTACCTTTCATTTGGATTTTTAAAATAAAAATAGTTTTTGGACATGGAAATACTTTCTATGTGAAAAATGAACTTTTCAAGGTTATGAAAGGTTCTGGGGGAAAAAAATCATCCATGAGATGGGTCCCCATGGGTGAGTTTGGAATCTGTGTGACATCACAGTTCTATATGAACTTCACATTCATCTTCCACAAGGATCGACGCATGGGATCATTTTACTTTTGAAGAAGGAAATGGTTATAAAACACATACTGAATCATTCCCAAAGTGTGTCAAAGCCAATAGATATATAATTTTGGAAGCACTACCCAATCATTTTTTCAACTCTAGCATTTAATGCTATATTTATGGAATATCTAATAAATTAGAAGAGCAGAGCTGGGAGATGAAACGCTACCCTGACAAGTCGGAGCTGCTGGAGTTCATTCTTGGCGCCTCCTGTGAACTGAAGAACTTTCTTATCCTTCAGCGAAGAGTCAGGAAACTCACTGCCCTCGCTGAGCCTCACCTTGTTAATCTTAGAATGGCTCCATTAATCAAATCTGCTAGAATGCTGGATATAACAAGTCAATAGACAGACACATCTGAAGGGAAGACAGTGTGGTTCTGTGACATTTACTCCTTAGATGGTTACAAAGACACTGTTACTAAAGCGGGCAATAAAATGTTAATGTCAAATATGACCTTCAGCACATAAAAGTCATATACCACACCAAAAACCAACATAACAAAACAAAACAAAATTCCTACACTTTCTTCCTTAGAAGATGTATTTTGTTTTACAGAATCTTCTAGAAGCTGAATCATTCTTTTTAATGATGCATGTACTCAGCAACTTTCCACTCTGAAGTAGTCATAGTAAAGGGGTGGAACAAAACCTCAAAGTTACTGACTTACAAAACCGACACCAGCAATACAAGGATATAGGAAAAGTAAGATAAAAAAACAAAAAGACTAGGAGGAGGGAAAGAAGGAGGAGGAGGAGGGAGAGGAGGAGGAGGGAGAAGAGGAGGAGAAGGAGGAGGAGGAAAGGAGCTAATGAATGATGTTAACTAACATTAGGTAAGGAGGAGACGTCACCATTTCCATTCAACATGCTCTGGATCTCTCCAAGCTTCTATATAAATGACCCATCACTGTGATTGGTCTGAAGGGAAAAAGATGTCTTAAAGCAGTCCCGGCATGAGTGCTCAGGGACTGCTTCACAACAGAGAACTGCACAGGAAGTGCCAAAGTATGAAATGTTCTGGCTGTCACAGTTCCACACAGTTACAGTGAGGGGCAATGATATTTCTAGAAATTGCTATGGCATGGAAATCATTAATCTTTTCACCTAGTAGTTTTCCATTTCGAAAAATTTCAACCAGTTTTCTTTAAAATGGTTCTGATGAGCACCACAGCAGTGATAGATGATTCATAAGTAGTTACATCTCCGGTGCCTACACCCAGAGGACCTTTTACAAATACTACCAGCAAGGAAGAATTACAAGCATATCACTTTAAAACAGTAAGAAACTCAGAATTCATATCTCCTATAAATCTGGATAACACCTCCCTGAACCCTGAAACAGAGCACAGGAACTGCAGGAAACAATATGGGGAATGGTTCTTGAGGGATGATTGTAAGAATGGCAGAGAAAACATTAAAGAAATCAGCCTCACTGTAAGCCATGAGAAGAGAGGACTAGGGTGTGTAGTTCAGTGGGGATGTACACTTACAACACACATGAAACTCTAGGACAACCATTTTCACCCAAAGCAAAAGTGATGTTAGCAAATTAAGTGAAATACAGGCACGGTACTGATAATATCTTTATTCTGATTGTGAGCCTAGACTTCAATGGCTGAACCATCTCTCCAGCCCTGGTTTTTATCTAGTGATATAAAAATAGATGAAGCTCTGTAACAGCGTTGATCAAACTTTGTGGCCTAAGATACTGGCATTGTGGCCAGTTTTCGGGGTATCTGCATAAAGAAAGGAAAGGAAAAAGAGGAAGAGGTGATGGAAATAAAACTTACAGGCTTGGTAGAATACTGTAGTTGATCGACCTAATTAAGTCTCTGTAACTATTACTAACTTACTTGCTGGTAATTCATAAAACTGTACACTAGACCAAGGTCACTCCATTAATCTCACTGTGTCTCTTTTTTTTTTCTAGCCTGTGGTAAATCTTGACTTAATAACGGCTAATAGTGGACCTTAAAAGTTAGGGTCTTGGGGTTGAAGAGTCATCTCAGTGCTTGAGAACTCTTATCACATAATCATGACAACTAGAGTTCACTTCCCAGTGACCAAATAATAAGCTGAAACCTTGTGAATCCTCTAACTCCATCTCAGAGGATCTTGGAACTCTCTTCTGACCTCTGTGAATGCACAGACATGTATACTTGACCACATATGGACATACACTCAGATACAGACACAGACTGATACAGACACACACACGTGCACACAGACACACACATGCATAAATACATTTTTTTAAAAAAATTAAGGTCTTTAAAAGTTTTTAAGTGCCAATATAGATAAAGACATTATTAATGAAAGTAAAAATGGAGTCAACCTCTGACTGGGGCCGAGTCAATAAAGAATCACTTAGGAAACCAAAGCTGAATAAAATCCTTCTCAGCAGATAAGGTCATTTACTACCTACAAAGACATAAAAGGCAAGTTTAAGTTTCATATGTTTGTAATTTGTTTATTATCCCCTTATATCATTTATAACTATACATAGCTACTGGTTTTTATAATATTTGAGCAAACATTTTAAACACAATGAATTAATTTCTTTAGAAAAATATTAAGGAAGAAAGAAAAACAATGTCTGGACACCAGGTATAATCCAACAACAATACAAACAATCCTTTAATTCCAAGCTGATCACAGGTATTTACCAAAAAAAAAAAAAAAAAAAAGTTCTTCCGAAGACAGTGATTTATTACCACACTCAAATAACAGTGTGCACACAGCCAGGGCCAGAATGTCCAACACAGCCACCCTCTATTAACACAGAAAGTTTACTCTAGGCACCTAATTAACCTCCTGGCCTAAAGCTTTGAAAACCAAAAGAAACTCCTAAAATCTCTTTTCTAATTTATGAACTAACGGAATTGATGTCAGTCTGTGGATTCCCTTGCTGAATGAGCTTTAGCTTTCACCGACCCTGAGAAGAAAGAAACTCACTGGAGAAAGTGCTCCACCATTCCTGCTGACCTGCAGAGTATCATCTCTATGGTCCCCTCATAGGAAACTGGATGATAAATTACAGAGCTGCTCACCAAATACAAAGCTAAATACTCGCCTTCACTTACAGTGAGGGTGCCCCTTCAATCATCCCAGGCCAACACCCATTTGACAGCAAACCCAGTCTGTAGCCTATACATTCTCTGTATCTTCAGTGACCATGAATGGCTAAATAAGGAAGATGACTTGGGAATGGAGGGGCCGAGAGGGCACCATCGGGTCAGAGCTCCTGTGAGTAAAAGCCTGTAGAAATATCAAACAACAAACCTCACCATCACACTGCCTGATCATGCTGTGCTACACAACAACCTTCACACGCATCCACAGCTGTTCTTAAGACGACATTACACTACTGGGTCTATTGCTCAGTGTTTCAGTGGAGATAACGATTTAGGGGGATGGCAGCTTGTTAAAGGGCCACAGGCGAGCGATTAAATTGAACTTGAGGTCTCCTACCTCGATGACCCACACTCTGGGTATGAACCAGATATTATATCTGATTTAAGTGGGAAAGGCTTTTCATACAGGAAGTTGTTTAGCCACAGGTGACAGAATGCAGACCTCCACATTTCCATTTAAGATCACTATTCTCAAACAACTGATCTATTAAGAAGAAAATATCACCAAATAAAATGTATGCTAAGTCCAATTAACAGTAAATGGAACACCTGTGCATATCAACATTCTCTATCATTCTTCTAATAAGAAAAACAAAAACATAAAAAAAAAAAACCTTTAAACTAACCAGTCCTAGCTAGAATCAGTCAGGAACTACAGGATAAAGCAATGGGAATGATAATGATAATGAAGGGGAAAGCAAAGGACTGGATACAGGAGAGGGAATTGATTAGAACAGGAAGCCCAGTGCTTCCTCCTAACTCTTGGCATATCTCTGAACAAAGAAGGTCCTTCTGTTTACTCAGTAACTATTGCTAAGATTTTGTTTGTTTGTTTGTTTGTTTGTTTGTTTTCTTTCACATTGTCAAGGAGTGATCTCAAGCCTACTTAAATGAGATGTCAGTTAGACATGATTTCAAGGTGGCAAGAACTTACAGATTCCTAAACAAACTACATTTTAAAAGTATTTTGGAGGTTTCCATGATTTAATGTCAGGGAAGAATCAGCATCCACAATTCAGGATTCAAAGCACAGTTTTTTTAGACTGAATTGTCTAAACATTTGCTTAAAACTCTTAATCAGGAATATAGTCACTTAAAATGCATTTTGTTAAAGTTAACACAGAGAAATTTTAATTATGCTCAGTGTGATATCAAACTATTTCTTTATCAGCATTCAGCAAAAATGTTTATGGAGAATCCTAATATATACCGAATTTTAGATTTTGATAAAATTGGAAGAAATGATATGAGCTTGGAAATTCTTTATTTTTTAAAAATTATTGTAAACTACTATAAACAGATACTAAATAAAATGATAATATAAGAAATAAGATATCATTCAATAAGATTTGCCACCTAATATTCAATGAATAAAACTCATTTGACTTTGGAAAAGGAACCTTAATTTTGGTGCCAGTATGGCAATAAAATTTTTAAGACAATGCTTATGGTAACTGTTAGGTCCAAAGTGGGTCCCCCAAAATGGCAGCCCACAATGTCTTAAATGACAGACTGGACTCCTGGGTAAACAGAAGGATGGTGTCTTAGTCAGGTTTTCTATTCCTGCACAAACATCATGACCAAGAAGCTAGTTGGGGAGGAAAGGGTTTATTTGGCTTACACTTCCATACTGCTGTTCATCACCAAGGAAGTCAGGACTGGAATTCAAGCAGGTCAGGAAGCAGGAGCTGATACAGAGGCCATGGAGGGATGTTCTTTACTGGCTTGCTTCCCCTGGCTTGCTCAGCCTGCTCTCTTATAGAACCCAAGACTGCCAGCCCAGAGATGATCCCACCCACAAGGGGCCCTTGATCACTAATTGAGAAAATGCCTCACAGCTAGATCTCATGAAGGCATTTCCTCAACTGAAGCTCCTTTCTCTGTGATAACTCCAGCTGTGTCAAGTTGACACAAACCTAGCCAGTACAATTGACCCCTTGTCGACATGACACACAAATACATCACTAATAAGCCTCAATCCTTAGTTCTTATTCAACCCCAAGATCTTAAATAACTTTAAAAGTCCCACAGTCTTTACATATTAAAAGCTCAATCCTTTTAAAATATCTAATATCTTTTAAAATCCAGAGTCATTTTACAATTAAAAGTCGCTTAACTGTGGGCTCTACTAAAATACTTCCTTCAAGAGGGAAAAACATCAGGCCACAGTCACAATGAAAAGCAAAATCAAACTCCAACTGTCCAATGTCTGGGATTCAACTCACAATCTTCTGGGCTCCTCCAAGGGCTTGGGTCACTTCTCCTGCCATGCCCTTTGTAGCACACACTCCAGCTGCCTGTACTCCACTGCTGCTGCTGTTCTGGGTGGTCATCTCATGGTATTGGCATCTCCAAAATGCTGTTGTCTTCTGCTGTAACTAGGCTTCAACACTACTAGCCTCTCATAGGCTCTCTTCATGGTGCCAAGCCTCAACTCCTTTGCATGACCCCTTCAGTCCTAGGCCATCAATTGCAACTGAGGCTGCACTTTCATCAATGTCCTCCCATGGCCTCTCACAGTGCTTCCGTGGCCTCAGCTGCTCTGCATGACCCCTTCATGCCTTTAAACCCAGTACCACCAAGGTAACTCTTACACATTACCAAGTCCAGTCACAGCACAAGGTACAACCATGGCTATCTCTGGAACACAGCCTCCTTGTGCTTTCAGAAAACATTTCCCAGAAGATGTCATCTTAATGATGCTGGTCTCTTCTTAATCACCGCTAATTTCTTAGCTCCAGCTAACCAGCAGCAATAGTCCCAGTAATGCAAAGGTTTTGCTTTAGTAGTTCTGGTATCTTGTTAATCACAGCTGATTCTTCAGCCCCAGCTAACCAGAACCACAGAATCTTCACAGTCAAAGTAACAATGGCCCTGAAAAGAGTCTTTAATTTNACCGCTAATTTCTTAGCTCCAGCTAACCAGCAGCAATAGTCCCAGTAATGCAAAGGTTTTGCTTTAGTAGTTCTGGTATCTTGTTAATCACAGCTGATTCTTCAGCCCCAGCTAACCAGAACCACAGAATCTTCACAGTCAAAGTAACAATGGCCCTGAAAAGAGTCTTTAATTTTCCCTCTGAAATTTCACAAGCCAGGCCTCCATCTTCTGCACTGTTCTCAACATTATTTTCCAAGCTCCTACACAACATCTTACAGAGCTCTTAACACCAAATGGATCTTCTGGCCCAAAGTTCCAAAGTCTTTCCACAGTCCTCCCCAAAACATGGTCAGGTTGTCACAGGAATACCCCACTCTGCTGGTACCAATTTGTCTTAGTCAGGGTTTCTATTCCTGCACAAACATCATGACCAAGAAGCTAGTTGGGGAGGAAAGGTTTTATTTGGCTTACACTTCCATACTGCTGTTCATCACCAGGGAAGTCAGGACTGGAACTCAAGCAGGTCAGGAAGCAGGGGCTGATACAGAGGCCATGGAGGGATGTTCTTTACTGGCTTGCTTCCCCTGGCTTGCTCAGCCTGCTCTCTTATAGAACCCAAGACTGCCAGCCCACCCACAAGGGGCCCTTGATCACTAATTGAGAAAATGCCTCACAGCTAGATCTCATGGAGGCATTTCCCCAACTGAAGCTCCTTTCTCTGTGATAACTCCAGCTGTGTCAAGTTGACACAAACCTAGCCAGTACAGATGGCTAATGGGATAAATACAAAGTCTAACATCAGCATCCCTCAGAAATGTGTGGCACAGGCTTCCATGTCAGGAAGAGCCACTGCTTCCAAAATGTTAAACTGGGGTCGTGTCCATTCCCAGGGATCTATAAGACCATTTCATAGGTCAGGAACACTCTCCTTCTAAAGCTACTGCATAATCTTCCTTTGGACCATGTTGACATTTACATGAATGGTGCAATGCTACCATGGGGAAACTGCTGATTTAGTGCTATAGATCTGAGCAACGTTCTCAAACTCTACACCAGCCACTACATTCAACACAGCTATACACACTAGAAATAAATGCTGTTTCCACTTGGGAATATGTTTCCTGGAATATAAAATGACTGATTGTATTAAACCTAAACCTAACCATTGCGTATCATCTTTTTAATATGGCAATTGGATGGGGGAGCTCTAGCAATGCACATGATAGTAGTCTGAGAAAGCCTCTGTTTGGTAGACCTGAGGTTCCAGCTTTTGTCATGGAACATTATATAAAGCAAAAGGACTGACCACAAAGAGTGTGCATTGAAAATGGCTATTTGGAGAATATTTTTTAATACACAAGGAAAGAAAGGAGGCAGAAATGACAGTGTAGCAGGCAATATTTCTTACAAAATTTCAGAAGGGAAACAAGCAAGAAAAGGGGACTTCTGAATCGGTACAGTGATGAGCTCTGGATGACATTAACAAATGTGGAGATCTGCAGGACTCAAAAAGATGGTTCCAGAATGACCTGTGCATCCTGTTACAGAACCCTTCATGCTTGAAAAGTTCATGCCAAACACAACAAAGACTGATGGATTTTAAAGTGATAGACCAGAAAAGGGTCACTGAAGTATTTTCAGGTTGCACACAACAGCAATCCCTTCCTCACAGTCTGCTTCTTGGTTTTCAGTCTAGTAGCAAATAATACCCCAAATTATTTGATCAAGATTATTAAAATACTCTGTAGGATTGCTGCATATTCTGCAACTCCAACTACACATCACAGGATGAGTGAAGAAACAGATATGGAAAGGTAGCTGTCTCCTCAGAAACCAGACAGTCAAATCAGACAATGTCTTCATTTTCACTAATGGCTTGTGGTTGGAAAACGTAGTTACTTTCTATAAAAGCATGCCAACCTGGAATGAACTTCCTATGGTATTTTCAGCAAAAAAATGAATATTTTTACATTTTCTAATAAGGTGCATTGCTTACATTGCTAATGAAGTCAACAGCTGTAGAGAGAAAGAAGAGCTCCCTGGGGCTCTCCAGAACTGTCAAGCATAAGGAATTGAGCAGCAGGGCAGCAGTGTGTGCCCAGTGTGTGCCCAGTGTGTGCTCAGTGTATGCATAGCCAAGGACCACACCCACAGAACTCTGTGGGTGCCCACTGTGATCAGGCTCCATCTCCCTTGGGGTACTGTTGTTTCACTGAACAGCCCAGAAACAACATGGAATTCTTGACAGCTGGCAAGCTCAAAGGCAACCAGAAATTGCAAAACAACATAAAAAAGAGAGGAGTGAACTCATTCCATTTCACAGAGGAAAATAAAAATGGAGTCAAAGAAAAAAGTCATTTAGCAAAACCACAAACAGTAGGAACTCAGCTGCTCCTCTGACTGAACACAAAGTAGCCATAGAAGTCAGTGAGCCTGGTGTTAGCCCTTGGGGGTAAGTGGATGCTCATCTTCTGAGGATGAGACAAAACCCTGTTTATTCACACATGGAAGAGAAACCCATCTTAAGATTGCTGCAGCAAACAGCCATCAGACAGACATCCTCAGCTCTGCCACACTGCACCAGCCACTCTGCAGGAGGTTATCTCTGAAGAGACTTGTTTTTCAAAGGAGACAAAGCAGGGTTGAAAACTGGGACACTGAAAGGGGTCTGAGTTTAAACAGAAAAGCATGGTGATGAAAAAAGAACCACACAAATAAGCAGTTACACAATTATTTGCACAAATACACACTTTACTCGTTTTCCTTGCCCTGAATGTGTCTAAAAAGAAAAATCTATCTACACAAATACATACATTGACTCACTATGCCTCAATTTGGCCCAGAGTCAGATATATGGTAAACTGCATCCAATGTGGAATGTCTGGAATTTTTAGAATATTCTTTCACTATATATTTAAATATAACTCTTTATATAAACATGTTTATTTACAAATAAGAAATATTTACTATTTGTTTATATATTTACTAATTTGTACATATTTGCTTTATATATTTATTTACATATAATGTATACTATACATTTTATATATACTTATATAATATATTATATATATATTAATATGTATATTTATATGTAAACATATATTTTATATATTTATATGTAACATATTACACAAATATAAATTTGTATTTATATATCATTGTATATTTTATACATTTATACTACATATTATCTGTATTGAATTATATTTGGCAATAGGACAGACATGATATTTGATACTTTATTATGTAAAAATCTTGAATTTCAAGATAACACCTCAAACATTCAAAGTAATGAGTAACATTAGTCATTTCTGCTTCTCTGCTGTTCAGTCTTCCTACAAGCAAAGTCAGATGAAAGTGCATGACGTTCACAAGGATGGAGTCATTATGAATATTCAAGGTCTATCTTTTCTGTACTGGAACCTATGCCTTAATGTCTTCTGAACTATCTAAGTCTCTACTTTTAAACACATGGCACCAAGCTTGATTCAGTCACAAAGCATGACTTTGAGATCATTTACTGTAGGTATATTACTCTGATATGCAAACATAACTCGCTTTCTCTATAAACTTCCTGCTCTCCTTCTATCTACAAATATCACAGGGATACATCTATGCAGATATAAAGCTTGAACAATTTTCTCAAAGTGGCACAGCAATGCCTACTAAGAATGACTGTCACAGAGAAGACAGCTGTTTTCATTGCTGCCATTAGCAGACCCAACTTCACATGGCCCCAGTTACACAGTAGAGAGAGATGGCCAACAACATCCATGCTCCCCGCTGGCACTGTCCATGCCTCGCGGTCAGAGTACAGTGCAGCTGTGGCAGACAGCTGCAGGCACTTACTGTGCATTATGACACCTGTCCCCCAGTGGCTCTCTTCTGCTCTTTCCCTTTGGCTTCTCTTAGCTTTTTGCCATCTTCTAATTGTTTGATCCACCTTGAACTTTGTCCTAAAAGTCTTGCTTTCTCTAGCTAGCTTTTCAGGCATCCATAGTGTTTACACACCGTGCTTGGTTTGTTACTGGTTATGTGTGTCACTTACAAGTTGTGAGTGACTATTCTAAGGTTCTAAATTAGATGCAAGTCTTTTAGCTTTGTCCACAAAATTTTGAAATTATGCTCTAATGTCCTCCATGTATTCCTAAAGTCACATTGTCAATTCTTTCATCTACTCAAACTAATATTCATTCATCCACAACATAGTGACTACTCTAGACACTGTGCCATGTGTGGGAAATACAATTTTTTACTCTATTTTATGACCTTTGAGCAGAAAGCTTCAGTTACATAATTCAACTAAATGCATTTTTCTTAGTGGGAAAATAATTCACACGAGTGTAAAATTATTTAGAAAGCAATAAGTATAAAAATCATTTTGTTTACCCAATTGAGAAACTGCAGTCAAGTTTCTCTCAAGAATATTTAGCTATTCACCATGGTCCAGTGGTCACATTCTCTTTCACTGAAGAAATTGCAGAGGAAAAGTAAGAGAGAATAGTGTAGGCCCCCAAGAGTCAGTAGATATCACAGTCTCCTCATACCAGGTGAAGTAAAACATGACAGAATTGATCAGAAGGGCAGGCACTTCTGAAATTAAGAAAGGCAGCTTTGGTGTAAGCTACAGGTGGCTGGAAAGGACACCTTCTGTCTCCTTCCTAAGAAGGCTCACTGGTTTGGAAAATCTTTGGACAGTAGTGCTCTCTATCCTACCGGTGACTTCCAGTCTTTCACCCCAGGTCATTCTTCATACCTGTGTGGCTGCGGATGTGAACTCTAAGGGTCCCACTGCTGGCGAATTTCTGGCCACAATATGGGCAGACTTTCTCCTTTTCTCCTGTGTGTGTCTAAACAGGAATAAAAATGGTTCATGATAAATACAAAGGCTTTGGTAAAGATGATAAACTACCTCTGACAACAGTGAATCTGTATTTTCCAGGATTATGTTTCATTAAAATGATTTAATGTCACATTGTGACTTTAAACAATTTATCATGGATAATCCCATGGGTTCAAAGACTGCTTAGAAGCATGCATTAGTGTTAATTTGAAAATAATTCTGCAGTCTACTGCTTAAGCCTTTATGTAGTCCTTGTCTGACTAAACATGATTAAGTTATATAAAACCAGTGCATGGAGCAAAACCACATAATCAAAATGGGGCCAGAGCTGCCCTTGACTGTTGCCAAGAGACATTTCCTTTGAATCATTTTCCAAATTCTTTGTGTATATTTCACTCTAAAGGGCAGAATTAATCTCAAGAACGTCATCTGTTACCTATGCTGTGCTTGTCAGAATAGATTTTACTACAAAACAGAAAGCATATATATCTAGTTTGACTTTGAAATCCAGCAGGTGTTAATTGAGCATTCAATTGGAAAGAGAATTTCTGCCCTCCACATATTTATTTTGCAGGCATAAAATAATCCACCAGAAAAAGAGAAAGAACACCAGAAAAATGCACTTTAATGACATCAGTGACTAGGACTGGAAATACAACCCAGTGCTAAGATGCTTGCCTACCACGAGGGAGGCTCTGGGGTCTATAGCCACTAAATAAACTAACTCTAGAAGGTGGGGAAGACAGGGTAGGTTAAGGCCTCAGAGACTCAACAGGAGACTAATTTTTCCACCAACATAAACAAAACAAAAAACCAAAACCCAAATCCATCATTCCAGTGAATGAGGAGTCAAAGCAACGTGTGAAGTGTGAGGGATCCTGAAACTCAGACCAAAGAGGAGCGTTGTGGGCTGAGCACCACTGCAGGGACCAGCAGGAAAGAGTTTCTTCAAGTTTCTGCATGTTCTTTATAAGGTTGCTTCGGGAATGTTTTTTGATAGTAGCCCCTAAATTAATAAAAGCAGGTGGTGTCTGATACTAGCTGATTATGACCATCAATTAGTTGTTTGAAGAGTTTCTTAGGAACTCAGTGAATGCTGAAGGAGAATCAGAGGAGGGACCATAGGAAAGGGAACCACAAGAAAACCCACATAATCAAAAAGTCAGCTCACAGTGGCTCATAGAGACCGATCCATCAGGGAACCTGCCTAGCTCTGATCTAGGTCTTCTCCATAAATGTTACAGTTGCACAGCTTGGTGTCTTGAGGGACTCCTAACAGAGGAAGTGGGAGTAGGGGGGCTCTTTCTGACACTTGTAGCTGTCTTGGGGACCCTTGCAGGGCTGCCTCATCCAGCCTTAATATGAGGGAGGTGCCTAGTCTTACTGTAACTTGATATATCACCTTAGGTTAAAGTTCCTGAGAGGTCTGCTCTTTTCTGAAGGGAAACAGAGGAGTGGGTGGGGAGGGGAGAGGTGGCTGGGAGGGACTGGGAGGAGAGGAGGGAAAAGAAACTGCTATGGGGAAAGAGTTGCCTAGGGAATTAGTGATAAAGACCTCACTGGTTGTAAGTATGGCATTTCCAAATAGTCAGATCCTGAATCCTTTGACACAATCCAGTGATGGATTCAAATCTAATGGCCTTATTAGTGGGGAAAGGTAGGAGGTGGGGCCTTGCTCAAGAGTGTCACTAGGGGGTTTTGTTTGTCCTGGGGCATGTATCTTGATGGCCTAGTTGGCCATCATGGGAAGAGAGGCCGCTTGGTCATGCAAACCTTATATCCCCCAGTGCAGGGGAACGCCAGGGCTATGATGTGGGAGTGGGTGGGTAGGGGAGTCAGGTGGGGGATGGGGGAGGGTATAGGGGACTTTCAGGATAGCATTTGAAATGTAAATGAAGAAAATATCTAATAAAAATTGGGGGGAAAAGGCATCTTGCCCAGGCTCTTCCTGTATTTTACCTTCCTTTTTCCTGTCCACAGTGAGGTGAACAGGTTTTAGGCTCCACTTGCTTTCACCACTTTGAAATCTTTAACTGTCTATCATAAAATAGCTTTGCCATTTTAAAGAGATTTAAAATGCATTTATTGTAATTCTGTAAATTTATTTATAAAATACAAAAGTAAACTCAATTTGCTTGATGTATTGATATAACAAGCACAGTAGAAAAAGATAATCTTGAGATCACAAATGAAACTATTTTATGTGAACTGAATCCTTATCTGTTAAAGCCCAGTTCTACAGCAGGGACCCCTCTGTGCCCTGAACTTTCTGTAAACACTGAATTAGTTCTATAAAAACAACCTACCCGAGGTGCTACTCATACTCACAAGAAACCATCCCTATTAAGTGAAAAATTTTGAAAACCGACAGTCTTACTGAGTATTTCCCAAGTCTACCTATCAGTAAAGCTAAGGGATACACAAACTATACAGTAACGTTGACATTTCATTTGATGGGAAAAACGTCTATTCTAGAAAACAGAGGAAAATCCCATTTCTTGGATAGTCAGTATGACCTTTATTTGTCATTGTCAGTAAGAATGTCATAAAATAATATAAATTGTCACATGATAGTCAGTATATATGCCCACAATGCAGTATGTTTGGCTGAAGTCCCCACTTACCTTCTTATGACTCCTAAGCACTGAAGGTGTGACAAAGGCCTTATTGCACAGCTCACATCGGTACTTCTTGTGTCTTTCATGGACTACCTGGACGTGAACATTTAACGTATCCTTCCTTTTAAATGTGGCATCACAGTGGTGACACTTGAAAGTCCTCTCGCCTTAGAATACAAGTCAACAGTCAAGTCATACCACTGGATTTCACATTTTGTTATCCTAAAATACCAGAATTTCCTAATTCTTTTTTTTTTTCAATATATAAGTCCTTTATTGTCCTCAAGGATCCCACATTTTACTTGTGATCAGGATCTTGTTTCTTGAGCTAGGGAACTGAGGCTTCCTCACTCATCAGCCTGCTGCACAATTCCCTTCTTAGACACAAAACTTTCTGATATCCTCATTTTTAACTGTTGTGGCTTGCAGAATAAGAGCCGCTAAATTTGAAACAAGTTCAATATCATTTCCTTCAAGGATTAATTCATCTTTCTGGGCCTGAGAGACAGAATAAGCAACACCTGTCCTCATCTGAACCCTGCAGATGGATTTCTTACCCAAGAAATTTCATATTCAACTAAAGACCCATTCTCCTGGATAAGGACGTTGATGGGGAAGGGAGCATACACAGAAGCCCAGTGTGACACCCTTGATCAGGTTCTGAACATGACAGCAGATGGTTCTGACAGTGGCCAGTTCCTTTCGGTTACCCCACCATTTGTCAACCCAGAGCCTTTTCTTTTTCCTCCCAAGAAGTCACAGCTCTACATTGATGTGATTGAAGTCCCACCACCGAGTTCCTCTGGGGCCCTTCACAATGACTGTGTGCCCCTTTAGAGTGATATAGACATTTTCTGGAATGTCAACCAGTCTGACTGCTGAGAATAGTCTTCATTCTTGCAGTAGATTGGGCAAAGACCAGAATTTCCTAATTCTGATGTTACTTCTATCACATTCTGTCTTAATTTCATCAGAGAATTTTCAACCTTAATACTTAGAAGCTAGCCAAAGACCTGCCTTGGTTTTTCATTGTACAAGTAAAGAAGCCATCAGATTGCTGACATTTCACTCCATGGAAAAGATGTGTGTTTGTAATAGTAGCCTTCATGTCTTGAAGTTTAACTAGCTGTAATGTTAACACTGTGTGAAACAAGACCTGGTTCTTTGCTCTCTGTGCTTTAGCCAATCTGGTTTTCCTGCTGCCTTCACCCACGGGTCTTCATTTATGCCTGTCTGCACCTTACGTTGCTTACTTAGTCCTTAAATTTTGAAGGTTGACTTTTCTGGCCATATACCACACTATCGCTTCAGAAAGCGTCTGGTGTTGCTCAGCATCATTTTAGCCACAGAGCACACAGCATAGCCTACAAGCCACTTTAGTCCTTACTTTCAGCTGCTAAGAAACAAGAACCTGACATTGAAAGTATCAGATCCCTGATGTTACAAATTCCTTGCTGTCATGTGAAATAAAATTGTATTTTTCCCAAGAAAAATTGTCTGAGCTTGACAAAGTAAGCCACATAAGGCTTAAAAGGATGAATGAAGATCACCTATTAAGTGCCTACTCTAAAATTCATCCATGTCTTAAGCTATCTAATATAATAAGTCCCCCTCGTGGTACAACAATTTCACTCTTTAATTACCAGGTTGTTATTTATGAGGAAGTGGAAAGGTAGGCTGAACATTTTCCAGAGCTGCAGTGACTGACCTGCACTGGGAATAAGCCCCATCTTTTCATACAGGAAGCAGCTTCCTTTCCCAGGATCACCACCAATATGAATAAACATTAAGATCTTACGTTTTTCATGTTAGAAACCTAGTTTGAACAGAGAAACTCTCTTCTAAGTCACCACCGTGTACAACCAACTGTCACAGTGCTTTGTATTTAGAATGTAATATTCAAATGGCAGCAGGAGCTTTACATTTACAATTTCTTAAAAGATCAATATGTCTGTTTGTAACATAATAAAAAGTTTGTCTCCCCAAATAAGTACAGAATCAAAAATTTTACATGAAATGGGAATGCTGCCTGCCTATTAGACACCTGGAGGCAATATGGGATCCACTATCTGAATAGTTATTCTCCTGTCAGATTTAGTATTTTCAATTTCTCACCTTCTCTTTAAAAAGATGTTAAATTAGATGTGTATTCTGACCTACCACAACTGTTAAGCCTTTGAGCTAATAAAACGCTGACCTGGGAGATAGAGCCATATTTTGCAGAGGTAGACACGTTCCCTCAATCATCATAGTTAAAAGTGAATGGAAAGTGATGTTTCAAAACAATGTTCAAAGCATACTGAACATAGGGTATCTTTTAATATACTAATTATAAATCCTGGGAAGAGAAGATGTAAAATATATCTCATAAAATGTTTAATAGTTCTGTAGGAAAAGAAGCCAATCTATCTTCTTTATGTTTTAAACAGATGATCTAACAATTCACCATGCACTTCTGAGATATTTATTCCTAAAGCATCTAAGAACACATTGGAAATAACTCTCTCTGTCCTCAGCTGTCTTTGACTGTGACTTACTGTTGTGGATTAACAGGTGTCTTTGCAGAGAAAAGGGGGTGCGGAACAAGGCTTTACATTCATCACACTGGAATGGTCTCTCCTCGGAGTGAGTCTGCAGAAGGAAGATACTGAGTGAGAAAAGGGGTGACTGAGCTCATCACTGCAGAAAGCAGATGGCATTCTTCTCATAACTCCCTGCTACTGAGGAGACGGATCAAAACCACAAGCATTCACAGGGAAAATACTTGTTCTGTTAAATCCTTGAATTAATTAGAAATTTACTATCTCAAATTGCTAAACTAAACACCATGGAGTCTTTTTTCAGATCTACTTTGTACACCAACATGGTGTATAGTTTGTCTAAAATATTTAATCCTACATAGACCTTGCCAGGCTTGATCAACTTCCGTTCAGGCAATGGAAACAGTTCAAAGTGGCATGCTCTCTAACTTTTCCTAAAACTTCACTGAGGCACTGAAAGTGATCTGAATCTTCAGGGCTGCTTTGCACTTAAGTTACAAGAGTATGGATTCATATGGTTAATCTGAGGAAGCATGCGCTAAACACTTGATTTATAACAAGTGTCATGCTCCATACAATGACTGATGAATTCCAAGAGCTAAGCTCTTGATTAAAATGCTATTACTGTCACCATTTTAAGATGAAAAAAAAATGAAGACTTGCCAAAGATATGGGTGTTGTTAACATCTATGGTACATGACAAACAGACATACACTGATACTAAAATTATCACACGGAAGTTGAAGCCACTTTGGAAAAGAAACAGTGAATAAACTCTTATTCTATCTTGTGGATGGCAAGATTTAAGCATTTATTTTAGGTTTTTATATTTTATGTGTATCTGTGTTCTGCCTGTATGTGTACTACCTGTATGTGTATTGCCTGTGCTCCCTGATGCCTGCAGAGATCAGATCTCCTGCAGCTGGAGTTGCAGATGGTTATGAACTACCATGTAGGTTCTGCAAAATGATCCCAGGTCTTCCCTGCAGGAATAAAAAGTTCTTTTAACTGCTGAGCCATGTCTCCAACTCCAGACAGCAAAATTTAATAAGGATCACAAATCGTTTTGAAAACTCTCAGAATTTGAACAGTATTTTTTCATTACAAGAAAATAAGATATATATATATATATATATATATATATATATATATATATATANATACACACACACACACACACACACATGAATGAATGATGGGTTTTATGACAGGGCAACTGAAGGATATCACTTTGTTCATATCATATTTAATAGGATTTCACGATTTGATGAGCATTTCAATATTCAAGAGCAAGGAGCTTCATGGAGAACTATGCTATGGCATAAATACTATCATGACTGTTCCATTGTCAAATATAAAAGGTAAGGGAAACAGATATTAAAAGTTAGGATGAATCTGACATTTTTAAGTATGCTATTTGTCCACAGGCATTCTAGATGAATAAAAACAGAGTAGGAAAACATTTCTTCCATTATACAACATCAAATATTATTATGACCAGGGCATTCTAAACTGGCTGACAGAAGCATGCAGTGTTTACTAAAATTCTGATGCAACTAGAGTTGGGCCCATCACTTCCTATAGTAGGAGAGAAGCTATATGGATTTAGTATTTATTTATCCATATCTTGCTTTTCTGAGACAGTCTTGCTGTGCAGCTCAGGTTGGCCTTGAGCTTATATCAGGCCTTTGTATACAAAATTCACAAATGCTGGGTCTGTAGAAAGACACCACCACATCTAGCTTCAGCTATTTTTTTTTTAAAGTGAAGAATAAAACACGAAATGTCATAGAAGAAAATGTGAGTAATTTTAAAACAATTTTTGAGTGGAGTTACCTTGCTCATGGTGTCTCTTTGCAGCAATGGAAAGTCTAACTAAGACGACTATAAAGACAAAATGTTTTCTAATGACCAAAGAAAATATTTGTGACATCAAATTACAGTTTAACATAGCCAATATAGGGTTAATTTTAAACATGGAAAATGCCAAAAGAAAACTAGTGGAAGACACCTGTGTCAAGTTCATCTGACAGGGTGTTTGGTGTGAGGTCTACAGTGCGCACTTTGCTTCTATGGTCAATCCCATGTCAGATTGTAAGGACTCAGGAAGAAAAGCCACAATGTTTCTGCTTCACAGGGATTTTATCCTGTGTGTATGATAGACACACATTCTACATTAGGAAGTGACATGAGCTATGGAGGAAAATGAAAAGAAGCAGAGTGCTCCAAAGAATAGATTAAAGAATTCTAGCTAAGGTGACATCTGAGAGAAGCCTGCTGTTCTGAGGGAACAATGGACAGAAACCAGGGTGACAAACTCAGAGATCAGGAGAAAAGGCCAGCTTGTTTTATTTTTTTCCTAAGGCCATGTCTTAGTCAGGGTTTCTATTCCTGCACAAACATCATGACCAAGAAGCAAGTTGGGGAGGAAAGGGTTTATTTGGCTTACACTTCCATACAGCTGTTCATCACCAAGGAAGTCAGGACTGGAACTCAAGCAGGTCAGGGAGCCGGAGCTGATGCAGAAGCCATGGAGGGATGTTCCTTACTGGCTTGCTTCCCTTGGCTTGCTCAGCCTGCTCTCTTATAGAACCCAAGACTGCCAGCCCAGAGATGGTCCCACCCACAAGGGGCTCTTGATCACTAGTTGAGAGAATGCCTCACAGCTAGATCTCATGGAGGCATTTCCCCAACTGAAACTCCTTTTTCTGTGATAATTCCAGCTGTGTCAAGTTGACACAAACCTAGCCAGTACAGGCCATATAGAACTTATCTATGCTCCTCAGACTGAGGGTACTAGCAGAACAGAGAAAGGTTTTGATCTAAGCGCTGCTTGGTGACTCTGTGGGATTACTGGGGTTGCTTGCAGCAGCAGAGGCAGCTCAGGCACACAGCTCCCAAGTCCTCTGGATGACTTGAGGAAGCTACACTAACAATAGATCCTACCAAGAAGGCTGTTTGTCTCTTACTTAGCAGTGACTGGAATTTCAGGGCACTCTCACAGAACCCACTGAAGGCCTCCACAAAGAGAATGTGTACCCCTGCCCTGACTGATTTTCTTTACAAAATACATCTGAAAGGTTTAAGAACAAAAAGAAAACTCTTGAATAATTATAAAAAAACATAGAAAATGGGTTAGTTAAAGCATACTAGAGATTATAACTGCAGTTACATTCATTTGTTTACTTTAGTTTCCTATATTTAAGAAGGAAAGTCTTGCACACTTAGGGTCACATATATGTGTTCATAGCTGCTCTGCTTCAAGTTGGCAGCAATCACACCTAACCATGATAAAACAGCTATGCTTCAGCCCATGTGGCTGGAGAGATATGAATGAACAGAGAAGTGGGAAGATGAAGATACAGGCATGGGAGAAGCATGGGAGAAGCAAAGGAGAAGACATAATCATCAAGTTCAGGATTGCCTTAAGTGTTGTCAATTATTCTGAGATACGGTTTTTTGGCAAGTGAGTAGTCTGTCTAAGACTGTGTTGATTTAAGAAACTGTAGAAATAAACCAGGCAAGAGGTTATAGGCTGCAGAGTCTTTCTTGGAGAAGAGAAGTACTAGGACAACTGGTGTCCCATAGGGAGAAACCCAGGTCTTGTGCATCGACTTGCATCTGAAGCATGAGCTAGGAAAGAAGCAATCATGGCCTACAGATCGGTGACATGGCAAGTGAAGGGAGAGCAAGTCTGAGTGTAACTCATGGGGTTCAAGTCACTGTTAAAGACACCCTAGTTAGTAAAATAATTTAAACAAGGTATCAGTGCTGCATATGACATTAATATCTAATTAATGACAAATTCAAAGAATTTGTCTTTAATCTCTTACCCATGAGACTGTCCCACAAAAAGAAAATATGTATTATTCAGTGTTAGATAGAGAAGGAAGAGGAAGGCAAGATAGCATACTCTGTCCAGGAAAATAAACTTTCTGGGTGGTAATTTGGCACACTCCTGAGACTGCAATTGTCTGACCGATTTCCTTTACAAAATATGTATGAAAGGTTTAAGAACAAAATGAAAACAACAACAAAAAACCCTCATGAATAATTATAATAAAAGATAGAAGGTGGGTTAAAGTATACTAGAGATTATAATTGCATTTACATTCATTTGTTTACTTTATTTAAAAAGGAAAGTCTTACATAAGTTTTAGAGTGTCTCACTGTGTATAGAAAGCCATTTTGCCATATACATTTACTCACACACAATGGAATCTGGTAAGTTGGTCTAAAAACAATCTGTTGAGGAGAGGTTTTATAGGAAAGTGGGAGAATTGGACAGCACGTTTGCTTTCTTGGCTCTTTGTTATTTGAACTTTACTCAGTGAATAGACTTTTATTATACTACAAGAACTACTTTATTTAAGACCTTTCAAATTTGAACAGATAATTTCTTTAGTTTTCCAAAAAGCCTATATTCAATCATCAATAAGTTTTTTCAGTATCTCAGACAAAAATAATCCCAGATTGGCTCGTAGTAGTAGGACATAACCAGGCGGGTAAATACTTTTACCGAAAGATCCCAACATGCCATCCATATTGTTATAAACACCAGCAGTGAGTTCATGTGCTTACTTGACAGGAAGATGCCAAGTCATATAAGAAAAGAGTGTGTAAGTGTTCACATCTTGTAGATAGCTTGTGTTCATGATAGTTTTTGCAAGTATCAGATGGAAGCTTCTAAAAAGGTATTATATCATTAAAATTTTCACTGATTTAATAATTGATCCTTGAGCTACATGATATCCTTTCTCCAGCTGCTAAGGCACTGATGTCATCAACATCTGCTAATGTAATAGATGAAGTTGTCCTGAATAAATAGCATGAATTATCTTTTTAGACACATTTTTATGGACCAAGTCTAATCTTTCATTACAGATGTAGAAAAGACATAAGACATGCTATACTATTTATACTATCCATTAGAATTCTCAAAAATTCCTCAGGTGGATAGGACTATATCCAGTAAAATACAAAATCTGTATAAAGTCTAGCCACATAGATCAAATATTAATTTAAATGTAACAGAATAAAATTTTCATCAAGGCCATTTACAGCTAAAATTTATAACTTTGACTTTCAATAGTCTGTATTGCCTCTTAATAACAGTACTTACTGCAGATGGTATTTTACCTTTGGGACATATACCATACAAGAACATTAAATTTATATCATACTTTCTCCTTCCAAAATTCAGGGACCACTGCAGAAGCAATGGAAAGACTGTAAAAGCCAGAGGCAATAGACAATGACGACAAGGAAATTGTTTTCCAGATGTAGCAACGTAGCTGCACATATGAAATCACAGTTATGAAAGTTTGTACAATATCTGCACAAGTTCAAGCCAGACAAAAATCACATCATGGAGAAAGGAGGTAACCATGAAGCCCCACCTGGCTAAGGTGTTACTGGCAGCTGATAGCAGGAGGACAGTGTATGACCCCTGGTAAGCAACCGACACTCCAGTGGAAGGCCACGCATCCAAGAACCTATGGGGAGTAATAAATCATACTTGATGGTTTAGAGAAAAAGAACGACACAAAGTTGAGAGTAGGGAAGAGTAAGATTGGATTTAGGAGGATCTGGGTAAGGAGAAAAATATGATAAAAGTACATTATAGGAAATTCTCAAGGACAAGGAAAATAAAAATAAGAAAAATATTAAAACTAATTAAAGATAGAATGAGTGTAGAGAAATAGAAGTGAAGAAAGGAAGAGTCTACTACATATACCCTAGTCTCTCTTAAGAGCATGCTAGCTTGGTGAGCTCTATGATGAACCTGAAACTGTAACAGCATGTTTTACCTACCTAGATGTCGACAAGGTCTGTTGACTAAACTTGAACAGCCAGGCCTACAACTGGCTTCTTTTTTTTCTTTTGGTTTTCGAGACAGGGTTTCTCTGTGTAGCCCTGGCTGTCCTGGAACTCACTCTGTAGACCAGGCTGGCCTCGAACTCAGAAATCCGCCTGCCTCTGCCTCCTGAGTGCTGGGACTAAAGGTGTGCGCCACCATGCCCGGCACAACTGGCTTCTTAAAGGGCTTCTTCCTCCTTCTCCTCTTCTTCCCCGCCCCCTCCTCCTTAGGAAATACACTGAAACTAGAACTATGCCTACAAGTTCACAGCTGACTCCACTGAGAAAAGAGTAGGCAATACGAGAGATAACCCATCCAGAATGTCAGAGCATTGAGCAGCCAAGCTAAGACACTCACCTGCTCATCGTTAGGTTTCTATACAAACTCTTTACAGACTGGAGCCAAGGGTGTGTCAAGAATTTTACATAAAGAATAAGATTGTTTTTAACTCTGTCAACAAAATATATTTGGTTTCTAAGGATTGCAGACCTTCACCACCTACAGTAACCATTTTTAGAAAAAAATATCCTATATATTATAATTAGTTGGCAAGAACCCAGAAGGTTATCATCTGGGAAAATACTTGGAGACTGTGTGTGTGTGTGTGTGTGTGTGTGTGTGTGTGTTTGGTTTTCCTCTTGGGGGCGGTGAGGGTAAATACATCCTATACTGTATCACCAAACATTCACGAATGATTTCAGGATCTATTCTCATGAGGTGTCTACTAAAGAAGAAAAAGTGACAAGGAAAGTTTAAAGTTTTACAACAAAAGAAACCATGTCCTTCTCTCCTTTTTTCCCCAGTATTTCTCTCTTGTGGTTGTGGAAAGGTTAGGTCACACACTTAGTCACACCAAATGAGAAAAGATGAGAAAGAGTTTCTCAATTAAAGTCTAAGAATAAAAGGGCATCACTGACTTCTCAGTGTGCTGTGATCCAAATATTCACCAGAGTAAGGAAAAAGTTCAGAAAGATTAGGACATTATTCTAAATTAAATAAGCCATGGAAAAAAATTACCATGCAGAATATAAAAATATCAAACTCATAAAGCAGAGAGTTCATGGTGTTTGACAGGAGTGTGGCTGGAAGAAAAGGCAATAAACGAGGGAAAATGGGATGATACTGATAAAAAGATCCACAGTTCTGATACCAATGAGTAAATCCTGGAAACAGACAGTAAGTGCCTGTAATACTGAACTGTATATACTTAAAATTGCTAAAAGTATAGATTTATAACTTTTAATTCTCTTTCATAAAAAGTATGTATTTGTATATAACATGACATGATAATTCAAAATATGGATAGGGTGGTTTATTAACAAATTATCATCTCATATATATTGTTCTTTTTGTCTTGTAGTGAGAATATATAAAAGCATAAAAGTAGATCTTACATATTCTTGCCACATGAAATAGAAATAGAAAACCATGTTAGGAGATGGATATGTTATGTCAGGTGACAGACATGTTGATTCGATTGACTGTGGTGATTGTTTCCATGTTTGCAGAATTAAAAGATCACAATATACATTGTTAGCATGTTCAAATTGACACATATGCCGCCATCATGAAAATAGTTAATTGAAAAGCAGGTTGCATATTGTTATTTCTCCAACCACTGAAGAACAGTGAGCCCCAGCTGATGATCAGCACCTGCTGGACACTATTATTTAGAATTCTGTCCAGCACTCACAATGGACACTATTATTTAAAATTCTAGCTGGCACTCATAACTGTGAGCATCAAACTGCAATTGTTATCATTAGGAACTAGAGATGGTTTTATACAAATGAAGGCGCATGACTACCCTGGGCAGGCCTGAAGAAAAGCTGCCTGGCTTGAAAGACAGGCAGCTGTGGTGTATTTACTAAGTGGCTGTCTTTTAGCTCCCACTTAACAGTTTAAAGACTTTTCCTTCTCATGGTTAAATTAACTCCTTTTGCCCTGGTTTTATAAATGGATTTATAATCTTTTAGAGGCATACTTTCCTTTGATGCCTAACAAACGTTTAACACAACAAAGTTTGAACTACATTGTCTTTCAAATTGTTGGACTACGACCCAAGACATATTTCTTATATCAAAACCAATTAGAGACCATCAAGAAGGCTCAGCAGATAAAAGGCAGGCGTTACCAATCCTGACAGCCTAGAAGCAATCTCTGGAACACACTTGATAGATGGAAAAGACCAACCACAACAAAGCTGTCCTCTGAACTCTATGTACATGCCATGGCATGGCCACTCCACTCCAATGCAAGTAGGTAAATAAATAAATGCTATAAGCAGTAAGATAAAATGAACAGATTACACGCACAAGTCTATATTTCATTAAATCTCTTTTAAACTTAAGCTTCTATTCATGTCCCTGTAAATAGGATTAAAAGCTACTAAACTGCACATTGCTCAGAGTTTGACTACAAATGAATAAAACATGACTGTAAGAGTCCAACAGAATTGTTCCAAAAGTTGTGACTAGATTGTCAGTAGATTCTAGAGTTCCATCCCTGGAAAATTACACAAAATACTTTTAATGATTAGGCACACATTTGACATCAAGAAGCTCGCAATGGCTTCTTTGGGGCTTTAGCAGCCACTGTGGACTCACTTCTGCCATCTCACAGAGGAGGAGGGGATCACCATAGACTTTCACCAAAGTTGTGTGCTACAGTAAGTTTGATAAGGAACAAACGGAGAAAGATGATTCATTCACAATTCCTGTCTCCTGTATGCCTGGCCAATTATGATTCAAATAACCCAAATCTAACTGGACCCAGAAAGCTGACTCTTATTTTAGTCTGAACTTATAATACAAGTCTGAATCAAATAAAAGGAGTACAGGGGGATGAGGAAATGAAAGCCTAATGGTGACAGGAACTACAGAACTGATGATGAAGCTGTTAGCAATGTAATCCTACAGCACCACAGTCGATCTGAAATCAGGTTAAGTGGGCAAATGAACAAATGCAAAGAGCCAAAGAAATATCTCATTTATTTAAAGGAGCGCTTGGATTTGCTAACAACGGAGACCAGACTGACCCTGAAGGATTGTCTGATTTTCCTGGTGTCTTAGTCAGGGTTTCTATTCCTGCACAAACATTATGACCAAGAAGTTGAGGAGGAAAGGGTTTATTCGGCTTACACTTCCATACTGCTATTCATCACCAAAGGAAGTCAGGACTGGAACTCAAGCAGGAGCTGATGCAGAAGCCATGGAGGGATGTTCTTTACTGGCTTGCTTCTCCTGGCTTGCTCAGCCTGCTCTCTTATAGAACTCAAGACTGCCAGCCCAGAGATGGTCCCACCCACAAGGGGCCCTTGATCACTAATTGAGAAAATGCCTCACAGCTAGATCTCATGGAGGCATTTCCCCAACTGAAACTCCTTTCTCTGTGATAACTCCAGCTGTGTCAAGTTGACACAAACCTAGCCAGTACAATTGACCCCTTGTCAACTTGACACACAAATACATCACNTGCTGGTACCAATTTGTCTTAGTCAGGGTTTCTATTCCTGCACAAACATCATGACCAAGAAGTTGAGGAGGAAAGGGTTTATTCAGCTTACACTTCCATACTGCTGTTCATCACCAAAGGAAGTCAGGACTGGAACTCAAGCAGGAGCTGATGCAGAAGCCATGGAGGGATGTTCTTTACTGGCTTGCTTCTCCTGGCTTGCTCAGCCTGCTCTCTTATAGAACTCAAGACTGCCAGCCCAGAGATGGTCCCACCCACAAGGGGCCCTTGATCACTAATTGAGAAAATGCCTCACAGCTAGATCTCATGGAGGCATTTTCCCAACTGAAACTCCTTTCTCTGTGATAACTCCAGCTGTGTCAAGTTGACACAAACCTAGCCAGTACACCTGGCATACCATTAGTCTGTAGTTTCCTAACTGACTGTTAATGAGTAATTATGGACCAACAGGTTGACTTAATTTTTCATATCATTCTTGAATATTTTAGGCATTTTCACATAACCACACTACTACACATAGGATCACAACGCAGACACACACGTGTGGGGGCAGAGCACAAGGACACAGCATGCTTTCCACTTTGCAAATCACAGCCATCACCGTTCCTGTCCTCCTGAAGACATCATTATTACTTTCATATGATTTATGGCTGAAAAGGATGAGGGATAGAGCAAAGATCCTCTGCCAAATTCCCATATGGAGTATAACACAAGCCAAACTGTGAAAAACTCATAAATGTGGGCAGATCAGTTTCATCAAAGAAGGGATTAAGAGGGTTCCAGAGACTGAACAGGAAACTTGCCAGATACTTTTTACAGTCGTGTAGTTCCAAAGGAACAACAATGACTACAGCCCTGTCCTGATGCAGTCCTTCAGTTTAAGGTGAGGGTAGGAAGCAAGAAATCAGGCAGAGGCGTATGAGGCACTATCGGCCGGCCCTGCTCAGTTTTGATATATTAGTCATTTCTTTTTCTTCTTGGACAGAAACTAAAATTGATATCATTTTGAATGTTTTCACAAGAGATAGCTGTTTTCTGAAAGTCCCCATTAATAATAAAATTGCTACAACACCTACCAAATATTTTAAGGATAAATAAATAAGTCCCTTTCAAAATAGTAAAATATTTCCCCTAAAATTAATAAACAAACATTTCTGACATTGTATGTTTTTTGCATAATTTTCTATGATATTCAATGGTCAGAACAAATTTCATAAATTTGATCATGAATTATTTACAAAATAAACAAGGTAAGATTAAAGCTAACATGCTCTAAAAGAAGAGTTAAAGCAAAGGTACAATGTGAAAAATATAAACAAGCTATAGAGAAGAACTAAGACCATATAACCTGAAGAGAAAGGAGTTAAAGAGCATCTAAAGAAAAGCAAGTAGCAACTATCACAGCAGCTAAGCAGAGGAAAGCCTTCGTTACCCACGCCTGACAGCCTGGACCGGAATCCAGGAGCTCACATGGAAGGAGAGAACCAAGGACCTCTGACCTCTACACATACACTGTGCGTGCACACACACACACACACACACACACACACACACACACACTGTCACTGTAAAGACTCACATGGTGAAGCCATGCTAAAGCACTGAAAGTGCTTATTGGAAGGTATTAGGGCCCTTTAGTGGGTGATGGTTCACGAAAGATGTACTAGAAAGAATACCCTCTAAGAAGGTACTGGAGCCCCCATCCCCTTGGCCTCCTGGCCACAGTGAGGGCAGTGAGTTGGTTTTATCTGCATTCTCCTGTGCATTCTGCACCCTGAGGCTCTGCTTTACCTTGAGTATAAAAAACAAAAACAAAAACAAAAAACAAACCATGGACTCAAGCCTTTTAACCAAGCCCAATAAACCTTTCCACTGAGAAGCAGATTGATTTAGGCCATAGGAAGCTAATATAGTTTAAAACACATTCAGAGGAAAGGACAGACCTAGCAAAGGGCACTACAAGAAGCCCAGAGAGACAGTGATGTGAGCAAGGCATTGGAATACACAGAGAGGAGAATCCAAAAGCATCCCCACAACCTCCGGTCCTGGGAGCTGGTGACAAGCGGAGAACTATTTCATCGACCCACTCACACAGAGGACATTTTGTCTGAGAGAGTAATTTTCAGAGTGGATACAAGAAGAGAAGCCAGAGATCAATGGTCTAAGTGAGTGTTACCAAAGTAGAAGCAGGATCATCTCTAACTACCCTGGTCCCTTCATGTCGAATGCCACAGATGTGCCAAATCTGGTTAAGGACCAACTAAAACCCTAGCAGTGAAACAGTAAATAATAGATGCCAATACGCGTCTTTACCTTCTTGTGGTTCTTGTAAACGTTTCTGTGAGCAAACCCCTTGCCACAGAGCTTGCACTGGTACGGTTTGTCCTCACTGTGGATGACTTTGTGGGCACCCACTTGATCAAGCCTCTTGAACGACTTGTTACAGATCTCACAGTTATAAGGCCGCTTTTCTAGGAAGAATGAGCAGAGACAATGTCATACATATTTGAAAGTCAAGGGTCAAGGAGATCCATCCTTTCCTGTACTTTTGTCTTATGCATAAACTAATTAAAGTAGGGTCAGACAAGCACTAAAATGCCTCCCATGTAATTCATCTGTGTTAAATATGTGTGCATTCACAAATTAACATGCAAATGCTTATTTTCTATAGATATATTTTAGCGGTTAAACCTTTGAAATAAAAAAGTTTAAATTCAAAGCACAAATTCTATATCTATATGAAAAAATAAAGGTGTGTGTATATCAATCAAGTCCTTAATGCTGAGAGATCTGCCAGTGATCGAAGTAATCAGAGAGCACCAGGCAGGCCCCATGTGTCAGAGCTTTCCACCTTCAGCAGAGACAAGTAGTTAGAGAGATTATAACATCAGCATTTATGGAATAGACATATGAAGTTAACATCAAAGCAAACAATTGTGCAAACTATACAAAGCACACCTGAAAGCCAACCGATTTCAATCATTGACTTTAACTCACTAACACATAGTCTTCCTCCAAGCCACACGGATGCTCAAAACATTTATTTCAGTGTCCTCAAGCTATAGCCTTCCTACATTCTTTAAAAGGACTCACTAAGATAAAAATTCTTTTCAGTTCATTTTAGTGTCTTCATAAGAAAAAAAGCCTATTACTCACAATTGTTTAAATGAACTTTTGCCTTAAGAAAATTTCCCCAAAATATTAATACATTTCTTTATTTTATGAGTATCATTGACAGAATGCGAAAGTATCTAGAAATATAATAAACACAGAAGTTGTTTCTCCACTAATAGCCAGGCACTATGCTAGTATGTTTCGTAAATGAATTTAATAATCAGGTGCCAGGGTATCACATCAAGAATAAAGAAACCAAGGTCCCAAATTAGATGGTGATTCTTTTTTTTTTTTTTTAACAAATTTTTTACTAGATATTTTCTTCATTTACAATTTAAATGCTATCCCAAAAGTCCTTTATACCCTCCCCTCACCCTGCTCTCTAACCCACCCACTCCCGCTTCCTGGCCCCTGTATTGGAGCATATAATCTTTGCAAGACCAAGGGCCTCTCCTCCGAATGATGGCTGATTAAGCCATCCTCTGTTACATATACAGCTAGAGACAGGAGCTCAGGGGGTACTGGTTAGTTCATATTGCTGTTTCTCCTATAGGGTTACAGACCCCTTTAGCTCCTTGGGTACTTTCTCTAGCTCCTCCATTGGGGGCCATGTGCTCTAGATGGTGATTCTTGAAGGCCTTTCCTATGCCTCAGCCAAACAACCTTGGCTTTATAAACAAACCCAATTCTAGAAAACAAAGAACTTAAAAACTAGAACTTATAGTGAGCAAGATGAAGTAATTCTTTTGCAATGATTTCAGTATATATAAGAAATAGGCAATTCACCTGAATGGGTAATCATGTGACGTTTCAGCTGATTAGCAGAAATAAACTTTTTCATACATTCTTGACAGTCGAATATCTCATGAATCTGAACAAAAGGATTAAATTGGCAGTTAAACAAAGTGTTAAAAACTAATGGAGCAAAAAATATAAACATGCGGTAGCAAAAATATAAACACGTTGACAGTTGCTAGTGTTGGGCCAAGTTTCCTTCAAGTACATTGAAAATGCCATGACATACTATATAGCTAATATATCATCAGAAAATACTCACAAGAAAGCATGGAGTAATCCTGTCTTATTTGTATGTAGTAAATATACAAACTTTAAAAAAAAAACTTCACAGCTAACATATTAACTTGTGTTATACATAAAATTTAGCATGGGATGTATGATACCTGAGATATAATTTTCCTTTTATAGTAGGCATTAATGCTTAACATGTAAACTATCAACTGCCGAGCAAGCAAGGTCAGTACAGCTCTGTTCTGAAAGCACTAAGTTCACAATGAAGCTTCACAGGACAGGAGGACCACAATAAAAATGATGGAGTATATAAAGTAGTCTATACATACAATGACTGCATCTGAAGATCTAACCTTAAACATAAGCGACATGGCCAATAATGGTACATTAACAATGGTGTGGTCAGGAAATCTCGGTTGAATGAATAGATTGCAGGATCTCTGACATGGGGTAGGGGTTGGATGAATATGTGAGATGTGAATGTGAAATCAGTTCACTATTATAACTATTCTAACACAAGTATATCTCATTGCATGTTGTATATTTTAAATATAGATGAATAAAATATATTTTATTTATTATATATTTATAGAAAATGTTATTTATGTAGTTATATAAAATGTATTCAGAGTACAGCTTTAACACACAAGTAAATAAAAATGTTATAATCGGGTACTTTATTAATTCTTTCTATCTTAAACCATAAAATAGTTATTATGGGAAAATAGAAACTCAGTTTATCATGATGTGAAAGGTATTCAGTTCTAAGAGGAAGATGGCATCAAGCCTGCCTTGAAAAATGCTGGCCAGCCAATTAGCAAGGGCATCAAACTATTGGACTAAGATGCAAAACTAGTTCTGTTGAAGGAACAATAATTAACCTTAGGCAAGCAAATCCTTCTTCATAGAGCCAAGACTTTCTCTGTTACTGAATAATAACTAGATACCACAGAGGGAAAGATCAGCATTCCTGATGCAGTGCATGAGTGGAGGATGAGGTTATCTTGGGATCCGAGTGGCCATGGCAAGAAGAGTAAAAAGATGGAGAAAAGCTGGAGGCAGCAAGGCCAACAGGTCCCAGGCCTGCCAGCTGGCCTTACTCTATACCATGCCATGTTAGACAAATCTTGAAAGCCCTCCTCTAATGACTTTAACTCTTTAGTGAGTCAGAACTCACTGCGAGAACCTGGAAAGGCATAAAACAGGCAGTCACCGACAGACATCTATCTTCTGGAATCTATCAATGCTGAGATTCAGCAACGTCCACTTCTGAACAGGAATGGATCTCAGTGTGGAGACTGGGCAGCTACAGGTGGGAGAACTACACAAACAAGTCCCAGAGGGCATTTAGGAAGGACATGTAGCCTCTCCCCGTCAAACACCTATGGGGGGCTTCAGCTAAACACCGAAGTTTATCAACTAAGGATGGGACATGCAATGTGTTTTTAAAGGTAATAAAGGCAGATTTATATTCTTAATATTACATGTAAAAATATGTACTATATAATTTTGTACTGATGACAAGGTAGTGTAAATGACAAATCTTCTGTGTCATATAGAAATGAAGACTTTATTTGTAATATCCAAATTTTATTGGTATGGAAAATGTTAAAAATTAATCTATGGACAAAATAATTGTTAAAATATTACAAGATACTCTTATTTATTCAGTATTTTGAAACATGAGACATTTTTAAGGTTGAATTAATGAAATTGGTCATTTACAGCACACAAAAGATTTTTAGAATTAACTCTCTTATTTATAGAGGAAACAGGGTCATGGATATTTTTAAAACTTTTAACAAAACTTAACAGACAAATGACAGGCATTATTTAATCATGCCTAGTGTTAAGAAAACATGTTTTGTTAAATTTACAATTTTCCATGCTCATTTTCAGGTGATAATTTACTACTTTAAGTCCAAAATGAAATAACTTTAGATAAAAATCATACGATACTTTATTACAACATAAAGTAGTATACTGTAATATAAAAGACTGTACTATGCTGTAATTTAGTATTGTCATAAAGCACCATCTGCTGTCGATATGAAATACTGCAACTGACATTAGAGTGGTCCAACTAAAATGATTGACAGTTGGAGTTACTATACTGTCCTTTGTATTGAGAACGACTTTGAAGGGCTGCTTTCTCGCTAAGAATTTTTTAACATTCTGCAAATGTTCACAACATGAAAGAACAACTGTTCCTTCTGCATTCCACCAACAGTCACACCTTTTTTTTTTTACTACCAAATTAATTTTTTATGGAGAAAGTGTCTATATTCTTAAATAAATGGAAAATAAGACATTATTCAGAAAAAGGCTCCATGACTAAGTTTGCTAAAATACTCTGTTCAAATATCTTAAACATCATAATCTAAGATTAAATAAATCCAGAAAATAAGTCATAGGCATTCAATAGGCATTCAAATGAGGGTGTTTAGAATTACAAACTACAACAGACTTAATATTTTTGCCTCAAACTAAGTCTATTCTCCAAGTCCTAGCATTTATAAGAGAGAAAAAAGGGAGCTACAGGACTTTGAGATACTCAGTGGGTAACACATGTTCTGTGCAAGCATGAAGTTCTAAGTTCAATTTCCCGGAACCCACATAACAGTTTGTCTGCAACCCCAAAGTTCCTATGACGGCACAAAAGGCAGAGAAAGGAGATGACTCAGGAGTTCATGAGCCAGTCTTGTGCATGCATCAGAGAGCAAGAGTCTCTCTCAGACCAACAATGGAGACTATCTTCTGGTCTCCACATGTGTGCTTGGCATGTGTGTGCCTGCACTCACATGAATACACATGTACACACACATACATACATATACAATTTAAGGGTTGGAGCTAGAAGAGAAGTGTCTAGACTGGCGTTCTGCAATTTCAGCACACATACTAAAGTTTGAACAGTACTGGGCAGAATATCCTGGCCCCTGTCCAAGAAGAACACCCAAATCTGAGAAGTATAGTACATCTTCAATCAGCCCCATAAAGTCACCAGCTGGAAACCTCAAAAACTAAGAATGAGCAAAGAATTCTAATCAATTTAATATCCTTGTTCAGAGAAGAGAAATCCAGCCCAATGCTACATGGAGAACTACTGAGTGAAAAAGAACAGCCTTTATTTGCAATTTGTTATTTCTCCCAAAGATGATAAAATCACTCTACATCCAGGAGACAGCTTCACACATGTCAGTATGATAGTAACTATTTCATATATCATAATTTTTATCCATAAACTTGGGACTAATAGATAAAAAGTGGTATGAGCTTTAAGTCCTGTCAAATTACTATGTAATAAATCTACATGCATACAAATACATATGCATTTTACAAATCACATGAAAAATAAAATTTTTACACTCATCAGCAATATCTCTTCCAGATACCAAGTCACTGAAAGTTTTTTCATGTTCTTAGCATATCTAGCACTAAATATCTATCATGTAAAATGGAAATATTGTGGACTCTATCACAACACAAACAAAATCTAGATTTGATTTTGATTCTACTGTATTCTCTATCAACTATTTACTAATTGCTAGACTTGATACTTAATTTTCAAATTAGCCTTACATCCAAAGATAACAGTAATTTTTATCCTTACCACAAAATGTTAAATACATTTTCTATTAATATAATATTTTATTTCTCCAATGACATTGCGACACACAGCTATTGATATGCATGCCTTATCACTTTCCTGTCAAGAAGAGTATAAAGCCAAGAGAAACCCTGAGACATCCCAGTGCCAATTGGTCTCATTATTTTCACATTAGCTATGGTCTTCTAAAAATCATCTTCTAGATCTGAACTACAACATGTATTCATGTTAATAAAAAAGGCAAACTCTTTGCACAAAAATGTGTGTTTTAATATCACTGATTCATGTTTCCTGAGCAAATACCACTTGAAAAAAGTCTTGAAAACATGGTGGGTGCTCTGTGGGAATTAGCTAGACATGACGCCTGACATTAAAGAATTTGTTAGCTAATGATGAACAACACAACTCAATCTACTCCTAGCTCACTCCTCTGAACTGTGGAACATATCGTCCCAGCTAGCTAAGCCCTATCTTGGTATAACATCCACCAAGTGATTACGGCAGATAGTGACAGAAGGCCTTGCAGCCAACAGACAGGCTCTCACCCACCTTCCTGTGCTCCTGAAGGCTTGACAATGAGGTACATCTTCTATTGCACACCGAGCATATGAGCTTTCTCTTAGGATCACCTAGGACAGGGATGAAAGACCATCACAGATTAACTGAGGTTGACCCAGGATCCCTTCCACCCCATTTCATTGTCGTAATTGAAAATTCTAAGTGGGTATATTCAAGTCTTTCTTTTCAAACTTGAGAGTTCCCAGCTCATCAGTTTCTACATATATCAAATAAACTGTTCACAATTCCATCTGTTAAAATAGTCTTTAGAGAGAAAGTTTCCACAAAAAGTTAGAACAAAATTTAAGTAAATCAAATGTTCTTTTTACAGGGAAAAGAATGACCATGTTAACTCATAAATTGATTTCCCCATTTCCTTGACCTTTCATCAAGTGATTTCTTGCTATAGTTAGTCAAACTATTCCTCCAGAACTATATTCCTGTAGAATTTGAATCCATACCTTATTAAATAAGTGTTAATACATAGTATAATGTAAGATCAACCACAATAATATATTACACTAGCACTCTACACTGTTAGAAAGCCCAACCAGAACTAAAATTCATCTTTTACAGTAAAAATAGATGCTCATATCATATTTCAAACTTCACAGTAATTAGATGCTCAAAATATTTTCAAAATTCAATGCCATAACCACATTATCTGTACAAACACATATTTCCACAAAATGATATTTTATAATTAAAAAAAATATTTGAAAGCTCCTAAAGTAAATATTAATATGATGTAGCACCCTGTGCCCATCACTTCCCCCAAACTAGGTGAAACCCATGCCCATCCTCACTCTTATCTCAACAACAGGAAACCCTGACAGCAGAAGTAATACCGCAGTGTTGTGTGATCATGTTTATAAAAGGGAAACAAACATTTAGGAGAAGAAAGGTAGGAATTTTCATTCTGGTTTTCAAGAACCTAAGATAGTCACAGCAAGAGCAGGTACATTTAATTGTTTAAAGCACTCTACAGTCTACACAGCCACAAAACATGTTTGGTGATGACCCTAGGGATTCCAAAGAGAAACTTCTTTACAAACAAAATGGACATCATCTTCCATGGACTTGTTCATCAGCCTGTACATAAACTCTAGAAAGACCACTGAGAAAAAAAAAAAAAAAAACCATTCCAACTTTTCCAACTCCAATTATTTGGGATGGGCATAGTTCTCTGTTGAGACCAGGCCCTAGGTTTCCCATAAGGAGGGGAGAAGAGAGAATGAAGTTGACATCTCCAACCATTCATTTCACTGCTGACTCTGCTTCAGTACCAATCTACTATCCCTACCGTCTCTTCTTCACATCTCTTTCATCTTACAATTGGAAAATTAGATTTGCACAGAACAATATAGAAAGAGCTTATGAGGATACAGAAAATGTTGTTTCTCATCAACACAACCTTTTTCTTAGCAGCCACAGAATCCATAGACTTTTGGCTTCCTATATTGAGGTATGCACGGTGTTTAACTTTCAGGAGAGTTAGGGGTATTGTGATAAAGTTCAGTGGTAGGTTGGGGCCCTGGCTTAAATTATCAGTACCAGAAAAACAAATCAAACAACAGCAAAAATATTACACTAACAGTTACAGAAGCAAGCAATGGTCAAGGAAGCCATACAACTCCTCTCACCTACAAACCTATCCATCATCCCATATTTTATCTACAAAATAATGTCTGACCTGTGTTAAAATATTCAGCTTTCCTTCTTTTACCTCCTACCGGTCAAATCACCTAACAGGAAATGCTTCCTCATTAATCAGTACAGAAATAACTTGGTTCCCTAGCTTCTTATGCACCTTTGTGTTCTATACAGAGAGTCCTCAGCCATACCTTAGTGGTGCTCTCCTAGCTCTAACAGGAAGTACTCTCCCCATCATCCCTACTTTAGGGAGAAAAAAGGAAGTATAAGTAGGCTAAGGATTAGAAAATGATACCACTTGCCAAACCATCTGAGAGGTGTGCACGGAGACCTTCGCTAAAATACAGCAACGTTCACATCTTATCACAACCTGCAACAGGGGATAATGATGATGATGAAACAAACTCTTCATGGATGACTTGTTTCCTGCAAAATCACCACGAATGTCTCAGAGCTGCAACAGTAAGCAACCAAGGCCAGTTACAAGAAGAATCCAAACTACACCATGAGCACAGCAGGAGGACCATATGCCTACTGATGCGGACGGAAAAGTTTCCAGGGTTGTAGCATCCATCTGGCTTTTTACTTAGTTCAGCAAAGTTGACTTTAAAACTGACATAAAAGTTTGGTTAAAATACGTTGCAGACAAAGATGGAGAAAATTAAGAACAGCATTTTCGCCAAAACAGCACTTAAAAAAAAAATTAAAAACCTACGAAAGCAAATCTATCAAAAAGTTATGCCTGCTTCTGCCATCATATGAAAGACACCAGTATATTTTAAATTCAGCAGGGGAAGTCATTTTCCATATACCAGCCATATGTTCTTCACAAAAGAAAGCCACAAAACAATGCTGGGAAGTCTTGATGATTGGCACCCCCTGAAGGTTAGCTTAAAAGCTTCCCCTTCTGCCCCCAGAGCGCTGTTCAAGGATCAGTGTGCAGGCTCAAGCGGTGAGGAAGGGAGGGAGGCCTGCAGTCACACTCATGCTAACCTCTGTCACCGTGTTATTGAAGTCAGTTATTTTCAGGCCACAGAGGTCCTGATACCAGGTATCAGTCACTCTTTTCCCCTAATTGTGAGAATGAACCAAGAAGGAACAAGAGTTTCCTGCCTATGCAAAGGCATATTTCTGTTCACTTCCCAGAAGCAGAGAGTAAAAGCAAATGCATGAGAAAATGACATGTGCAGAAGGACATGATAGCTTCCTTAGGTCTCGAACTCTCTAACCAAACAGACAGCAAAGAAAAGAAAAGGCCCCACAGAGCAAAAGGTACAACAACCCAAAATATATTTACTGATGGGCAAGAAAGTATTAAGGAAAAGATCCTCGGTGACAAGCAAATCTTTTATTTGTTTTAGTCTTTAACTAGGGATCACAAGGACTTAAGGAAATCATCTCCTCAAATCTCAAATATTTTCAACTCCAAGGCAAACAATAGGAATCTTCTCCAGTACAGAAGAAATGTGAGCACTTAAGGCTCCGAACATTCTTATAAAAATATGATGGGAGAAGTACATAACTTCCTAGTTTCAAAGTATACCTACAAATGATTAATTAAACAGTGTATGAAATATCAAGTTTATAGACTAAAACAGTGAAATGATTGAAGAGTATACCTGAGCGGCAAGAACAGCTACGTGTGAGCCTGGTTTACAGTAATGATTAATTCAGACACGGGGAAAATGATAAATGTTGCTGAAATCAACTTGGAAACAGGTAAGATGTGTGTCTGTGTGGCCAGCCCCCTCCTCACAAAAGAATATGCAAAGCAGATCCCATGGCCTGGGGCTGGGGACCGAGTTAGGAAGGACTGTGCAGTGCCTCCTCACCAGTGTGGACATTTTCCTGGTGCCTTCGCAGGGCATCCTTGCTTTTCAGCCTCTTCCCACAGCTGTCGGCCTTGCACACAAACCTGGCAACTCCTCGGCAAGCCTTCTGGTGCTGCTCAAAACTATAAGACAAGTAGCAAGAGGGCAGAAGAAATGATAAAAATATGCCTACACACTCAAACATCACAGAAGGTTTCTGCAACCCATGCCTCCCAGGACTTCCTTCCTGCAGGAGTCTGGAGGTCAGTTCATGCATTAATTATGTTGGTAAGAAAGATGTATCTCAATCCTTCAGTTTACTTAGTGCAGGGCTGGCTTGCTCCAAGTATGAATTATGCACAAGAAAATGACCTGCAGACTTGTGAAAGCCATTTCATAACCAGACACTAAACCTCAGTGATGAACTGAAAAGAGAATTGCAAAGAGAACACTGAACACTTGATGAAGAATTTTTCAGGCTGCTTCTGGCTGTGCAGAAAAGTGCAACGAGCAGGGTGGGTGAAGAAGCCAGAGTGCCAGGCTCTGCTCCAGCCTCGGGCTGCCCTGTGTGGTCTTCTACACTTTGGTAGCCTATTAGCTCTAAGATATAGTTCAAAATCTAACAGTGCAATAAATACATATAAAAGCTGACTAAAATACAAGCTAAAGTTAACTTGTTAAAAAATACCAGAACTTTCGCTTGGCTTTATTTGAAGAATTTAATAAAATCTCTAAATGTGTAAGTCATCCTAAAAGTATCAATTTTTCAAAGATTTGTTACTTGTAAATAAAATTATTTTCAGATTTCATAAGCAAAACCTGATGCATATAATATACAGAAATGCCATCTCTATAGATGACAGAAACATGATAGGTAGGTAGGTAGGTAGATGATAGATAGATAGATAGATAGATAGATAGATAGATAGATAGATAGGTAGATAGATAGATAGATAGATAGGAATGAAATGGCATACTTTGGAATTAAACACAACAAAACGGAAACATTAAATATTCTGGAAGCTGTTTTACTCATGTAAGGTGACAGTTTGCTAAGTGTGGAATTTTGGAATCTGTATATTCTCTCACTTTTGGTAACTCTGATCTTACAAAATGTTAAAATAGAAGCTAATTTGTAGACACAAGTGTTTAGGATAAGATAATGGGTAAATTCATGTAATTCACCTCACTGCCACATACTGACCCATTCATCTTCAAACTATTCTTCCAACTCACTGTGAAATAGATGGTACTTCCCATCCTTCCATTATCAATACACTGAATTCTTTATCAGGTAAACAGTTCTAAACAAACTAGAGGGTAAATAAGTGAAACTTGGTGAATAACCTCAAGTCCTGGCAAAATTATGCATACATACACCATTATTAAACCATCAAGCATGATATTTAATGGCAAGTATGACACACACCTAGAAGGGCTTGGCAGAAATTGTTGACCTGTAAACCTCATGCTCAGAGCATTCGAAACTCAGCAAGGTACACTCAGAAAAGATGAGCTCATAGCAAAGTAGGCTACCTGACACTTTCCCACATATGCTTTGGTGCATGCTCACAGACACAGATACACATAGCAAGCACAGTAAATAATCTGACTGTTCGAACACAAGCTGAACCACCCCGAGCATACGCACTGTCTCTGCAAGGCCTGCCTCACAGGGAATTTCTTCCCGCAGTTCTCGCATTTGAACTCTTTCTCCCCTGTGGGCTTCTGGTGCAAGCTCTGAAGGTGCTCAGTAAGGACTTCCTCACTGGAAAAGCTCGATTCACACTGTGGACAGGCAAAGTCCTCTTCACAGCCAAGGTGACCTGTGCAATGTACAACACAGGAGTTCACAAGCAAGGAACTAGCTTTGGCCCCTACTTCAAACTAAACTAGTTGTGTCTGCTACAGTCCTTTTTTTTTTTATCTTCTCTAACAAACATTAGCATTGTCCATATTAAACAGAAACCAAAAATGTTATCAGAAAAACTGTTTTTAAAATCATTTTATTATGCTTCACAGAAGTTACAAAATCAAATTCAATCTGCAATTTCCCTTTTAATGGTAATGTTTCAGATCAGAAATAACAATAAATTCTGAACTGCAAAGCAAGTCTTTTCCTGGAAAATGGATTATCCTTAGTTCACTCTGAGTTTTACAAGGAGAAGAATCCAACACACATAAACTACTGTGAATTGTCAAAGGGAGATCTCACACTCATTTGAAAAAAAGCACAGCCTGAAATCACTGCTGTCTATGCAGATGTGGTGGGTGAGACACCCCTATTCCACATGACTGACAGAGCTCCACCCATGTTTTTCAGGGTGCCGTTAAAGTTACATATTTTTAGAGTTAACATATATTAAATACGAAAAAGCTAAAATAACCAATAATGCCACCCTGAAGATGTAGCTGGTGCATACCAAAGTCACATGTGTTCCCTCTGTGACCTGTGTCTGCAGTAAGTCTCAGGTGCACTCTCCCAGACAGCTCTTTTCCCCATTTCTAACTCAAGTCATTTACATATTTAAGGTGCCACATTCATGTAATCAAAGGCTACACTGGTAAACATGTGACTGATGTCTTTGTTTCTCTTGCTGGGGTCATGGTTGTGTCTTGTATGTTTAACTTCTGTAAATAAGGAAAGAAGTCAGACACCAAGTCCCTCAGCTTCAATATGAACTGCAGACAGAACTATGGACAAGAAATTTCTGACTATTTAAAGCATTCCTTTTGGCCAAATGGACAAAGATACAGGGTGCTACAACATAGCACTTCCCCTCAAGTTTCCTGCAGCAATAAAACACAGGACCAAAAATAAATGATTATTTCACACCAGTTGACAACCAACTGGCATCCCTCTCCTAGACTGCAGGTATCACCTATGATCACCTGAAGTTTTTGATCCCCAGACAAAGACAAATTAGCAATCCTACCAGTTCCTGTGACCAGACTAGAAATAGATTTCCAGAATGTCCATATTCTCAGAAGATCTCAGAAGACAGATCTCTAGGACACAGCATGGCCACCCTACAGATCTGGCCTCCTCATGTGTACATAGGGTGAAATCCTCAGAGCCTAAGTGACCTTCTTACTGGCCGCTGTCTGAACTGCAGGAGGAGACAGACCTTCACTGTCACTGTATGCTAACACAGTGACAACAAGAACCAGAGCTGCCCCCCTTACCCTGGCCACCCTACAGGACATATCTGTTACTTACCCCCAACAATCTTTTCCTGGTATTCAGAGGAAAAGAATAGTTTTGATAAACATTCTTTTAACAATACCATATCATAACACACAAGTATAATTCAAATAATTCAAGCTACCTTCCTCTTCAATGTCTCTTCCTTCAGATCACCAAATGAAGGTGCAGTACCTTTACTTCCAGCTGCCAACTGTCCCTTAGAGTGGTCAACTTTGCCTTCTTTGGTCATGGTCAGAGCTTGTTGCTCCTCCTCCTCCTCTGCCTCCACATCACTGTCCAGGTAGCCAATCAAAAGCTCTGTATCTGTTTCTATATCATCAACTGCCAAGTAGAAAATATTTTCTCCTTCCTGGAATAAAGTTAAAAAAATGCTAAGGCATGATTAGCTTCTGATATCACTTTAAGATATATTGATTTAGTATGTGATATTGACAATATAGCTGTTAGCACTTGAGAATGGAAAGGAATGACTAGGGATTCAGGGTTAGGCTCAGATACAATGTAAATTCAAGGCCAGTCTAAGCTATAAGAGACCTTGTCTCAAAATACAAACAAGCAAATAAACAAATAAATACTATAATGAAATAACTGAGGCCCATACACCTATGAAGTTACTATTATTTTTTCTTTATTTCTAATTGATCTGGATGTTGACCAGTATTCAGACTACCTGTCATATAAAATAAAACTATTTTATATAAATTTATACAAATTATGAAGATGAATAACATCATATGAATTGTATTATAAATATGTAAGTATGTCTTAAGGACTTTGTTCTGATTACTATTACATATAAAATTAAAGAAGAAAAGTTTCAAATTCTGACACAAACTAGAGGGAATATAAACAAATTTGTTTCAGAAATAATTTCCAAAGAGTTGAATCAGAAATACCAAAGACACTAGACACGGGAAATGTAAGAACTGACTGAGTGATCCTCTGCACCTCATCTCTCTGGCCTGGTTTATCCTACAGAGATTACTTACTGAAGGCAAAGGAGAAGAATAAAGGCAACCAGCGCAGACATTTTAAAGGGAAATCTGGCAGGCAGGAGTCAATTAGAGCTGCAATGATAACTACTCTGGAGGCCCTTCCAACAGTAGCAGACACACAGGAGGAACATCGCAGAACCTAAGAAATTCCCAGAGAATGTTCACTCTTGAAATAAAATTGGTACAAAATGCCTCCCTGAGCCTTGGTTAAATCTTTAAGATAGCCAGTCCTGGGGCTGCAAGGCTGGCTGTTGCAGGAGAATTGTCCAGGGTGGGTTTCCTCCCATAGCTGTAGAGCTTCACTGAGATAGCTCTGAGTTTGGTTGCGGAAGATAAATAGAATACACAAAATAAATTTATTGAAACTTCCTTCTGAACAAAATGAAGAAAGAGCAGGGAAATTAAGTTCCACTGAAGAGTAGATTTCAGTGAAGTACAAAGCACAGAGAGAAACCCTCATTATTGTGACAATGCGTTCTACACTGATGTTGAAATTCACAGCAAGACAGGTGACCTGACATGGAGGTGAGATATGCTTACCTTGTTCTACATTATAGAGTAAATGGTAATGAGGTTTGGAATTGGCACATCATTGAGTGGTTTCAATTTTCGCTCAGCCATTAGTGTAATCCTTGGAAAATTTTGTAGCCTCTTAAAGCTTAGGTTTATTTATTTATTGTTTTGTTTTGTTTTGTTTTGTTTTGTTTTAGTCAGGGTTTCTCTGTGTAGTCCTGGATAGCCTAGAATTCAATCTCTGGATCAGGCTCACTTTGACCTCAAAGATCCTCTTGTATTTGCCTGTGGTCAAGTCCTGGGATTAAAGGCATGTCCCAACCCTGGCATCTTCTTGGGTTTAAAAGGGTTCATAATGTTTGCTTTATAGAGTGTAGTCACGATGGTGTGAGGGAATATTAAATGCCTGCCACATAGTGTTGAGAGTTACATAGCACCTTCCTTTTTCTGTCCATTGTTCTTTTCCTTACAATATTACAAGGTAATTTTGCATAGCTGTATTTTATCTGCAGAGGACACAATCACTGTACTATACTACTTCCAACACCGAAAACCCCCAGGTAGTAAGCCTGGACTTCTCTGAGGTGTCCTATTCCCAAGGAATGGTCTCATTAAGCCAAGGTTTGAGATGCAGATCTTCTGCAACCTGACATCTCTGATGGCAAAAGACTGAAATAGATATTTATGTCTCATGAATATTAATAAAGTGCTCATCTTTTAGCAAAAAAAAATGCACAGCAAGAAAGAGGAAAAGGGGGAGGGAAGGAGGAGAGAGGGCGGACAACAGCTGTTTCGATGCACGCATGCAGTCTACACAAGCAAAACCACAGGAACTATTGAAACGTTCCCACAAATAGCATTGTCAGGAGTAGAAGGGAGCTACTCTCTAGCACTTCACTTGAGCTACCTCTGCAACTCAGCTGCTTTGACAAAATACATAACAAAGTAACTTAAAGAGGCAAGGTTTATTGTGGCAGTTTGAGTCTGATCCATCAGGATCTGGGAAGTCTCTGGGAAAGTCAGAGAGAGAGAGAGAGAGAGAGAGAGAGAGAGAGAGAGAGAGGCAGAGACAGAGACAGAGACTGTGCTCATCTCCATGTCTTGGGGACCCAGACTGTGAGATGGTGTCTGCCCACATTCAGAGTGGGTTTTCCCATGAGACTCAGTTAAAGCTCTCTGTATGTACTCACAAAGGCATGTGCAAAGGTGCCTTTCTATGCAGTTGAGTATCCTGTTGTGTTGACAACAATGATAATAAGCACAACATTTGAGAAAGGACTCACTCTGTAGTCCTAGCTCACCTAATGTTACATAGACAAGCTATACATTCAAGGATACGCTGGAACTTGTGACAATTCTCCTGTCCATGCTTCCCAATTGTATATAGGAGTTCACCACCAAGTCCAATTGTCTTTGTTTTTAAGTGTATTTTGTAATTAAAAAAAAAAAAACCTCAAATATATATTTTATAGCTCCCTGGAGAAAAATGAAGCAATCTATATAAACTACTCATGATGTAACAAGAATAAAGAAACAAAAGGACACAGTCAGTAGAAGAGACTAAATCAGAACCAGCCCTCCCACGGTTAGTTTCTCTAAACACTTGAGGGATCCCCTGATGGAAGTCTAGACACAGCCATAAATCTTAGTGCTTATCTGATCAACATCCATGAAAACTAATTGAAACCGCTTTCTGGCACATCAGTCATTTTGTGATGGTTTGCATAGCAGTAGATAATCTTTAATTTTAAAACATGATAACATTATATTAAACTATAACTTTGAGGGATGCATGTTTATTGAGAGGCTCTGTAATGAAGGCAGGGTTTAATATTTACTAGAGTTTTAATAAAAGCAATGGCAGTATTTCACAATCCGAAGTTCTTGGCCATATTATAATACAAAGAGAACTGAAGCTATGGGGCAGAATGTATCTGTTGAAGAAGTGGGGGGAAATCGCTCTGCGTAACTCACACCATTGCTAAGACCTATTGTCTCATCCTCTGCATCTGTGACCATGGTTTAAAGATCACACTCTTTTAACTCTCTGTTTTTGCCAATTGATACAATGAGGACATTGACTATCTCCCCAAGGCCCACGTGTTGAAGGCTTAGTCTCCAACATTTTATGCCACTGAGAGAGGATGGATCCTTTAGGAGATGAAAGCTAGCAGGTCGTATAAAGTTGATTATGAGTATGTCCTCAAAGGGATCACCTGGACTCTAGACCCTTCCAGTCTCTTCTTTTGCTTCAACAAGTTCCTTACCACATTTTGCCTGATCACAGATCACAGACAAAAGTCAACCAATCAGAAACTGAACTTGTAAAGCAAACAAACCAAAGAGCTACACTGCACTAATTTTTCTATCTCGTCGTATTTCTTATAACTTTCTTCATGGGATTTTCCCCCTTTCCAAAACTCTGTCAGAACCTGCCATGTTACTAATGTCTAGAGTCCTGTGGATCTGTTTTCCTAAGGTGTAGACTCACTAACTGCCTTATCATCTCTTGCACTGTAGTGGGGAGGATATAAAGAGCACAGATCGAGGGGCTAGAGATATTATTCAACAGTTAAGGTCACATACTGCTCTTCTAGAGGACCTGAATTGAGTTGCTCATACCCATGGTGGGCAGCTCACACCTACCTATATCTTCAGATCTAGAGAATCTAATTAATACCTTTAGCCACCACAGGCAATTGCACACACATTAGCACAGGCTTACACTTAGATAAATGTACCCACACATAATGAAGAATAATAAAAACTTATTTTACAAAGTAGTATTATTCTAATGCACAGGGACTCAACATCACCTCCCTCTTATCAGTAGACCCATTTTGACATTTTGACTTTCATTATTTGTTTTCTTTATTACATTCATTATTTCCGTTGATGAGTTAGTTACATGTGCACAATCCCTCCTTGCAGGAATCCTTCCAGCTATTTAATCTTGGGAATTCACTTCCCTGGACCTCCATCTTAGTGCTATGATACTGTTTATGCTTGACCTAAGGTTTTGGGTAATTATCTGGAGATTTATAAAGTTCTATAAGACCATATTCTTCTCAAAAGTAAGTACTCCCAAACCACTAGCTTTCATGAGCTTATAGATATATCATGGAGCTCTTAACTGTTACTCATTGTGCCTATGTCTACTCTCATTTTTGTTAATTATACTCCCATTTGATGTTTGGCAAATGGCTTCTGCATTTGGCTATCTATAATATCAAAATGTCGCAACATCCTAAATACCCAACCTATATAAAGAGTTAAGTATCTAACAACTAGTTTTTAAAGTTTTATCAACCCTGATAAATCTCTCTGAGCAGGAAGTTTCTAGTCTGGGGTTGTTTTAGGTCCACCTAACTACACACTCAAGATGTTCTCCAAGGTCATATATTCAACCTTGTTTTTTCTATCATGGTTACTGGTTGACTCTCTGTTTCACATGGTGATTGATTTCCTGGATCAAATAAGAATTAACTAGGCTAGTTTGCATCTCCCTTATGAAGATAAACACTTAATATTTATAGGAGAGCCAGATTTATTTTACTTATGGGTTATATTATAGAACTCAAGGCAAAACCTGAAGGGAAGAACTGGGGCAGACACTCTGAAGAAATGCTGCTTATTGGCTTACTTCACATGGTTTGTTCAGCCTGCTTTCTTACACAACCTGGGACAATTTGACCAGGGATAGGACCGCCCACTGTGGGCTGGGCCATTCCACATCAATAATTAATGAAGAAACACACCCTACAGCCAGGCCTACAGGCCAATATGATGGAAATAATTTTTCAATAGAAGTTTCCTCTTCCCAGATGAATAGAGTTTCTGTCATTTTGACAAAAACTAGAAGTACATGAACATTCAACATTCAGAAGTAGTTTTTATCCCCAAATGTCTTAGGATTTACCACATGGACTCTCATAATCTGAACCCACTTATTTCCCTGGTTCCTAGAAGCTCTTACAAATGAAAGACCCTTCTTTTCTTCAGTCGCCTAGTACACTTCTGGAACAAACAAACAAACAAACAAACAAAAACTCTAAATCTTGCTATCAAGAGACAGAGAATACAGGAAGTAGAGATAGGCTAAGGTACCTCAAGGAAGGCCCCCAGTGGTCCACTACCTCCCCCTATGCCCAGGTTGGGCCTGATTCCCACTGGGATCAAAGGTTGAAAGACTAGAACTGGAAGGATATATTTCACATACCACACAGTTGGTCAGGGAGTTTACCATCTACATCTTTGTTTTGAACTAATAAGACAACAAAAGCAATAATGCCATTCCGGGAAATAGAAGGAGCTACAAAAATGAGTTGTGGCTCACTTTTCTGTTCTTAAAAAGTTTATAAACAAAAAGCAACTGTAGATTTTTTTTCCTTTGAATCATCAAAGAGTCCTATTTTTAAAAGCTATACATAGTAATTTAAGCCTTCATTTGATAAGAGTTTTTTTTAACAGTGACTACTGTACTATGACAGTGGTTAGGACCAAATTAACTCAAGATGTCTTCCTGTTGAATTTTTTCTGACTCTATCACTTACTGAATGAACTCTTTCCTGGAAGTTTGGAAGATAAATCTGACTTTTAAGGCTGGGAATATGGTTCAGTGGATAGGCAGCTGCTGCTCTTTCAGAATGCCTAAATTCTGTTTCCGGTGCCCATATCAGGCAGATCATAACTTTATGTAACTCTGCCTGCACAGAATCCAGCCCTTTCTCCTGGCCACATATAAACGGGATGCATGCACATGCACAAACACAGGCATATATCAAAACAAATGATAGATGATAGATAGATAGATAGATAGATAGATAGATAGATAGATAGATAGACAGACAATATTTTTAAAAATATTTTTAAAAAGAATCATCCTTTCAATTTCCCTACCTCTCAATACCAACATGATTTACAAAGCTCAACTTTCTCACACAATTTGTCTATCATCCCTATTAAAGTACCAGGCCTCGTGGGCATAGATTTCATGAACTCATGCATGGCACATTCATTTCTATTTGAAAACAGCAAAAGTAACTATCTTCTTTCACACACACACAAAAAAACTATTAATCCCCAGTGTGCACAAATAAACGTAACTCGAGAGGAGGGCAGAGTGCTTTGGTAGTGGAGCAGCATCTGTTTGTGACGTAACCTGGTTCTTGTTTATGTGTTGTCGGGCTGCTGTCCACATGTGGATGATATAAGGGAAAAGACATGATTATACACTTGGCAGAGGCACAATTATTCTATTGAAAAGGCAATAGGCTGTGAAAATCCACATCATCCAGCTGAAATGACCAGCAGGTAATCCAAATGCAAGAAAATTCAGCTCCAAAGCAAACCTTAGGGTGACAAATTAGTAATTTACATAAGAGTTGGGAAATTTTTGAACCGTTATTCTACTCAATAGTTATTTACATAAAAAGATGAAAGTTTAAAGCAAAGCAAATAAGATAATTAATAGGTACTATCATCTCACTTGAACCTTCTTTACTAAACCCTTGAATAAGTCTCAAGCAGCATATAAAAACATGATTTCTACAAGATGAGAGACATCAGGAAAACATTTCAACAGTAAAATCAATGACATCTATAATATTAATCTAACAAACAAAATATGTTTACAGTGAGACATAACGTTTCTGGCTGAAGCATTTCACCCTGCTCACTTCTTGTCATGCACTCTAGCACAGACACATGGCTCCAAACTCCCCCGGTGTCCCTGCTCTCTAAGCATGTCTGAGCAGATGGCATGCACCAACCATGAGATTCCAATGGTAACACCAGGAATCCCATCCAAGCAAAAGCTTTGAAACTCCTCAGTACTGCTCTTCCTGCCAATAAAACACACAGCTGCAAACCTTTCCTTGGGATACCATGTGGGTGAAGCATCCAACCTGGCAGGCATACATATAAACAAGAATAAGACTTCATAGAGCTTTTGCCAGACATGATGGTGGTACTGTAATTCCAGCTCCCATGGGGCAGTAGGAAAAAGTCAGAAATTCAAATCCAGTGTCAGCTACAGAGCAGCACCTTATGTGGAAAGATACAGATAAAACACATAGTGCTGGTGATGTCACTCAAGTCACTGCATTCAGGGGATGGGGGAATGATGCACTGAAAGGGAAGAAGCACCTCCTGTTAGAGGCCAGCCTGGGCTATACCTGTGATACTGAAAGGGAGGGAACTATGTCTGTTAGAGGCCAGCCTGGGCTATACCTGTGATACTGAAAGGGAGGGAACGATGTCTGTTAGAGGCCAGCCTGGGCTACTTATGGGACCTTGTTGCAAAAACAAACAAGCAAACAAAGTTTGAGCTGTCTGTTTCAGTGGTCTTCACGGTGAAAATGACTGACACAATAATAGATAGATTAATAGTTGTCAAAACTTTCAGATCAAAAAGAAGACATCTAAAAATACGGATTTAAGGCGAAAAAAGGACAAGTTGAGTTTAAAATAATGAAAAAGGCAGAGCGACCCAGCTTAGTGTTGTTAAAGTGCAAAGAAATCCACCTCCTTTAGAATCATGGTCTGTGACCAAGTACACAGCAGGGAACAGTGCATCCTATCCCAGAGAATAGAGGCAATCTTAAAAATTAAGCCTGTGATACTGGCTGTTGGTTTACAGTAAATTGTCTCTTTTATGTTTAGGTATGGGCCTTCAATTCCCTTCAATTCCTGATCTCTCCAATACTTTTAACATGAGGTAAGTTGTATTTGTCAAATGCTTTTTCTACCTCTAAGGAGATGATTATATGATATTTTTTGAGTCTGTTTATATAGTGGATTGCATTAATGGATTTTCATATATTGAATCAACCTTGCATCCCTGGGATGAATCCTACTTGATCATGGTGAATGATGGTTTTGATGTGTTCTTGGATTTGGTTTGCAAGAATTGTTTTTTTCAATTATTTTATTAGGTATTTTCTTTATTTACATTTCAAATGCTATCCCAAAAGTCCCCTATACCCTCCCCCACTCCCTGCCCTGCTCCCCTACCCACCCACTCCCACTTCTTGGCCCTGGCATTCCCCTGTACTGGGGCATATAAAGTTTGCAAGACCAAGGGGCCTCTCTTCCCAATGATGGCCGACTAGGCCATCTTCTGCTACATATGCAACTAGAGACATGAGCTCTGGGGTACTGGTTAGTTCATATTGTTGTTCCACCTATGGGGTTGCAGAACCCTTCTGTTCCTTGGGTACTTTCTCTAGCTCCTCCATTGAGGTCCTGCATCAAAAGACAGAGAACACAGGAAGTAGAGATGCCTTTAAGGAAGGTCCCCACTTGCCTATTCCTTCACCTAAGCCTCAGTTAGGGTTTGACTCCTGCTGGGACCAAAGGTTGAAACACTTAGGCTTGAGGGTATATTTTACATACCACTTACCATATGCATCTTTGTTTTAAACTAATAAGACAACAAAAATCAATAATGCCATTCAGGAAAATAGAAGATACAAAAATGGGCTGTGGCTCAATTTTCTGTTTTTAACAAATTCTAAATAATAATAATGCAATAGTTGGCCAATGGTTGGGTGTGCCCTAGCTTTAGTGATGTTATAAAGAAGAGAGCGTCTCAAGACAAGAGATGGAATTGTGATGGAGGTTGCTGAGAAATCCAGCCAAATGTGGTATCCACTGGCTTCATGACACAGTCTACTGTGACCTAGGAATACTAAGAAATACAGCTGGAGGAAGAGGTCAGGGGAGCGTGGCGAGAACAGCACATGGAGAGAAGGATGTGACATAGCAGAGGAAGGGTTGGCATACATGCCAGGAGACAAGGCATCAACAAGCTTGGCTTACACCTAGAGGCAGAGCTCTTTCAAGAAGCAGAGGATAACATTCTCTAAGCTGAGAAAGGAAAAGAGAACAGTTAATGTTTGCAATGTAATGTGATGTGGGATATCATGAGGTCAAGATATGACCTCATGAGTGTTCTTTGTATCCTTTCTTAACATTCATAAAATAGAGATATGTGTTTTTAGAGCTGTGTTTAAACTGAAGTGTGCTTTCAAACATTAAAGCAGACAGGTTAATATTTTTCCATAGCAACGTCACCTTAGCGAGCAAATTCCCAAATAGGTACCATCAGTCTCAACAGCCTCTCAGCTGTTCCTATTTCCTGTAAGTCATACAGGCAGAACAATGGATACCGTCCAGTATTGCACATAGAGAAATCTGCAAATGAGCAGGGCAACAGTGTTCTAACTGTTCTGCCATGTGAACATCACTTAGTGTAGCTTTAGGTTTGTTTACAAATCTACTACAGGACTTCGGTTCATTTGTTTTAAACAATTAACAGTAAAGAAATATATTATATCTTTGCATGCTCTGATGCAAAATCTGATAATGTGATACATTTTGACAATAACTTGAAGTACCAGAAATTTATGGGCAATCACATCTTTGTGCTTACCTGCTTTGGTTACCAAATCACTTTCTAGAAATAAAACATTATCATGAGCACACATTTAATGATGTTAAACTAAACCCATTTTAAAAAGCACAAATTTTATTCTTTAACATGGAGCGAAGTGTTTCAAAGGATGATTCTGGGCCAATGTTATATGCAGTGGCATTAGTCTTTCCATGTATATTATCCAGAGCATATCTATTTATGTTGGTTTGAAAAGTAAGATCTATAAAATTGTATTATATTCCAAAATATAGAAGTGGAATGCAACAGAGTTGGGGAACACTCTCAAAGTACAGATAGGGGAAGAACTGGAATAACCCTCAGGAAAAATGACCAACCCACTTTCTGTTCTTGCCTCCAAGTGGAAAAATAATACAAGGGAGAGATGCATGAAGACCCATCCCAAGGACCACAGGGAAAGGAGTCAGAAGACAATGCCATCATCATCTTTGTGCATGCCAGGATGCTAAATAATGTGATCACCTTAAGCTAGGTGAAGAAATTATAGGCGTGCCAGTCAGACAAATGCCCAATTAATTAAACATGAGACCGTGCACAGGGTTGTGGCATAAATCAACCATATGATAGACATAGCCCCTTCCTAGATGTTTGTGAACAAAGCTTCCAGTAAAAAGAGGACTCCATGCTCGAATCTTACAATGCCTTGTCCCTGGAGTCCACACCTTCCTGATGTTACAAACCTTCAACCAAGTCCACAACTAAATAGAAGCCTTTTTGCACATCTCTGATCTCAAGCTGTCGTTGTAAATCATGTCTGATTTCAACAGATAACAAAGATAATCAAGGCAAGCCAATTAAGCTTCTAAGACCCCTCTCGTCCCTCTGCCTTGTTAATCAGTAGAATGCAGAGTCCCCAGAATATACATTGAGTAACATAAATCACAAAGCTTTTTAAGAATATTTTGTAATTCACTGATGAAATGCAGGCCTTCCTGTTAGGATCACTTTCTAAGAAGTAAGACATGTACTAGAGTAGTAATTATTGTTGATGAGAAACTTCCCTAGAAAACCCAACACCCACTAACAAAAAAGTAAGTACACCTAGTTCTAGTATTCGGTTAGTAAATTTATTCTATTTACTTCATTTACATCTGCTTACTATCTTAGTTACAATCAATAACAATAGCTGTACGTCCAATTTTGAAAAACACAACAAAGTCATTTCCCTTCTTTATGTTTACACAAAACCCAGCACCCAGCAGCAAGTAGCAAGCAAGCTAATAGTAGAGCCTGGATTCTAGTGTCAGGACAAGTACGCACTTACATGAACATGCATAGGATCGTTAGTTTTAGGTAGTTTTAATTTTCTCTCTGCTAAGTGGACTTATTGGCCATTTTAGCTTCAATGCATCAACAATAAATGACTCTTGTATTACACTCTGTAACAGCTAAAAATTTGTAAACATCCTCTTTCATTTTTATCACAGCTCTTAAATGTTACATAGTAGTAAACGTGGTATTTTTCTGTACCTAATGCAATGTTCACAGGTTCTTCAATACAAATATTCATTATTACATTAGTAAATATAATTTGCAATCCCATATTCCTTCACAGCAAATCTAAACGTCACTACCTTCATCAAAGCTCTCTCAGAGTTACTTCAGACTGCAATAGTTGTTAATCTGTAGAATACTGGAATTAACAGTTCTACCTTTTGGAAGTTGTATTTACAGAATGAAGTGACAGCCTTCTCTCTTCTGACTGAGCTGGTGTGAAGTCTATTTTGTCGGGTAGTGGAACATCAATACTTGCTGGTTTCTCCTTCAGCCTTAAAGTTGTGTCTACAATGCAAGCACTTCTTGAAAGTGATGAAGAGACAGATCTTCTTTTTCTTTTCTTTTTGTTTTTGTTTTTGTTTTTTTGAGACAGGGTTTCTCTGTATAGCCCTGGCTGTCCTGGAACTCACTCTGTAGACCAGGCTGGCCTCGAACTCAGAAATCCGCCTGCCTCTGCCTCCCGAGTGCTGGGATTAAAGGCATGCACCACCACCACCTGGCTAGAACCTGTTTTTCATTTGAATCTCTTAGATTCTGTCTTTTATTGAAGAATTGTGGATCTTAAATCTGGAGTTTTGATTGCAGGGTCTGTCTTAAGTCTTGCATTTGCTGATTGCTTCTTGCTTGCTGCTCTCCTATCCCAGTGCATGCAGTGCTTGCTGCTCTCCTATCCCAGTGCACGCAGTGCTTGCTGCTCTCCTATTCCAGTGTACGCAGTGTTGTCATAGCATCATTTCTTCCCTCCCTCCTCATGGCCATGGTCATTTCCTTCAGTCACATGAACTTCTCCAAGCAGTTTCTGGAGAATTGGCCGAGGTGTCAAGAATTCCTTTAGCTTGTTTTCCAGTTTTCTTCAAGTGTGATAGATAGGATTGCTGGGTATAGCACTATAGAGTTGTCTTTATATTGACCATTGTCTTTCAGACATTAAAATAGAAGCCCTTTGGAGTTTGTCTTTTGATTTCTTTGCATATATTTGCAATTGTTCCTGTGATTTTTTTTTTTTTTTTTTTGGTTAGGACTATATATGTAACTCATTCGCACTGAACAACATTACTATGACATTAGTGATTTGGGGGGAGTCATGTTGCCTTGATTTTTCATGCTTCCTTTGGTTTACCACCAGGAGTTGTGCAGCTTTGCTAGATATTTTTAATCACACTTTTTCTTTTACTGAAAATGATTGCAGTATTTAAAACCAATCAGGTTGCACTAGGGTTGTGATGTCATCATGTTAGATACACAACAGGCTCAATCTCTAATACTCTCCAGAGAACAGGATACATACTACCTTCCTGCTGGTTCCAATCTCAACTCTTTTGTCATTCTTTCCTAGGCTCCTACATGGCTGTCAGACCCTTAAGCTGTCCTTTGAAATTTAGAGATTGGGTCACAGATGTTGATCCAATCTATGAGTGGTCTTCACAACTCAGTTCATACATGTACTGCCATTTCTGTACTCAGTCTGTTTTCTGAATGTGAATGACTGTGTTCTGTTCTCTAGGAAGTCTTTGGCAAGCTTGGGCCACAAATGATGCTTGTATCAGCTGGCAATCATTCATAAGTTATGCCATAGTTGCCTGTTAAACCTTTGGGAAGTTCTTCAGAAACCCAGTCAGTCGTTAGTGGTGGCCTTGGCTGGCCCTAGACCGCCCTTCCCAAAGAAGGCTATGAAGTTTGGGACCCACATTGGCTTCCTTGCAATTTATACCTCACTGGGTCTAACACAGGTCTGATTCAGTATCTTCCATACAGTCTAACAGTACTCAGTATCTGCTGACCATGTTTTGGTATATAGTTATAGTTTATTGGCACTTGCTCTGATCAGCTAAGAGTGTCAATTATAGAAGTTCTAGCATCACGAAGTCATATACTTAGCAGGCTCTTTTTTAATGCTGTCTCATCTCTGGTTGAGTACCAAGAAGAACGTGTTTTCTGCTCTTCCCTATCATTGTCCAGCAACTTTCTTCTGCCTTCTTCCCTTTTTGTAAATATCTTTTTCTTAGAACACACTGTCAAATTTCTGACTCTGTGTATCTCAAGCATAGTTTTGGTCACTCCGTCTCACTGGAACAGGGGCCTCCTAGCTGCACCAATCCCTGTAGGATGGACCCTGAGTTGCTTTTCCCCTGTTCTGTTTCTAGTTTCCTCTGCTACCAGCTAGAGATCCTCAGCAGTCTCCTACCTCTTCTAATAGCTGTTATCCAACCTACCCAGTTCATTCCATGGGGATTCTAGCGTACCATACCTGCCTAGCATCTGCCATCTTAACAAGTCTCTACTATCTTCAAGATGCTACTGTATGTATTTAATCTACACAAGAATCCAAACAGATATGAATGACAACTGACTTACATGAAAAGGAGCAAAGCTTTAAAGAAATTTTTTTCTACAAAGAATGCAGGAGTTGGATCATCATAGTACCCCCAGTGCTCGGGATGGGGCCCAGCATAGCACATGTGCTCAGTAACTAACAGATGGTTGAATGAGGCAGCTTCTCAGCCAGCAGAGAGCAGGTCCAGGAACCTAGAACAACTCCTTCAAACAGGAAAGCTGCTGTTCTTTCTATTACTTTCAACCATTTTTCTTAGTACTGTCCAAATGTTTCTATATTCTGTATTTCTTTCTGATCCAGTCATGTATTTGCTTTTACCACTAATTAATCTTATCCCCATCTTTCCATAAAGTAAATGTTCATCCTACCAACAGCCTTGTGAGTGAAGTGGAAGGCACACTGTGCAGACCTAGAGAAGTCTTCAGCGACTTCAATTAAGAAAGATTTCTCTGGCTGCCTGGTTGACTGCAAACTCATCACAGTACAGAGGTCCTAAACCTACTCCCCTCAACTAACTTGCTTGCGAATTTTACCCTCAGAAAATATGCGAAAAGATGCATGCTTACTGCTTCATGCTGTTAAACTTATGGCAAGCTTGTTACAAACAGGTAACCAACAGAGTTACAAATGCATACAGATGAGCACTATAAATCAAGGCCATTCAAAACAATGAAAAATCCACACTCTTGAAAAATTACTCCGGTGGCACAGCATTAGTAACATGTTCTCACTGATATGAGAGACACATGTGCTGGAAAGTAGACCGGCCTTCAGTGGAGGTATAGTTAACCACTGCAATGGTTTCTGGAGTCAGAGACACAAAAGATCTTCTCATCAAACTTGCCCCTTCCAAAAAAAAAAAAAAAAAAAAAAGAGCTCCCTCAGTAATGTTTTATTCATGACTTTAAATGGCTATTTGCGAGTCTATAAAACCGTGTGCTTACCATTCTTTTTATTGACATAAGATATCTGTCTTAGCCATATCCTCTCCTTTAAAGGGAGCTCCATGTTGCCTAAGGACAAATTTTGTTCCATTTACTATCAATGATGTGACAGGCCGTGCTCTTTGTACAGAAAGCTATTTCAGAGTGTCTTAGGGGAGACTTTTCTTCACCACTAATGTCTATTAATACCTTTTGTTCTGTGAGGATGAAAAATTTAAGGTCTGTAAATGATGTATAAAGGGTAAATTTTCCAATTTTCTTCCCCAATCTTTGAGTTAAGGTTATGCCAAATACCTGAAATGTTTAAGTTAATAGAGACACTTTCTCAGGAAGAATCTTGATTTGGGGAGGGTTGAGATTTGTATGTTAACTACTGTTTTTAAGGCAAGTGATTTGCATGTGGTTAATTACTAAGAAAACTAATACTAAGGCCCAGCAACCCTCCAACAATCCTAAAGCAACCTAATAGGCTGACTCTGCCACTGTACATACAGCTCAGAAGTCCATGCTACAGTGCAGCAGGCGGCTGCAGGACTCGGAGCTGCGGTCAGAAGTAGAGTGAACTTGTGCTGCTATTTGAGCTCAGTGTCTAACTCCTCTCCATTTAGAACAGCTTCATAGCCCAGCCCCTGCCATCCTCGTGATATCGATGAGGACCCAGGCTTCCTTCATGTGCCAAGGCCCCATAAACACCAGGTCACTCTTAGATAATAGCATGCAGCCAACAGACCTGGGGAAGACAAGTTTAGAAATGGGCCCTGAAGTCCATGAGATGTAATGCTACCTGGAATATTCCAAAAAATCCAGTTTCTTTTCCAAACAGGATGATAACTCACTACTTTAACTGAGTAGTTTTAGTTTAATAGTTGTCTACTTAAAAAAGGAAAAGAAGGGGGCTGGTGAGATGGCTCAGCGGGTAAGAGCACCCGACTGCTCTTTCGAAGGTGATAAGTTCAAATCCCAGCATCTACATGGTGGCTCACAACCATCTGTAACGAGATCTGGCGCCCTCTTCTGGAGTGTCTGAAGACAGCTACAGTGTACTTACATATAATAAATGAAATAAATCTTTAAAAAAAAAAAAGGAAAAGAAAAAGGGAAAGAACACGGGGCCTAGAAAACACTGACTTGCCCCTTTTTTTTTTTTTTTCAAATACTGTACACATGTTGTCATCTAGTGACACGGGTTAACTGTGAAGAGTGTCACCATGACTCAGATGCTTAGGAGTGCCTCTGCAGCACTAACAGACTATCTTTCATATTTAGAACTTTCTAGTCTAAGCTGGAGATGTCTCCAAAGTCTAAGTACACACTTAACTGACATTCTGAGAAGGGTACATATGGGAAGGGCTATTAGCTTGCTAGATCCTTCTTCAGCAATTCATATTTCTAATCATCATTTCCAAATCAAATTCACAAATATCAAATAAATCTCAGAACTACAAACATAATTGAGTCTCCATGAAGGAGTTCCAATCATCTGCCAAAACAGATCTGAAATTCTTAATCCCTTTTCCAAAAGAATTGGACCAAGTATTGACGTTTTCCACCAAGCAAGCCACATTGCCACAAATGTTTCTCATTTACTCTACCCCTGGGGCATACAGCTCAAATAAAAAATTTCCTGAATACCCCAAATTTCAGATGCAATTTGGAATGCAAGTGATTCATAATGTAATGCGGGAAACATTATGCTCTTGTTTTTCCCACTCAGTGTCTCTGGAATGCAGCTCTCAGGAGAGCACCCTAACCAATTAGAGGGTTGGCTTTGTTTTCAGTCAGGAGACCCAGCCATTATGCTCTTTGCCCCTTGCTCCAGTGTGATTTTGAAGCCTCAGCAATCTGTTACTTCAGCTACTGTTCAAGCGAGAAAGATGTTACCTCAAGGGAGCTAATAGGGTTCCTATGTATACTGTGACAAAAGCTAGGTAACGGGCATTCATTCCCATTAAGAAAGGCCCTACAGTGACTGCTGAACAGATTTAGATCCTAATTAAATCAAGAGTGAAATCTCACAGAAGCTCTTGTCATCTTCTAATGTTACCCTTACATTGATTCCTTTCTGAAGTCATCAGTTATGTCCCAAGGGATATAACAATTGCCACCGTTTTCTTCCAGAGACTCCTATTCTCTTCTCAAGGAAAGGAATAGAGAAGGGAAGAATCGTGGTCACTGAGTGTTCCAAGTGAGAGTGAATACTGTGCCTTGGGAAGGCTGATTAGTAAAAACAAGATGTGCAATGTCCCAAATGTGGTAAAACCATGAGGCACAGTAGAGTAGCACACAGATGGGAGGAGACCAAGCTCAACTCAACCACCACGTGTTCCATTAACTAAAGGGAGATGAAAAACAAGATACAGATAGGACATCTTCAACAAGAATGATTGAGGGAGTCCAAGGCCCAGGGCAGAGCTCCGAACAAACATGAAGTTTGAAGCAAATGAGAAAAATGACTGATTTTCATAAATACCAAGTGATAAGAAGAAAGTTCTCAAGTAAAGAAAATTGGGTAAAATGTTCAAAACAATGGGGATGTGCACACATGTCTCTACCATGTATGTCTAAAGCACAGTAAGGAGAAATAAGTGGCTTAGAATAAACTCCATAAATAGTTCTAACAGCAGTAGCATTAAGGAAGTAACTGAACATGGCGATTGAATTCATTACTACAGATACCATGAGACTACTTGGATTTGATCAAGAACATGAAAAAATATAAATATACTTGGAAAAGAAATCGATGATTACACATGAATAAAGATGAATCCCTTTCAATTGTGTTTAGATCTTTGTGTAAAGAATAATCCAAAATGTGGTTTGACAATCCCTCCTATAAAGACCCCATATTCTATTATATCTTAGCTATTTTAAGAGTCAGGTTTGTGTTTCCATATAAAGAAATACATTGTTTTTATAACACTTGTATTAACAGAGAAATTACTTAGCTGAGGATAGAAAATTAAATGGCAGACAACTGTATTATTGTTGGATTTAACTTAATGCTGTGATGTTTCCTCACTATAGTTTCTTGAGACTTAAGTTAAATCAGTACACTAGTCAGTAAATGTCTACATTATAAGTTTCTATAAGCAATTGTCACCTATAGATGAGCAATCTAGAACAGTGCAGACAGTTGTTCTGTCCTTCCCTTCATGTTTATGTCAGCATGGCTCCTTGACTTCTTCTGCACTTCAGAGTCGGGATGGGAAGCTTTACACAGACTGAGTCAGTTTTCCATCACCTTATAGTGACCCCTCATTTTCTTGACATCTGATTGAGCTTTTATGTGTAGGACCACTCTAGACCCACCTCTTTTCCTTTTGCCTTTATTTCCATTGAGCAATTGCTAAGTTCAACTCACGATCTATACAGGAACCCAATGAGGTATGTGGCAGTATGAGGGTACAGTGAATCAGTTCCCTGAGACATGGTTTCTACTGTGTCAATCAATTTTATATGGTGGCTTCCCCAGGCAAGCAGTGATGGGAAGTTTGTTAAACTGTGTTTTGTGATCTATGAAAATGGTTTTGGATGAAAGAAAAATTTAAATCAGTGGGCTTGAGTAAGGAGTACTGACTACCATAGTTGGAGTGGAACGCATTCAATCAGTTGAAGGTCTAACAGAACACAAAGCTGCCCCCCGCAAGACTGTTCAGCATAAGAGAATCATAATCTGTTGAGTTTGCTCAAAGCAGACTTCCTGGCTCTCTAAGAGCTTTTTGAACTTGGATTCAAATTGAGCTATCAGCTCTGCAGATTTTGAATTTGCCAGTGTCCACTATTTCATGAGCCAAATGTTGATAATAGGTCTGCATCGACAGATACTTAAAGGTATCACACTGGATCTGTGTATCTGAAGAAATCTCAACAGCACATGATCCTCACAAGGCTGTCTGACTGTAAGGAAACACACATGAGCAAATTGTCTCCATGAGGCCGTTCTCAAAGAATAACCCACAGCAGAGTAAGATGATCCAAAGCAACTAGCAAACCAAACTGCTATCAAAAAACATTCACTGAAGGAAATCAAAGTATTTGAAGGCAAGCTCTGCCAAGCACAGTATCAGACTGTGTAATTCATTCCCCCAAGAATTCCAATAAAGCCAGAAATCTGGTTTTAGCTGACAGTTAGTTGCCTTTTCCTGCATATGCTGACTAAATGATTTCTTTACTTTTATGAGTTAGATACTGTTATGTGAAGCTGATCACAGAGAAATAAATTGAAGACATGGAGGAGAGTTATAAATTAATCCATTACTCTCACAGTGCATTGTACAAATATGAAGCCAACAGGCTCACTTGAATGGCAGCCAGGTTCTTCCGCTCCTGAGATGGTGCCTCGTGAACAAAGCGAAGCCAGTTGGAATGTCTTGGGTTGGTAGCATCCAAAATATACAGAACTTCTCCTTTGCTCCCACGTACCTAAAACAAAACAAAAAGACTCCAGTTTCCCCAGAAATCCATATTAATCATACTAAATTTACCAAGAGTAGAACATTACATATTTCTGAAATATGCACCTTTTTATTGATAAGCATTGAATAAATGTTAAATTAACAACACTCATGACTTAAACTCATGTCTACAGAAGCCTACTATTTAATTTGGCAAATAACTGCATGATTCTCAACTGTCCTCAAATAACAGACACCTCATGTTTTCTGTGTCCTTTTTGCAGGTGTGTGTTTGAATACATGGGAACAATCACAATTGTTTGGGAGATAATCACAATGCAACCCATCTCATTTTTCCACCAAAGAAAGCAGCACAGCCTCCCAAGTGAAAGGAATGGAGCCAGGGCATTCTCTTCCATCTGCTTGGTGAATTATCTTCAGAAGGGAGAACTGGCCAATGTAAGTAGAGGGAGGTGACAGCTCATGGGACATGTGCTTTCTAGGGGATAAATGAAATACACTTCATTTGTCTTCTAACAAACTATCCATGAATTTCTGGGGACAATATTTTTAAAATATTTTATTTTATGTAGTCTCTAGCCATAAGTCATTGTCAAACATAATCAATATTTTAAAAAGGAAAGAAGTAACAGGAAGGAAGGAAAAAAGGAAGGGGGGNAAAAAAAAAAAAAAGGACAACAAATCCACATGGCACGTATTTTTGTGGTACATTCACTTATTCCACAAACTGCTGCTGAGTTCTACTCTCCCCAGAGCTAAGACTGTTTCAGTGAACAAGGCAGAGTAATATTAAGTCTTTGGCCTCACAACACTTCAGAGAAAACAAATATACAATGGTACTTCATGCAAACATGAAGATGAAGATTATGAAGATAAATATGGCAAACTCCAGAAAACCGAGTAACGGGGTAAAGGGCAGGGAGCATCTATGTTGAAGTGGCTTGAACTCAAGTGCTCTAAAGGGATAAAGGAGTTAAAGGCAGACTTCAAACAGAGAGAAGAGCAAGCAAAAGCAGCAGACCAGCTCTGAGTTCTGAAAATTAGCCTGATGTGCGCACAGAACAGGGAGAAGGTTGAAGAGGATCCAATGACCACAGTTAGGAAAATGACAGACAAACACTGAGGTCAGCTGGCAGATGACAAGACACTCACAAACACACAGACACACGGAGGTATGTGCAATGGTTTCCATCCACAAATCTGTTACAAAGTCATGGGTTGAGTGCATGGCAAAAAATGACATTTGAAGGTTTCAACATACATTGAACAGGAAAAAAACCAGTTAGCCTTTCCCCATTATCGATCAGATCTCTGCTGTTTCCTCAAAGAGCTTTCTCTCAAAAGCCAAGCAGTTTTCAATCATCCTTTTACAGTGTCTCTAATGAGATTTATAACATTCACTGGAGAGCTGAAATTTAATCATAAGTATTTAAACTGTTAAAAGGGACACCGAGAATGGTAAAAGCCTCAAGTATTTCTCATATACTTAGGTGTAGAGCTGTGAGAACTAGTTATACCTCCAATTAAATAACAAACTGGTATTACAATTGCCCTGCCTCCTTACTTCAAGTCTCACTGACCCATGAAGAATACAGAGAAATAGATAACTAACTACCACCACCTCTGTCCTTCTGACTCTAAAGCACACAGTATACCTATCACGCAAAGAAATTTCATTTAGCAATTTTAGATGTTTGGCAATAAAGTCCTTCCCTTCAAGTACCATCATATCTACAGGAGGAAAAAAGCTTTATATTACAAATAGCTAAGTTAATCATAGCAAGTAGTCATCCCAGTAGATAACTGGAAAATAATGATATTCTCAAGAGAAATGTAATGTAATTTAAAACCACAACTATTGTTGAAATCCACATGGCCTGTCAACAAGAGAGAAGATCTGTTTTTCGATGGCTCATTAGTCCCAAGTCAGGGATGTGGGCGGAGCCTGTTGGTGATATGCCCTTTACTCAGTATTGCATACCCTGGGATCAGAGGTACTTGACATTTGAACTCAATTCAAAGATGCCAGACATTAACAAAAGCCTCTGAGCCTTACTACAGTAAGCATGTTTAGGGAGGAAAGCTGTTAGTCCTTAAGTTTTGTCTCAGGCTCTTGGCTCCAACTATTTTCAGTGGATTGATTAATATTAACTGTCAGCTTTACAGAACCTATAATTATCTTGGAGATGGCTGCTGAGCATGCCTGTGGGTGATTATATTGATTACAATAACTGAGGGGGGAACCCCATCCATTGTGGGTGGCACCATTCCCTGAGCTGGGATCCTGGTCAATAGAAGTGGATATGGGCACTGGCAGAATTTGCCCATCACTCTGCTACTGACTGTGGCTGCCATGCTTACATCTTCCCTGCCACAATGAACTGTACTCTGAGCTTTGGGCCAAACAAAAGCCCTCCCTCCTTAAGTTGCATTCATTGGGGAATTCTTTCACAGCAACAGGAAAAGAAACTAACACTCAATAATATTAGCAGCTTGCTTAAATTTTTGGTTCATCAGATGGAGACATTTTCCAGCTGACTGTTAACCTCACACAATATTCCAGCTAAAGAAAAATGTACAATTTAACATCATACTGAAATTCTTCAGAAACGTGTTACTTTTAATTAAACATTGTTTTATTACATTTTTAATTAACATAAATATCTTAATACAAATTAAATAACACTGTTATTTATATTCTTGCAACAAAAATAATGGCAAGAAATTACTGTGCACTGTACAAATCTTCATATTTGAAGACCTATCTTTGCTCATTAACATAGTCAATGCCCATCTCATTGCTATTACATGCACTCACAAATTATTAAGTGCCCAGGCTTGGTTCTTTATTGAGTCATGTCTTGGCCTGTAGCCTATGGCTCCTGTATAGCTGTTTTCTTACCTATTTGTAAGATTTCATCTTCCTGCCCTTATCACAGTACATTTGTTCATACACCCTCCGAAGGGGACATCCTTGATCTCTTTAGCACAAGCTAATTAAGACAACCCCAGATAGATATCTACCATTAAAGACTCCATTTAACTATCTAATTTGATAGTGAACCCTGAGGTAATGCATTCAACATCTTTGCTATCTAACAAAGACAGAAAATTCTTCTTAATATCACATCCTAACATCTTATGAGTTTTGCAGCCAAAGCACAAGAGTAGTCAGTCTCCCAAAGATCATCTCCTTTTACTTGAAATTTGAAGGAAGTGAAGCAACTTAGACGGTCTTCTACAAAATGGGTCCCATAATGAAGTCAATGTTTTCATAGTAAAATCATCGCAGTTCAAAATCCTGTCGACTTACACAGCTTTCCTATACTAGCAACACAAAGCAGTTGCCCAAAGTCACAGGAAAAACACCCTCTGTGAAACAGAAGACAAAATCTGGCTGCTTTATATCTCTCTGTGCTTAGCTCTCAGTTGGTGATAACTGTATCCAGACAGGAATGCTCCAGTTCCCAACCCTGCTCAATACTGACATTGCTTTTCAAGTATCCAAGGGGGGAAAAATATGTGCATTCTTGTTACCACAGGTATGTATCTTCTTCCAGACTCAAGATTAATGAAAAGTCACAGTCGCTTCATCTTCCAACACAGCTCCTTTTGGAGGCAGACAAAAATTCAGTTCACTCAGTGAAAAGTTTAGCATGGGAGGAGAAAAAATAGGAATCAGGAGGTAAGAGTAAGTCAGCTTCCCTTAAAGTTCAAATTTTTCCTGGTTAAATTACGTGAGCTCTAGACAGGGAAGTTTCTTTATTATTTGGATGTTCACTGTTAAGAGAAGACTCTGAAACCATCCATTAGGTTCTACAGTCATTTCAAATGCTGAACTTTCCTAACTCCCAACCTACAAATATGCCAGCAAGACTCCGAAAACAAAACTATTCAGCCAAATTTCCCTGCCGAAGAAGCAGCAACATGGTCCACGTGAGCAGTAGAGGTGCATACATCCTTGATGAGAGACTACATGTCACAGAGCATGACTTACCAAAGAACGCATGTGTCTTCACGAGGCTTTGCACAACAATGGTTGAACACTAAGACTGACAGCATGAATGTCTTTAGTGTATAAAATGTCATCTTCTAATTTAAATTTCAAGTGCTTTTCTGTGATTTTTTTAGCTGAAGGAAGCCATATGCCTTGCCTTCAGAGTTTAATTAGTCAAATGTCAAGATACTTTATGAGTGCTAAAAGGCAAGAGATATTGCAGTAAGATCTCTCTCTCTCTCTCTCTCTCTCTCTCTCTCACACACACACACACACACACACAGGGTGGGGGGAGAGGAGAGAGGGAGAGGAAGGAAGGGAGAAAGAGAGAGAGGGAGAGGAGAGAAAGAGAGAGAGAGAGAGAGAGAGAGAGAGAGAGAGAGAGAGAGAAAACAGAAATCAGGAGGGCCATCACTAGCAAACTGATGAGTTATGCTTTCTAAGCAGAGTGCATTTCCCTTAGCAATTTTTTAAAGAATTCCAATTTAAGGTGAGTGCTTATAAACATCAACAGTATGTCTATAGGAGTTAGGATTTAGGAAACTGGAAATATGGGGTTCACATTGTAGCTCAGCACACTGTTAAGTGATGTTGATTCTGTTGTCTCCTTTAAAAAATAGGTCCAGATGAGTGTGGTAGAACCCCATGGGTAGCAGCGCTGGTTCAGGAGAAAGGTGCAGGTTTGCACTGGGTGTGAAGGCGACAGTCAGAGCTAGGGGACATTGATTCTTACTTTGTGTTAGTTCAGTAAGCTGATTTATGATCTGAGAATAGAAACATATCTCTGCCAATCAAATATTACCCAATTACTAATTCTTATAATCATTTAGTAATTATAATGCTATGCTAAACTACTAGAAAAGTTGTTCCCCTTATTAGTACAAAACACCCATTGTACCCAACATTGATAACTCTAAGATGTGCAGGAAAAAGGTTTTGGATAAATTTTGGAACAAAGGCCTTATTGTTTATTTAGCATTTTGAGTAGTATTGAGAAAATATGAAACTTTGTTTAAGGTCATAAAGTATTGTTTGGGGCAAATATAGTCGATATACATATGAACTGCATTATGAAAAACATCTAGTATATATGGCTATAAAGCACATACAGGTCATGAGGTGGAGTGAGAAACATAAACCCCAGAGCAGGGAGAGCATTGTGAAAAGCCCTTAAAAGTGTCTACACACCCAGTAAACCGTCTCATGGGTTCTGGACACAGAGACATGGCACAGGTGTAGCTGCATCTTTACTGCTAGTGATCCTCAGAGGAGGGATGAAAACTGGAGGTGCACCTCTCCTCACCCCACCTACTCCTTTTCTCTCAACATCTGGCAATATCTTGTTCTGACATTACTATAAAGATTCGTATGTAAAGAACGATGAGGCTCAGGTCCCAGGAGTCCTCCTAGGAGCTCTTCTCAACTCTTCTTGACCAAGACAAGCCACCAGGATGTCCAGAGCCACACTGCTCCAGTCTGAGCCACTTCAACTCCATCAGGACTGCCACATGATTCTTGGTAAGAATCATTCTTTGTTTGGAGGCATACTCCAACAATGGCCCATTATAAGAATATAAACTGTCTTTTCATAACTGAATTTTTCCTATATGAACTTAAAATCTATCCTTGAATCTGTTTTACATATTTTTTATAACTGGCTATCCCTTCATACCAATGGCCATTTGAAGACCACCTTCGGTTCTATTCCCAGGCTGACTTTCCTTTTTACCCCAGTTCTCTTTACCTTTCTTCAACTTCATTTCCAATATAAAGTTGACCACACATACCTGACCCGAGTCATGTAAAAGCACAATGCTCTACCTATAACAAGAGAATGTATGAACCAGACAGATGCCCAAGAGTCAGATACCACAGTGATGAAAAACTTTTTTTGTTTAACATTTGTTATTTTTACTGAACATGTGCTTTGGATTTTATAGTCAAGTTCATTACATGAAAACTGAAACATGCCAGGAAAGAATTCTATTTTGAAGGACAAATAATAGTAATAACAATTAATAGTTATGTAGTTTTTATTATGTGTCAAGCACATAGTAACACCATATAAAAAATATATAATCTATTCAGTTCTCAAAACTGTTCTATGAAGGCAGGTCCTCTGAATACTAAGGGCCAAACTGAAAGAATATATAGTAGGGGGAAAAAAGCCTTCACAGCTATTCGTGGAACCAGGGCTTACAGCATCCCCAGTCAATTATGATACCACGTTGTTACGTTATATCACCAGTTGCCAACTACTGCACAGAATTCCAAGAATAACCTTTTACAATGCCCATCCATGGAAAACTGTCCTAGCATGTAAGAATTCCTAAAACTTATGTAGAAAAGGAGTTTCTTCCAAGGTCCTATTATGTTATTAAAAAAACAAAAAAACAAACATAGATAAACTCTCTCAGAGGTAAAGGGGAGGGAAACCAGGAGCAGGACACCATTTGGGATGTAAACAAAATAATTAAAATAAATAGAGAGTGAATAGACAAAAAAAAAGACTCATTAAGGATGTTTTGTTACTTTTTTTAAAATGTAGAATTCTCAATCCCTCATAAGGAGTGAAGTTAGAGTAGAAACAGTGCAAACAGTGCTGAGTCAGAGGATCCCAAAGGTGGCTTGACAAATGTTACTAAGGTAACTAAGTATTGAAACATGTCTCTAGCCAGTAGTCAGCAATGAAATGAGAACCATACCCTTGGAGTCCTAATGCTACAACCCTCTAATACAGTTCCTAATGTAATGTTGTGGTGACCCCCAACCATAAAATTATTTTTCTTTCTACTTCATAATTGTAATTTTGCTACTGTTATGAATTGTAACCTAAATATCTGTTTTCCAATGGTCTTAGGTGTAAAAGGGTTGTGGCCCTTCCACGTTGAGTACTACTTGTCTAGAAGAACAAAATGCAGTCATACTGAACAAGCTTGGACACCAACAGATGGTTACCAGCTCCAAAAAGAGAGATGGCTCAGTAGAGAACTTGCTGTGCTTGAAGAGGACACAGATGCAGTTCCTAGCATCCACATGGCCACTCACAACTATCTGTAACTCCAGTTCCATGGGAACCAAAAGCCTCTTCAATCTTCTATGCAGGTCTTGGGTACTCATATGGTACACACATTTACATGTAAGTATTCACACATACACATAAATACAAATGAATGAATGAATGAATGAATGAGTGGATGAATGAATGAATGAATGAATGAATAGGAGCCCAGGCCTCCTAGCTCTTCTATCTAGCCTGGCTTGGTGAGAGCTGTAAGCATGAGGGCTTTTACACCTTCAGAACTCTAAAATAAAAAAAGGTAGTTTTTTTTTCAAGTCTCTGCAAATTCATGGTAATTGTTATGCAATAATAGAAAATGAATCTCTCATTCCTGGAACCAAGATTTCTGTTTTATATCCTGGCACTATATTATAACTACCTCATTATGACAACATTAGCATAAAGGACTACTTTTACCTGACAGACACTAGGTCAGACTTCTGGAATGGCTTACCCGGATGTTGTGTTAGAGGCTGTGGGTGAGTCTGAAACATTCTACATCCACACTCAGCCAGCTACCAGCTATGGGACTGAGGTCTTCTCAAGCTTCTTTTATTTTATCCCAACTAATGAATAATGGCTTGTGATCTCCAAATGTTTCTGCTTATATAACAATAGTATAAATGCCTTTAAAACCAGCATAAGCATGGTTTAATATAAGGAAACTAGTCTTCTAGAGATGAAGGGAGGGGAATGGGATGGAAAGAAGAGAGAACTGTTATGCATTCATTATACATTTTAATGCTAACTCTTAATCAATTCTTCCTATTTTGGAAATAATTAATCCACATTCTACACTTCCCATCTCATTAGCCATCTCCAAATACTAAATGCTTATGTGGCTGGTATTTACCTGACTTACAGAAAAGCTGTCTAAGGACTTCCATGGATGGAATCTAGTAGGTGCCAATAGCTCAACAGCAAAGAAATTACTGACTGAAAATATTTTCTACAGCTTTTTCACACCGACATATAATAAACACTTAAAAAGATAGATGAAGAATGCAATAAAGAGAAATCAGAGAACTTTGTGCTCAACGAGTACAATGTGACTTTAGTTTTGAGTTTTAAAGTATATATATTTTTTAAATCTAAGGCTTTCCGGAAGAGAATGTTTTTCGTTTTGCAACTACCTACTCTTTAACATAAGTCACCAAAAATAGTAAAGTGACAAAACCCTTTCTTTGTCCAGAGCAATCTCACATCACCAGAGAAACGGTGGCCTCTGGGCACACACACAGAAAGCCTAATATGAAACTGGAGTCAATGCCCAGCAAGCTGCTCTCACACACATTCAGTGCATGTCAGGGAACATCACAGGGTTGTTAGGTTGAACGCTTCAAGACAAACAGCTTCGAAATACACCCTGTTCTCGTGAGAATATTTACTGCTCTGCCGTCATCACCAGACCTCCCTGACTCTAACATCTGCTGTCTGATCATACACAGTCATACAATTTGATATTTCTGCAGAAGTAGCTACAGAACTTGGGCTTTACCATCTATGTAAACTAAAGATGTTCCTCTAAAACACTGCAATTCCTTAAAGCAGGAGTTTTTTAAAGCTGAATTTTAAAGTGATCTTTAGAAAGGTAACATAGGACATATGCTTACATATTGCTTGCTCTTTGAATTTAATTAATTCCAAAGAAGGTCTATGGACCTAGGGGCTAAAACAAGTAGTTGGACAAGCTAGTGGAGTCTTTTATCTCCAGCAAGATGAGATAACACCTTAGGCTCTGTACTACTACTGAGAGAAAGCAGAATGCCAGAGTTAAGGAAAAGCATGTCAGTTTGCCTGGGAACAGAGATGCATGATTGCTGAGTTTGTAGAAGGCAGCTTGGGATGCACTAACCACAGGACTACTCTACACCATGGTTTCCGAGACTTTCTTCAAGGAAACTATATACTCTCACACCTCTGAGCCTGAGTGTGGAGCCCAGAGATTAAAAACAGACCACAAAGTACTGACGTCTGCAGCCTCTTCTACACTTAGGTAGTTCCTTTTCAGGTCAGCTACAATAATCAAATTCACATACAAACTAGAGAAAATCTGGGAGACCCAGACAAATGAACATAGTCCTCCCCTAGACTCTAAACCTTCCAAGAGTAAGAAAATACAAGACTAGCCAAATGCAAAGAAAAGAACATACATGAATTTCAATCAATCTCTAGAGTTTGGCAGATGGGAAGATATCTTTAAAGCTGTGGCTCATTAAATCAAAACTTAGAAAACAGAAAATACATACATCAAAATATTAATAATCTAAGCTTCTCTAAAAATTCTGCAGAGAACAAAAGTAATTCAGAACAGTCATTTATCATACACTGAAGAAATTACCGGCCTAGTCATTAAATGAAATTTATTCAAGTTCATGAACATTAATCTTGTTTATATGCAAAGCAAACAAAGATTGTCAGGTAGTTTCAAGCAAATATTGAACTCTGCCTGGCAAGCTTCGGCTGTGTGTTGAAGGTTTATATGTGTGCTGGTGTTTTTGAGTTGCAAAAAAATAATATTACTAACTTTATGAAAAATTCTTTAGACTCATTTTTTAAACACTTGATTTTTTATGTACATAGGCGTTTTGCCTACATGTGTATAAGTATGTGTGCTGGTGTTTTGTCTACATGTATATAAGTATGTACACTGGTGTTTTGCCTACATGTATCTCTGTGGGAGGTGTCAGATAACCAGGAACTAGATTTACAGGCAGTTATGAGCTGCCATGCAGAAGTTGGTCATTGAACCTGTGTCTTCTGGAAGAGTGGCCAGTGCTTGTAACCTCTGCACCATCTCTCCAGCCCCTAGACCCACTTTTTAATATAACACATAGATCAGAGCTTCACTTTGCAACTACACAGGCCAAAAGTAAGCAACCTCACAACTCATACAAAGAAAATCAGCACTGTTCTCAAGGAGATTTATAGACTAAAGTTCTCATGTAATTGCCCAGGATAATGGCAAATGGCCTTGATGGACACAAAAATGCAAAGTAACCCGAACACAAACATCACCTATGCTGCTCAAATAGTAACCAACCAACAATGCCAACACCAAAGGACTACACAAGTCCTACACAAGACTAGGAAGAGAAGTCCTGAGACAAGGAAATGTGCAGAAACCAATAAGAGATGTTCCAACCTCATCTAAGCACAGGGATCAATACTAATAACAGCCTGGCAAAGCTGTGAGTGTAAGCAATAAAAAGGAAGTACAGTTTCAAAAGAACAAGGGGAAGAAGACAAACAATGTAAGAAACGGGTGAGGAGAGGAAAGTGGACGACATCAGGCTTGCAGAATAGGTGATGGGAAGAACTGGAAGAGAGGAAGTAGAAACAAGAGCACAAGCAGGAGAATGAGAAAAGGGGCAGGGCAGCTTGCCTCTGATTTTACTTCCCATGCATATTCCAACTACAACCAGGGTCCTAATTGAAAGAAACACATACAGCTAGCTCTGCTATCAGCTCCAAATCACCTCACAGCTACAAGACTTATAATAAGGTATAAGATACATAAATTCCTTTCACTCAATAAATACTGGAGGTTTGCACAAAGAAATCAAAGATCAAGAATATGTAGTTACTGCTGTGAAAGAGCTCAGAGCTCTTGAGAAAAGGCAAAGGTAGACATCACAGGTGCTCCAAAAGTGGCCTTCAGTGAGGAAAGAGTGGCCAATGAGCAAACACAGGCCAAGTAAAGACAAGACCAGCAACACATAGGTGGGATGGACTACATGAAGCATCAACACATGGGTAGGAAGTACTGAGGGACAGGAACAAAGAACACAGAGGCAGGAAATACCAAGGAACCATGATAGAGAACAGAGGAACAATGAAGAACAGAGAGACAGGAAGTGCTGAGGAACAAAGAGAACAGAGAGACAGGAAGTGCTGAGGAACAAAGAGAACAGAGAGACAGGAAGTGCTGAGGAACAATGAAGAACATTGAGACAGGAAGTGCTGAGGAACAAAGAGAACAGAGGGACAGGAAGTGCTGAGGAACAAAGAGAACAGAGAGACAGGAAGTGCTGAGGAACAAAGAGAACAGAGAGACAGGAAGTGCTGAGGAACAAAGAGAACAGAGGGACAGGGCTTCCACATGGCTCTTGTGCAATACGGAAGAGCACCACCCACCTTTTCTTTAGTCAGGAGAATCAAAGATTCTAGATTCTTCCTAAGGGGGAGATTTATTCCATTGAACATCTGGGTAGGCTGTGCCTCTGCAAGCAAAGTCAGCTACTACAATGCAGTAGGGTGATTGTGTATAGAAATCATTTGTCTATTTTCTCAAACTGGTATGAACAGATGGTGAGGAGGAATGGTCTGCGTATGGTTTGCTTTTGCCAGGTTCTGCCTGTTGGAGGAGTATCCTTCCTGTGCAGGATCCTGTCAGCATCTCAGACTGTGAAGCTGAAGGTTTCGTGGGGGATGCTTCTCGTTGACAAAAGGTTTTCCTTATGTTGATCAGAAACATGCTTCTCCAATTCCAATCACAACATTTTGTCTTGTTTTAGGTCTGTCTAACAGCTAAGTTTCAGCATTTCCCACATGACATCACAGTGAATCACATGATTATAACTATTGTGGCTTTCTGTTCTTTTTCAAGTCTCTTCACTGACTGACAGGTCAAAAGCTTCAGATCTCCTTGTGTAGCTCATGAGGTTGCAGTGCCAGCTCTCCCAATTCTAAGACTATAACACTCCTACCAACAGGAGACACAGTGCTACAGCCTGATTCTCTACCATTCACAGACGTTCTTCTTTTGGTACAGTGAGGGTTTTTGTTCTGTCTGCTAAATAATACCCATAATAATAATATACACATAAGTCAAGTTTACACTGAACTCATTTGCATACAATAATTATTAAGTCTATACCTTCCATTCTAACTAAAACCTACCCAAGCTGAATTTCAGCATTTGCATTTGCTCTATTATGCTGCTTATTAGAAACTCCTGAAGTAAATAAATACCCTATAATCTATTAGGCCTGTGAGATGGCTTAGCAAAAAAAAAAAAGCACCTGTTGCCAAAACTTGAATTCAACTCCTGGGATTCACACGGTAGAAGGAAAGAATGTATCTGTACGAGTTGTCCTCTGACCTGAATCATATAATATGGCATGCATACAAATATACACAATTTTAAAAATGTAATAAAATTTAAAATAGACAAATATGACTCATCCCTCATACCCATTAAAAAACTACAACTAATACCAAGAACAGACAATAAACAGCAATGTCAGTGAGAAAGGCGAGACATGAGAACTTTTAAATAATGTTGATGGGTGAAAAACAACAGAGGTCCCTTGGGAAATCAAAACTAGAACAATCTTCTGTGTATAAACCTGAGAAGACTTGGAATCAGACTCTTCAGAGAGTCATCTACAGACTCGTATTCCTATGCCATTCAGAATAGCTGAGAAGTAAAAGCGGTCACAATACCTATCAATAGATAATGGTGCTGAAGATGTTATCCACACTAACAATGAAATCTCACTTAGCCTTCACTAGAAAGGCTTGCTGCAACACACTGAACCTTGTAACCATGGCTAGGGAAATAAGATGATTACTAAAACAACAACAATAAAGAAATACTGTCCAAGTTCTCTTATTTGAGCTATCAATCAAAGCCACACAAACTGAAAGTAGAACCAAGGGCTGGGTACAGGAAAAAATGGAAAAGATCTAACGGTACATAGTGCTAGATTTGTAACATAAAAAGCTAAGGAGATATATTTCACAGCAACGTATATAACTTTACCACTACATTGAACTGTATGTTAAGTGTAAAGGGTTGAGAAATTGAGCCCTTGATTGGAGTCACAGGACAAGAAGAAGAAGAAAAAGAAGAAGGAGGAGGAGAAGGAGGAGGAGGAGGAGGAGAAGGGGGAAGGGGAGAGGGAGGGGGAAGGGGAAAGGGAGGGGGAAAGGAGGGGGAGGGACAGGGGGAGGAAAAGGATAGCCAGATGATAGATAAACAGTACAATTACTATAGTGAGTTTAGGATAGTCTTTGTGTAGCATGCCTTTAATCCCAGCACTCAACTGTCAGAGGCAGGCAAATCTCTGTGAGTTTGAAGACAGTTGGTCTGGTCTACATGGTGATTTCAAAGTGATCCAGAACTATATAGTGAGACCCTGTCTCAACAACAAACAAACAAACTAATTAATTAATTAATTAATGTCATTGATTATTCACAAGTGTTAAAGCTTTAAAAGAAGGAGGAAGCCGCTCCATCTCCAACCCTCAGTCTCAGTCAGAGATAATGCAGCCAAGGATGCTCCTTGTCAGAAATATAGAACAGGCAGGAGCAAAACAGAGCTTAGCTTCTAACTTTTTAATCAGGTTTACTCATTCTGTTTCATCTGTGAGTGTTTGGCTTACATGCATGTTTGTACATTTTGAGCATGTTTAGGGACAGAGAAGGTCACAAGAGGTCACTGGATACCCTGAAACTGGAGTTACGGGTGGTTATTGAAGGGATCTATATAAGCTCAGGACAGCTGAGTTCAAGTTCTCAGCACAAAAGAGACATTCCCCAGATCAGCAAAGGGCAGGAAATAAGAGACAGTTACAGGAGATAGAAGATTCACAGAGGGAGGGGAAAAAGAGGTGGGGAATATTTGTACCAAAGTGGGGACAAAAGACTGCTTCTGCAAAGAGAGGAGACAGACAGCACAGAGGCAAATGGCAGTTTATAAAGGGAAAGGGGAAAGTCAGTGTTAGGGTGAGGTACTTAATTTTAATTAGACATGTTATTTATGGTAGCCAAACTGACTTTTGATTGCTGGACTTTAATAGACAGCTGGACCTTGGTAGTCAGCAGGAGGAGGAGTAAGTGGACAAATAAGGAAAGAGACCTTGGGGGCTAGCTTTTGGAATGCAATCTAACTGTTTTTAGAAAAGCAGAGGGAAAAAAAGGAAAAAAGAAAAAACAAGCCAGCTAGAGCCATGTCTTTGAGCTGGAGTCCCTGTCAGTTATGAAGCACCATGTGGATGCTGGGAATCAAACCTAGTCCTCTGCAAGGGCAGCAAGTGCTGTTAACCCTGAGATATCGCTCCAGCCCTGACTTTTAATTAAAATCTTTTTATTAGATATTTTCTTTATTTACATTTCAAATGTTATCCCGTTTCCTTGTTTTCCCCTTCAAAAATGCCCCATTCCTTCTCCCCTCCCCCTGCTTCTATGAGGGTGCTCCCCCACCCACCCACCCACTCACTCCTGCTTCCCCAGCCTGGCATCCCCTAAACTGGAGCATTGTGCCTTAAAAGGACCAAGGGCCTCTCCTCTCATTGATGTCCCACAAGGCCATTCTCTACTACATATGTGACTGGAGCCATGGGATGGTGATTTAGTGCCTGGGAGCTAAGGGGGTCTGGTTTGTTGATATCCTTCTTCTTTCTGTGGGGTTGCAAACCCCTTCAGCTCCTTCAGACCTTTCTCTAACTCCTCCATTGGGGACTCCTTGCTCAGTCCAAAGGTTAGCTGGGAGCATTTGCCTCTGTATTTGTCAGGCTCTGGCAGAATCTCTCAGGGGACAGCTATATCAGGCTCCTGTCAGCAAAATCTTGTTGGCATCCACAAAAATGTCTAGATTTGGTAACTGTATATAGGATGGATCCCCAGGTGGGCCAGTCTCTGGATGGCCTTTCCTTCAGTCTCTGCTCCACACTGTGTCTCCGTATCTCCTCCCATGGGTATTTTGTTCCCCCTTCTAAGAAGGACCAATATATCCACATTTTAGTCTTTCTTCTTCTTGAGTTTCATGTGGTCTATGAATTGTATCTTGGGTATTCCAAGATTTTGGGCTAATATCTACTTATCAGTGAGTGCATACCATGTGTGTTCTTTTGTGATTGGGTTACCTCACTCAGGATAATATCTTCTACTTTCATTCATTTACCTAAGAATTTCATGAATTCATTGGTTTTAATAGCTGAGTAGTATTGTGTAAATGAACCACATTTTCTGTATTCATTCCTCTGTTGAAGGACACCTGGGTTGTTTCCAGCTTCTGTAACACTGTCTTTAAGCAGTAAGCAGCTCTCAGTCCTTCGAAGTTGTTGTAACTTGGCCCACATTTCTCCTCCCCAGAAAAAGTTACCAGGACACCCACAGTTAAATGCTCCACTCAGACCTAAACTGTTATGTCTACTGGAGTGCCCTGAGTTATACCTCATTAAAATCATGTTTGACGTAATTCAAATTCTGTATACTTTGCAGATGTCTAGTGCTTGCCAGTGCACTGGACTCTTTGGGACACCAGGCTGCAAGTTCATTCCAAACACCTTGACTGAAACTTAACCATTTTGGAAACTTGCTTTTCTCCAGCTGGGTACTTTATTTCCCTAATTAGTCATGATTCCCCAGAAAATAACAGAATAATTTTAGAGTAGATATTTTGGTTAATATTTTCGGTATCAAAATATTTAATTTTTCTGGTACTAGAGATAGAAACTATTTTTAATAGGTGCTTTTCAGTAGCTTCTCTTGCATGTTGGGTCACACTTTTTCAAATGTTTATTCATTTTATTGTTATATCTATTAATAATGATTTTCAGTCAATTGTTCAAGTAGTCAAAATCAGCACCTAAAAAAATTCAAGAGTAAAAACTTTTCATTATTAAACTGAAAAAACTGGCAATCTGAAACAAGGGCTGTAACAGTGGGTTAGCACAGCACAGATGGTAGAAAGAAAAAGAAGTTAAATGTTTTCTTTCTGTTTTTACCTAATTATTGGAAATATGTAAAACTTCAAATGAGATCTCAGCATTAGAATGGTATGAGAAGATTCTTCCTAAAATAAACAAACATTGGCTTACCTACAGGTGACTAGATTTTAGATCCCACAATATTTCTGGTTTAAAAAAACAAAAAACCTTGAAGTCACTAAGTACAAAAGATTATTTTAAATGAAAACAAGGCCATTAAATCAAAGGCTTGCCACTTCATGGTGACATCCACAGGCACTGACATCAGAATCAAGATGAAAACAAAGTCTATATTGGTAGCACAAATATTAACGTGTCCTGAGAACACTCTCGCCATGGTAGAAGGAGAGGTTTGCAGTGCCAGCACTGACACTGGAGGTAGACTGAGGCAGCTGGGCATTGCCTGCAGGATATTGCCTGTCATTTGGAAGCATCTGGGCCTTTAGCCTGAGCCTAAGACCATAGCTACTCTGCTGCTGCTGAAGAAGAAGAAGTTTGCAGGGTGAACAGAAGGGAGCTGGGAGGACACACTGGTGCTATCCCATTTGAAATAAGGTTTGGGAGGCACTCCATCAAGCTCCAAAACCGTTTTTCTCTGCTGGGCAACAAATGGATACTGTTTCTTCCTATGGAAATGTTGAGAGGGACTGAATGAATCCCCTCTGATGGCTAGGACCTCTGAAGAAGGCTGTCTGGCCTAAAGTAATAATGTAAGGCATGTGATCAATCTTTCCCATTTGCTTACCAGCTAACCTAGAGCTCTATGCTCAGGCCACCATAAGAAATCAAAAACCTAGACCATGCAAGCACAGTTTACATAAAACAGAATTCTTTTCAACTTGTAAGCCAGCTCCCATTAATCGAGTGGTGGTATTTTTATGAAGCAATGTGCTGAGGATGAGACCAAGCCCTAAAAGAGCCCAGGGGCCCAACTGGATCTGATCTAATAGTTGCACTGAGATGTAGTACACTTCAAACATGTCCAGGACAACCCTGAAGCCATCATCTAACTTGTACCGAAGAAATAAGCTTAGGAATGCTGACCAGGTTTGAGGAGCAGGACACTTTAGAATGGGAGTCAACCAAGTACTCAAGTGTCCATGAAAATAAAATGTCTGAAGAAAAGATCAAGCCAATGCTACAACTCAATAGAAACGGTGATGTTATAACAGAGCTAGAGGCAAGGAGAAACTGTACCTGTGGACAAAGCAACACAGTTTATGAAAGAGTCAATAAAAGCTGTAGACAGGGTATAAGAATAAGTTAGTGTACAGTCACTTCCTGAAGAAGAAAGTGCCGCTTGGTATTTTGGGTAAGAAGAGCTGACTTCTCTTAGGAGCTCTTTTCCTTCTGCTGGTTTACCTTGTCCAACTTGGCTGTGATGGTGTTTGTTTTATCATTTTATATTTTATTTTGTTATGTTTGTTCTCTCTCTTATGTTATTATCTCTTAGAACACTGTTTTTGTTTTTTTCTAATAAGAATCAGAAAGGGAGTGGATCCAGATGGGAAGGTGGGTGGGGAGGATCTGGGAGGAATAAAAAGAGGAAAAGCTGTAATCTGCATATATTGTATGAAAATGGTCTATTTTTAATAAATGGGAAAAAATAAAATAAAAAGAACAGCTACTTAACAACAGGAGCCTTACTGGACAGCTTAATATCTTGTTTCAAGCTTTTTGTTTTTTAAACACAACTTTATAAAGCAAGAAGCTATCAATGTTCAATTTTATACAGTCTGTTCTACTATATTGCTTGTTTTAAAGAGTGAATTGGTTCCAATATAACTGAAATGTTATGTTTGTTCATAACACATTCATGTTCTGTAAAAACTGGTGAATGCAGAACCTGCACCCAGGCCACATGTGCCAAGTACCCATAAACAGAGCACCTACTCATAGGAAGTTTAACATGGCCCTCAGTTCACACTTCTGTGGCCAACACAAACTCATCCACGCCAGATGTTAGAATCCCCATCGAATTTCAGAAACATTTTCTTCCACCACTTTAAATAAATAAATAACACATTCACTTCTACAAGTTTACCTGAAACTTTCTTTAAATAAATTGCTAGGCCAAACACATGACACATGACTTTAATCCTAGTACTCAAGGAGCAGAAGCAGGTATGTCTCTGTAAATCTGCAGAAATGATTGCAGGACAACCATAAGCAAAGATCATATCCTATAAATATGAAATATAAATAAGTAAATGTAATTGCTAACTTACTGTACAATTTATCTTACTTATTAACAGACAAGAACAGCAAAGAAGCTCCCCATAAAATACCATAGGTATAACAATATACAGGACAAAGAAAGGGTATTGAAAGCTACAAGAGAAAACACACAATGATATACAAAGGAAAAGCCATTAGAATAACAGATGACACCTCAGTGGAACTTTACAAGCTCAAGAAGCTCTGAGCAAATACACTCTGAGCTCTAAAAGACCACAGATGCCAACCCAGACTACCTAACCCCACAACTCTGTGTGCTCCAATTGAAGAAGAAGAAAGCAAACTTTTTCAGATACAAGCAGGTTAAACGATTCATGTCTAGCAAATCAACCCTACAGAGAAAACTGGAAACAATACGCTGGACTGAACCGAGCATAAGCAGAGCCAAGAGACTCAGAGGAAACAAGCAAAGCTCTAATAGCTGGAGTATAGAGTGAAGCTACTAACACACACAACAAAAAGATCCGCACAGTGACTGCAATCACTATCACACCTTTCAGTAATAATTTTAAATATTAATGGCCTCGACTCCCCACTCAAAAGGCAGAGATTAACTGAATAGATTCACAAAAAAAGAGTTTTTTGCTTACAAAAGATACATCTTAACTTCCAGGATAGGTAATGAGAAAGCAAATGGAAGCAGGACACAAGCATGCAACACTATCCACATATCTGAGAACGCCAACCTCAACCTAAAGTTAATCTGAAGAGATACAGAAGGAAACTGCATTCTGATCAAGAGAACAATAAACCAAGAAGATGTTACAGTCCCAAACATATATCCCAAGAACTCTCATGAACCCAATCTCATAAAAAGCATAATACCAACAGAACTCCCACCCAATGTTAATTGGTGACTTTAATATCCACATTTTCTATGGAAAGGTCATCTACACAAATAAGCAGAGAAACATCAGAATTAGTTAACCTCATTCATTGAACAACCTTGAATATCTATTTTGACTTGGAAGAGGCTGAACTCTTGCCACACTTTGCAAAAAGTTAAAAATATGCCTTGAGATCATTTAAAACTATGTACTTAATCTGCTGTCCTAGTATGTGCTCAAACTGTTTAATTTTAACCCACCTTTAGGAAACCAATGTACCCAACCTTTCTATACCTTCAATTTCCCAAGTCATCAGCTTTTACAACCTAAGCTAAATGTCCATCTCTGAATCTTAAGTTATAGACTTTCCCATGCCACTGACCCAGAATAATGAATGTATGTATATATGTGTTGTGGTAATCATTTGATGAAAGCAGCCAACAGGGAATACTTTAAAAGCAGCCTTAAACAATAAATATCCAATAAATATTTCAAAGAAACATGTGGATATAATTTGGTAACAGCTGTGCGAAGTTCTGAGTGCTATTCTGGATCAGTTGGGGTCACTAAAGCACCTTATTCCCGAGTAAAAACTCTGTTAAAAATGTTTTTTAAAAATTAAATAAACAAAAGCATTCTTCATTCCTTTCCCATACTATGTTTTCTGTACTGGTCAATAAACACAGAGCAAAGCCCATTGTTAGAGACAGACAACATGCACAGGCAACAGAGAGGGAGACAGAGATCAGACACATGCAATAGACAGGCCACAGACAACAAAACTACAGACAGATAAAAAACACAGGGACAGATGGAAAATTCAAATGTAGGCTTGTTCTCAGTCTAAGCTACTCCAAAACGAAGTGTATTTTGTTCATTTCTTAATGCAAATCAATGTATACCTCAACAGATACCTACAGAATATTGTACCTAAACTCCAAAGAATTCACATTCTACTCAACAGTACACCCAAGTTTATCTAAAACAGGCCTCATTTTGGGACACAGTATAAATCTAAAAATATATGTATATAACATTGAAATAATTCCATGTATTCTCTTTGATCACAATGCAATAAAACTCAAAATCAAGAACAAAAGAATTTCTAGAAATTACACAAACTCATGGAGATTAAACAGCCCACCACTGAATGATGAATCGGTTAAAGGAGAAATAAAAAGAAAAATCCTGGAAATAAAAGAAAATAAAAATACAACATAGAAAGTCCCCTGGGACATATTAAAAGTGGGTGGGAACTTCATATCTCTTTAAGTGTCTGCATTAAAAAATTAGAAAAGGCACAAATAAATAGCATAATGGTGTATCTCAAGAGTTAAAAAAATCCAAATTCAGTAGATAGGAAAATAATAAAAACTAGGGCAGAGTTAATGAAACAAACACACACACAAAAAAAACATAATATAGAGAACCAATGAGTCTAAGACCTGGTTCTTTGAAAAATAAATGATTGCCAGTCCCTTAGCTGAATTAACCAAAAGAAAGAAAGACATAAATTAATAAAATTGGATGATAAATAAGGAAGCATTATAACAGACATCAAAAAATGCAGAAACTTTTAAGGGACTAGTTTAAAAACTCTACCTCAATTAAGCCTGAAAACCTAAAATAAAAGATGAGTTTCTGCCGGGCGTGGTGGCGCATGCCTTTAATCCCAGCACTCGGGAGGCAGAGGCAGGTGGATTTCTGAGTTCGAGGCCAGCCTGGTCTACAAAGTGAGTTCCAGGACAGCCAGGGCTAAAGAGAAACCCTGTCTCGAAAAACCAAAAAAAAAAAAAAAAAAAAAAAAAGATGAGTTTCTAGACACAGCTGAGCCAACAAAATTGAAATTGTTGAAGACATCAACAATGTAAAAGACCAATAAAAATAAAAAAACTAAAACAGTGTATCTTAGCCCTTCACACACCTTTAATCCCATACAATGAAGATAAAATTAGTTACTAAAAGAAAGCAGCCATGTTTGAAAATGATGTGGAATTGAGTGGCAGACAAAGTGAGGAATCAGAGAAAGATTTGACAGATATAATATGCCCAACTCTCAAAGAGAAGAGAGAGGAAAGGGCAGCTATTTAAGAGAGCAGTGCAGAGAAGGAAAGAGAGAAAAAGAGAGATAGGAGTAAAGAGGAAGTGAGGGAGAAAGAGAAAGAGGGAAGAAGAATGGAAGGAAGGAGTGAGGCAGTTTTATCAGGATTATACAGAAACAGGTTGCACAGAGTGAACAGACTCGACACAGGTGAAGACAGAATAACCCATCGAATGAGAATGTGCCAGAGATTAGAATGGATTGTCAAAGTTAGTAGGAGATCAAGTTACTTGCAGCAACCAACGTTAGTAAAGACCAAGCAGAGTAAAAAGTCAGAAGCTCAAAGAAAAGCCAGTTTGAATCAGTTACAGTGGAGAGAAGTTTTGAGCCAGAACAGCTGAGTTGAACCAGCTAGCCAGAATTCAGAACTGGGAAGGGGTGAGCTCATTCAGCAGTTAAGTCTCAGAGGCTGAAAACATTCTAGGCCTAAATAAGATTGTACAGAAGTTAGAAGCTTCTAGGACTAGGCATATGTTAGCAGACTGAGGCAGGAGAATAAAAAATACTTTTACACCTGTAGGACATTTTAATAATCAATGATTGATGTGGAAGGTCCTGGCTCATGGTAGGTGATGCCATCCCTAGGCTGGGAGTCCTGGATTCTCTAAGAAAGCAGACTGAGCAAACCATGAGGAGCAACATCCCTCCATGGCCTCTGCATCTGCTCCTACCTCTAACTAGGCTCCTGCCCTATTTGAATTCCTGTCCTGACTTCCTTCACTAATGGACTAAAATGTGCTAGTGTAAGCCAGATAAATCCTTTCCTTCCCAAGTTGGTATTGGTCATGCTGTTTGATCACAATGATGGCCCAAAGGCAAACTCCTAGAGAACAGAAAAAAACCCAAGCATCCTTGTGTTTGATAATGACTGTTAAAATACAAACCCAAAAGCAGTGATCCATGAGAAAAAAATTGATAACTTAGATTTCATAAAAATTAAAGCAAGTATTCCATGAGAAATACTACAAAGTAAATGAAAAGGCAAGCCACATATTAATAGAAAACGTATGCTAATATCCAAAAACTACAGAAAACATCAATCTAATTTTTGAATATGTAAAAGATAAGAAGACTGCAAAACCAAAATGATATGCAGATGGCAAGCAAGCCTATGAAGAATGTTCAGCATCATGCACCATTTGGAGACTGGAAATTAAAAGAAGAGAGATGCCATACTTCCATCCAACAGATGCTGAGAGGGAAATAGAGTGACAGAGATGTTCATTCGCTGCTGGATGGAACTGAATGGCAAACTGTCTACAAGACACTTTGGTAGTTTCAAACAAATCTGAACATGCTTTCACTTCATGACCAGCTGGTCATGCTACCTGGCAATTATCCAAATAAGTTGAACATGTTATACAATGTTATGGTTGCCATGAAACTTATTTAAAATGTTATAATAAACAAAAGCCTTTGGACAGTTCTCTGGAATTTTTATTTTTTAGATGTAAGCAAAGAATAGCATACTTCAACCCACACTAAGATATGAAAGAGCAGAATCCAGTCCTGTCTCTATTAATACTGATACTTCATAAATAATTCAATCCATAAATAAACCCTTCAGTTTAGAAACTGGGGCCACAAAGAACTCCAAAATGCACCAAATGCAATTACCCAATCCTTTCCAGAATCCCAACATCCCATCCCTTATCTACACACAGCCCCTAACCTTGTTCCCTGCTCAGTACCTAGTCCACTTCACAGCAAATCCTGGACCAAGGAAATCACATTTAAGTAAATATTAGCCATGAAATACAGGATACCCATGCTGTTTTCCACAAACCCAAGAAGGCTGGACAGAAAGGAGGGCACAAACAAGGATGCTTGAGCCTCACCTGGATGTGGGAATGGAATGGTTATGGAAGGCAGATGGAGGGAGGGAACTGGGTGGAAGAGGAGATTAGGAGAGGAGTGGGTGGGGACAAATAGGGAAGATAGCCAGATGGCCATGAGAATGAACAGAAATCCACAACTGTCAGGGGTGGGAGAAGGTAGGGGACATTTCCAGGAAGACACAGAGACCTGAGATGGGGGAGGTGCCCCCCCAAATCAATGAAGATGTCCTTACAATGACTCACAGCACTGGGATATGGAGCCTGGGAAAGCTACCTCTTATGGCCAAGGCAGGAACCCTGATGTAGGCACAGGGGATGGAGCAGACTGAAGAAATGACATGGCTAGATTTCTTAAGACTGGCTAATATCCCAATTTTGTTTAAAAAAAGAAATTAATGACCCAAATATCAGAAAGCAATTTTAAGAGAACAATACCCCATTCCCAAGTAGTGGAGTGGGTGTTTTTTGGTGATTCAAGTGGGTGAGTTGTTAATGATGTTGGTCAAGAAGGAAACAAAGTAAAAGAGGTTAGATTCAAGGATTTATTATTCTCTTTATTTTTTCTATCCTTCTTTCTCTCCTGTCTAATGTTAGCAGAAATGGGGGTGGGGGTGAAAGATGATGAAAAGAGAAAGGGGGACATAGGAATCTGAGATAAAAGAATATACTGAATATACTTTTAGACCAAAGAACATCAACAAGCCAAATATTTTACATTTGTATGGACTTTGTATATAGATACAAATTTAAGGTTACTTTTTGCTACAACATTTTGTGTGTGTGTGTGTGTGTGTGTGTGTGTGTGTGTGTGTGTGTGTGTGTGTGTGTGTGTGTAGGGTATGTACAGATTAAAAGACAACTTAAAAGCCCGGCGTGGTGGCGCACGCCTTTAATCCCAGCACTCCGGAGGCAGAGGCAGGCGGATTTCTGAGTTCGAGGCCAGCCTGGTCTAGAGAGTGAGTTCCAGGACAGCCAAGGCTACAGAGAAACCCTGTCTCGAAAAACAAAAAACAAAAAACAAAAAACAAAAAACAAAAAACAAAAAAAAGACAACTTAAAGAAGTAGGTTCTCTCCTTCTACCATGTAGGTCCCAGGGATGGAACGCAGCTAATTAGACTTGGAAGCTGTAACTGCAGCCTCTTCCACCAAGGACCCAATTCTCCATTAATTTCTTGGAGGCTCTTTATGTATGATTAAATGCCTAAGCCATAAGTTTGAGTTTGTTCTCCCATTAGCTGTACCTAAATCACTTTCGATCATAACTTGTATTACCAACCTAAAAAAAAAGATAACTTATTATCTTTTTAGATTTTAAAACATTTTCTTAAATCCTAAACAACTTAAGCTTAACTGTGAGATTCTAACTTTCTACTCTTCAATCTCATTAGAGAAGTAAGAAGGAATTAATACTACCAGAGTATGCAGGAAGTCCAGAGCAAGCAGCTTCCAAAACTATCCAAAGGACAGAGGTTGCTGGCTGCCTGGACCATCACCCAAGGGTTCTCTGAGTCCTTGGAGCATCATCGTCAGCCTTCTGGCCCAGCATATTTAACAGACTTTTTATGAAGCAGACATATTGAAGGACTTGCCTACCTTGTCCTTGCAGAGCTTGGCAGTTGCCTTCCCTGCATCCATTTGTCCCGTTTGGACAGAATACTGTTAAGAGTATAAGAAAAGGGCAGATCCCTGCCAAGACTCTAGCTTGCCACATGGAAGTGACTCCATATGAAGGCTCCTTAGTACTAATCATCTTTTTAGTAGAATGGGTCACACACACACACACACACAGGAGTTTAATTAAAAAACCAAGAAGATAATTTACATGTGACCTCCTCATAGTTCTATTGTTATCCAAAATTATCACAAGAAAACTTATAAATACAGAAAACCTGGCCTTCCCCATTCTCTGCTACTGTCTCAAGACATGACCACCGACACATAAAATTGTTTCTATGATAATGTGACACCAGCCATTTCCTCACCAGAGACCAAAGCAATAGCATTCACAGTCTTGAGTTTAAAATCCTCCAAATGTAAGCTAAATGAACCTTTCTTGCTATAAAGTTAGCTGTCTTCAGTGCTTGCTGGGGAAGTACTGTAGCACTGAATATATTTACCATAGTCTCTGCCCCTTGAATACTTGGTCTTGAATACGTGGAGCTTTTGGGGGATGCATGGGTTCTGTGTCCATGTTGGAGAGGAACATTGAGAGCTTAAAGTCTCTCTCTCTCTCTCTCTCTCTCTCTCTCTCTCTCTCTCTCTCTCTCTCTCTCTCTCTCTTTCCTTCATGCTAGAGGTTTTAAGATGTGAGAGATCTTCTCAGCTTGTTGCTCCAGCCACCCTACCTGATTTCTTCCAGCTACTATGACCATTTGCTGGCATGCTTCCCTGCTAAGATGGTAATGGAATCTTGTCTTGTCATATCTTATCTCATCTGGATTAATAAACTCAAATACACCCTACCTTTGATTTTATTGTTTTATTTTATCACAGCCATTGAAACACTTTGCTACACGATGGTGCTGCAACCATAAGCTCAAATAGACCATTTCTTCTATAAGCTTCTTTGGCTGTGGTGTGTTATCAAAGTAATAGAAAAATAACGAATACAAGAAGAAAACTAATATATCCTCCTAGCATCACGTTTTCTTAGAGTCCATGCTCTTTTGTAATATATAACTAGAAATCTAAAAAAGGACTTGGAAACTCTGGTAGTCATTAATTTTATTAAGTTCTTTTGTTTTTACTTCTGTTAAAAAAAAAAACACCAAAACTGATATGAATCCCTCTATTTTACTATACTACTAAAGTGCTACTTTCATAAATGCATACATTCATCTGTCAGAGGACCTTTTAAGGATCTGAAATGCTTTCTCAAGAGCTTCTTATGGAATCAACTAAATTTTTACCATAATGCCTTAATGTGCTTAGGAAATTACTCAGATAAATTGTAATATCAAGTAGCATAGGAACATGCAAATAAAATCTGACATGGTATCTGATAGCAGTAAGACTAAGTCACTACCAAAGGAAAAATGAGATTGGTAAAAATTGAATTTCATCCACAAGCTGGTTATCAAACATCCCTGCAGTAGGATCAACAACGGAATGTCTTCTTTCACATCATGGACTTTATCATTTAACAAGTTAGAGTTGCTTATAATTGTGAACAACTGCATCTGTCGGATAAAATTCCCACCATGCTTTAACAGGATCATACCACAACGATCACAGGTGTACTCCACAAATAAAGAAATCTGTTTTGTTTATTTCGATCCTATGTGAGGTTTGGTTGAATGGCAAAGAGTTGGCTGATATACTTAGATAGGAGCCAATGTGGAAGAGTGGAAAACAGACAGCCTCAGTCTACTACAAACCTTCCAAAAGGAACTAATATTCCCTAGCCTGCCTCTCTAGCTGAAAGGCCAGAGTCAGAAGGGAGGCCCTACATGACAACATTTGTGTCACTGGCTCTAGCATTCTCAAGGCTTCATAGGTGGTATTTTTCCACTAATGTCTCCACTAAGTGGTTCCATTTGGAACCGAAAACTGTTACCATCTGCAAAAGAAAAACATAAAGAACCTTCTTTGCTCCAAACACCTAAAAGGATTTCCATAAACAATAAAAACATAAAAGATTTCAAACAGTTGAAAACATTTTTTTTGCAAAAACTAAAACATATTGGAAAATTGGTACTGAATGAAGCTCCCAACAGCAGAGTAGCTATAACCAATGGAAAACAACCATGAAAGAAAAAAAATACAAGTAAAATGTCTACTTCAATATCCAACAGGGAGCATCTTTATAGACTGAGTTTCAGTTCAATCTTCTCTTCATGAAAAAGGAAACAAAGATGTCTACAACATAGGCAAGCAATAAGGCAATCAATAAGTTGTTTGTTTGGTTTTTTTTTTTAACTGCCAAGTCACATATTTTCTAAGAATGCTAAATTAAAATCACAGGTTATATATTTATTCAATGTCTTTACTAAATATTGACTATGAAATAAACATTTATTCAAGTATATTTATATTTATGTTTTAAAATATAGGTGTAAATATCATAGCTAGATAACAAAACAAGATGTTTCTTCAGCTTTGGAAACTGAGTCAATTCTGTCATCCTATCTCTGTCCAAGTGCCCTTTCATTAAATGTATCACCAGTTTGGTTCTCTGTCCTATTGCTATGATCAAATCTTCTGCCGAAAGCATCCATTTGTTGCTTTTGTTTTGGCTCATAGTTCAAGGTTCTATCTAGACTATCTTGGTAGGAAAGTCACAGCCATATGAGCCTGAGACGAGTGGCTACATTGTGTCTACTGTCAGGAAACAAAGGAATGACTTTGTTCACTGTCCTCTCCATGACTCACAGGGCCAAGCCCAGGCATATGTGTCACTTACTATTAGAATGAGTCTTCCCACCTTTATTAACAGTCAACATAATCCTTCAGTGGCAGGTCCAGAGGATAACCTAATCTAAAGCCTGAAAGCTTGCCTTCAGCATTACTCAGGTCCTTCAACCTAACAATCATCACAAAAGATCACAACCACATTGAACCCAGAACATACTCAGAACGAACATCGCAAAGTCACACTAAAGTCTTGTCTTTCAACACAGCAGCAGCATCAAGCCCTCTCTGTTGGTTACTTCCAATCGCATCTCACCGACTCCATCCCCAAAACTCAAGTCCTAAGCACGAGGAAATCAGTACTGGACCACAGGAGTCAGGATATGGCTCCCTCACCTTGATCAGTGCTGCTCCTCCCTCATGTGGCAGCCTGTGTTTCAAAGGCAGTCACTTCCTGCGGCATGCATCAGACTGCACTATTCTACAGCTTAAATTTCCTTCTGACTCCTTTCTCCAGCAGAAGAAACCTTGCTATCTGATTTGTCATTACATCTTTAACCCTCTATAGAAACATACAGGGAAAATTGAGGTGGGACAGGTTACAAATCTAAAATTTAAACAGAGCTGATAAAAAGGAATAGTGTATCTTCCAAAACACATCTCAGCGACATTAAAATCAGCTAATTATGCTTGTTTACACAGAGACAGAATGTGGCCTTGCATTTAACAGTACTGGCATCCTCTCTCATTCATAAAGCTAATCACAGTACCTCATAAAACCACCAAACACTTCAGGCACAACAGGACATTAAGAAGGATTTTTCTCCATTGCTCTTCCAGGAAAGTAAACCCACTTGTCTCATGTTTTGGTTTTTATTTGATTGCTTGGTTGCTTGGTTGGTTAGTTGCTTGGTTGGTTTTGCTTTACATAATTTTAAAACTTGCTTAATTAACCTTTAAAACTGGTTGCAAATCTCATCCTTTGAACAAAATATCTTTAAAATACACATAGCCACTATGGAGGCACATAAGAATGTCCTCTTTCTGAATACCCATGAATCAGTCTACATTATGTACCCTGCCTTATCTTAACAAACCATCCATGCTTCCCTCTGTCTTGAAATTCTTTTCTGAGGCATAGCCAAGGAGCTGTTTTATCTAGTGGAGGTCCTGAGGAGTGAGGGACATAACACCAAACCTCTCTCCCTTCTCTGGCTGCCATCCATCCAGTCGTAGCCTGGGACTGAGTCTCCAGGGAGATTAGTCAGAAACGCATCAAGAATCTACATTGTAGACTTAATTCTTGCCACAAGAGGTTCTAAAATCAGGATGTAAGAAACACTATAATGTCCCTACTCTTGGCTGAGGTCTCAGTCACATACTCTGTGTAAATTTTCTGGAGACACATAAACTTCAGAGTTATTACCCACTCATTAATTATGTAGTGATTTTTCTCTTCATATGGTTCCTGTGTATTCTTGATGGAGTAGAATCAATGACAGAGAGAAGTAGGGACCATCCAGTGTGAAGAGATGTATTGACTAGAAGCTGAGAATAAAGTTCCAAAAGCAGTCTACAATAACTGCTATCAATAGCTTTTTGAAAATCCATCAGTTACAGTATAGGGTTCACATCACTAGTGGGCACTGTTATTCTCAAACAATGTCATATCTACAAGAAATCTACAATCTCCAAAAAAAGTGTTCATAAACCTCAAATATTTAAACAGGAATATTTTGAAAACATATAAATAATAATAATAATAATAATAATAATAATAATAATAATAATAATATTTACTCTTTTCTTCAGACTAAACTGATTACCATTACAGCAGTTTAACCTGCTGTATCTTATCATATGTGAATATCTAGTGGACAGTAATGATTAATGATTCTGACAAGCCCAATCACCTTGGGCTTAAGAAAAATGTTTTCTTCACTGCTCCTCCAGTTAATGAATTTAGGAAAGTAAAAGAATGTTAAATTATAGGTGTCCTTACTGAAAGTCAGTGACTCTTCCATTGGAGCCACAGTTAAACACAGTGAAAACCTTCCACTTCTGTCTCCATTTTGTCTGTACTTCTCTTGACCTTGCATGGCCATGGAAATCACTGGGATGTCTGTCTACCTATCCTGTCTCTTTCCCATTTTACGCTAAAAGCATAGTGTCCTAAACCTGCAGTCATCTTAGATGACAAAAACAGACTACCCTAAGATGAAAATAAACAGCTATGTATGCTGTTGTGGATCATAGTGATGGATTGGGTTCTCTTGAGGATGACATGATTGACAGTTTAATGATTTATCACACCACTTTGCATGGCCTAGGCAGAGACCATGGTCCACAAATCCACACCGTGAGCAAGACTGCTTACCCGTGGGTACTTCGTACTACTGCTCTATTCTTCCTCTGTCTAAGTCTAAAGTTCCTATCAGTAAATGAACTCCTGTCACCTCTTTATAATCTTCTCTTACCAATGTGCTGATAAAATCTTCCTCTGCTTTTGCCATTACTCGTCTCTGTAATCGGTATCTGGGAATGAGAAGCCTGGCTACCTTGGTGGGACTGCTAGCAAGACGCAGGGTTTGTCCACCTCTGGCACCTACCTCAGTTTACAACAGGTAAAGCAGATTGCTTCTCAGTATTTTGTATTCCAACTTTGTTTTACAACTGAAGAGAAGAGGTGCTGTTTTAAAATCAAAGTTTAAAGTGTATTTGCTTTGTTTCTAATGTTCCTTGGGTTGACACATACTTTTTCTTTAAGTTTGATGATATGATAACAAAAAATGGATCTGAATCTAAGTAAAAGAGATTTTTTTCCTGTTAATAACACTAGAATCGGATATTTCATTAAAATCCAGTTTTTACTTGATTCTTAGAGAGTCTGAACATGAGTTCTTAATTGTCTATGAGAAGAACTTGTCCATGAGAATCACTGTCACCATAAACACAATACAAATATGAACTGGGAAAGAACTGTGCCTCAGGCTGTCTTGTTAGGACATTGTTTCCAGATACTATCACCAGCACCTGACTCATATGGAATAGCTACAATATGAGTAGGATTAGTCATCGAGGAACAGCACGGTAGTAAATAATGGAGAGATAGGCCATATTAGACATATTTTCAATAACAGGTTGATTTGACCCCCAGAGCAAGGTCTTCTTATCTCCTTTGAAAATAATTAAGAGTTCCAGGATGGACCCATTTGGAAGGCTAGTCATTCGTCATTCTCCTTTCTCTCTGCTCTTTCTGAATCCCGGTGTTGCCAACACTAAATGTGTAAAGGGGTCTACCAAGGATAACTGCGCACTATGAAGCAGCTTACTTACCATAATAATGGAGAGGACTAGAGCAGGGAGATAAGGAAATCTATGCACTCAAAAGGTGTTCTCTGTTTGTATTTTTGTTTGATTGCTTGTTTTGTTTTGTTTTTTAATATTCCCACAGAAGACTAACCACTGACAAACGTTATTCCCTATGCCAACAGCACAACTAGACAACGCAGAAACCAGCTGGCAATAAATGAACATCAGATGAAGGAAAGGAAAAGATGGGAGAGGAAAAGAATACATAAGAAGAAAGAGAAGGGAAGGGTCAGGGAAAGGAGGGAAGAGAAGGGAAAAGAGAAAAGACAAAAGAGAAGAGAGAAGAGAGGGGAGGGAAGGGGAAAGGTGGAGTTTGAATAGAGGTACCATCCATGCCTACATAATGCCAATCTCAGAAGCCATGTGTTATTCATCCCAGTGTAAAGTGTGGGACACCTCCATATAAGTTATTGGAGAGAAAGCCCCATGGGCCCACAAAAGAGCCTGCTGATAAAGACATATCCATGTTGGTTACAAAACACAGCAAGCAAGGCTGGAATTATCCTGGCAGCTTCCTTGCAGCTGGTTAGGCTTCATAGTGACAGCAGTTGCTGTGCTGGCTGTTAGGGAAAAGGCAGCAATGGTCTTTCTCAGCTCTGAACATAATATACTGTAATACCAACTTCCCAAACAAACCAGGCCTATTGATATAATAGTGGCATAACTGTTATGGGTATAACCAACTGACTTCTTATTGGATCAGTGTCCTGCTCCACAAGAAGTAATTCAATACCAGTACTATGGAGCTAGTCAAAGACTCAGATTTGGGGAAATTACATGCACTAGAGATGAAACTACTTCTTTTGTATACTGAATGAACATGTCAAGATATCTTCTAAATATTTAGGTTTATGCCCTACACTAATGAAGATCCCAGCCTCAATCAAACACACTTGTATTTGCAGTGAACAGCATTTAATGCAGAGATCTGTGGCTGTTCAATACAGCAAAAAAGAAATGACTACAGAATGTTCAGACTTATATGGGATATATAAATCAGTTCCCAGGGTATACCAGGAAAAGGGAGCAGAAAGAATATAGCCAATGGGAAATGGGCAATGAAATTCTGCCTTAGGGGTATGTCAAGGCTGAGGCAATCATGAATTCACAGCAGCTACAGTACATAGAGTTTGCACAAGATAGCCCATCAAAATTCAGTGATATATAGGAAAGAGGCTCATGGGCTCATGCTTATCTATCTAGGAGAGTTAATAGTTGGTAAAAGCTTTCAGGTGAGAGAAGTCATTGTGTGGGTGATATAACCACTGGCTACCTATTCCTTCTTTTGTGCATAGTTCCAAGACCCATTCCCACACAGGCAGCCGTGGGTAAAGATATGATGGTATGTAGTACAATCAATTGAAGCTTGTCCCTGACTAGCTTACAAATAAATGAGACTCAGACTATGGTTATTTTATTTGGCTTTGACAATTACTAAAGGGTCACACCTAATCTACTCCTGGAACTGCAGGACTGGCTACCTCCCCAGAGGTGTACCACAGATACTTGCTGTTTCTCTCGCAGCTTCCTCCCTCTCTAGTTCTTCCTTCTCCCTTCAGGTTCACTACTGCTAATCCCTCCAGCAATTGGCTATAGCCAATGTTATTTAATAATAGTTTTAAATCAAGGAGCAACGTTTGCACAACAAAAGCTTGTAAACACTAGAAGACACTCCTAGGCCAATACCTGGAAGTATAGAATTTAGCATTACAATACATAGCAACAGGCCAAACTTTAACAAAGATGGAAAGGGAACTTGGAGGAAGAAAGGAGAACACCTTTAGAAAAGGGAAAAATGAAGTTGAGGAACAAAAACTGTCAACAAATAAATTAATAATAATAAAGAGAGAAGGGAGGGAAAAGAAGGGAAAGAAAGGACATAGAGAGGTCTAAATACAGCAAACATCCCGGGAGAAGGGCCAAGCTTGAGACAGGTGGTTGTATCCTTTAGACCTTACAAACTATAACTCATTCAAAGCATTAATATTAGGTACAAAGTAAAATAAAGATAATATACCAGTCATCATGTGACTCTCACATCACCAAGCATAAAAATACATTAAGTTCTGTGAGTAGCAGAGTAAGAACTGTGGAGATGCTACTGTGTAAAACTAAAATAGTGAAGACATTGAAGGGCCATAGGAGCCAACGAACTGCTGCCAAAATACCATATATAAAGCAGAAACATGGCATACACTTAGAGAGAAGTCTAGGCTGACTCCATGACAGTCTTCAAATGGACAGTTCAGGACTGGGCAAGTCCAGGCAAGCCCAGGACTCAGAAGCTGCCCCACCACCTAGCCTGAGTCAAGGACAACAGCAACAGTTTCCAGACCTCAGGTTCCAACCTTCAAGCCCCAGGAATGTCCCTAGAGATGGAGTAAGGTGAAGGTCACCTACCACAGACTCTCCTAATATGATTTAAATTAGGCCTTTAAGCTGACTTGCCTGTCTCTCTATCTAGGTAATGGGAAACCCCAGGATGCTGGGCTTCTGCAGAACAAAACACTCTGTATTTACATACTATTTGAGTCCAGGGTGTCATTCTTCAGGAATCATGGACCCTTACATTAGCTTCTCAAAAATTTCTTTTCTGAGTAAAATTAGTCCTTATCTGCTTAAAAATGCCCTACCTGTATAAAGCATTGTTTTTATCACTAAAGTTTCTAAACAAAAAATATCAAAAGTCATTAGGAACTTGTTAGAAATTGTGCAGGGGGGGTGTAAGGGGGGTTGGGGAGGAAGGAGTTCATTTGTCACATTTAATTTCTGAAAACCTTATGGCAAAAGAATGAACTGCTGAGAAAATTAAGACCCTACAGAAACATGTTATAAGCCATAAAAACATTTTAGATTCATAAAAATAAGCAGTTAAAACAGCATGCTAAAATAAGACAGTATTAATAACATTTTCCACTTGAATTACAGTGTAGGCTGTTGCTAGGCTTTGCTCCCCACTCTTGTGTTGCAAAAACCTTTTGGAATCCTTTTTTCATTTAACTGCATACCTCTCCAACAGTGTCAGTAACAGTGGGATGCATATATGTATGTTTTGCTTGCAGACAACATGCTGTGATAAATTTATATGTCAGCCAGCTAAGTTGCCATACTAAGTGAATGAGCCAAATCCTAGCATGACATTCTGTACAATAAGTTCACTTTAAATCAAAGAGATTACTTAAAAGAGTGGAACTCGCATTTAACTTGTCCATTTTTTTTTTAAGAGAAGAATCTCAGATTTCCAAAAGCAGATCTGCCTAAAGACTACAGCATTAGCCTTCACCTGAGCTTCCAGCCTATGGACCCCACCTCTATGTTAGTCACTATTCTATTGCTGTGATATCACACAGTGATCAACCCAATTTGCAGAAGGAAGTGTTTAGCAGGGCTTTAAGTTCCAGAGGGAAAAGGGTCTATCATGGCCGGAAATGATGGCAGCAGATGGCAGACACGACACTGGAACAGCAAGCAGGGTGCAAAGAGAGTGAAGAGGAGATGGCATGTAGCTTTTAAAACCTCAAAGCCCACACCAAATGACACACTTCCTCCAGCAAGGAACCTACCCAAACAGTGGCACCAACTGGGGACCAAATATTCAAACATCTGGTCCTATGGGTGACATTCTCATCAAACCACGATGTCTACACATTTAGATACCATGACTGAATGATGTAAACTTTGAAATAAGCCTCTTTAAATATAATATGTTCTAAGCCAGCCTGAGATACAAGAGATCCTGTCCCAAAAGTAACCCTACAAAACAAAAACACATTTTCTGACTTATTACTTTCAAGCCATCTATACATGCCTCATGTCTTGCCCAGCTAATAGAATTCTTGCTGCTGGCATCTTCAAATACCCCTTTCAACTGTCTCCAAGACTCTGAATCCCTTGTCCTGATCTTCAGGCCCCTATTCTAACAACTAGAGGCCACAAAAGTACTTAAAACTAGAATGTGAAATCTGTATGATAAATAACACACACTCACATATGCAAATCCCACAGAAGAGAAATGTCATATGGTAAATACAGTTTACCACATCTTAATTACTAACATGTACATCCTAAACATTAAGTGCAGTTTAACTTTGAAGTTTGGGTTGAACAACTAATGTGAAGTTACTTCTATATGATTAGAACCGTAATAGAGAATAAAGGCTAAAAGTTAAGTGCAATTTTATTTACAAAAATGCAATTTTAAATTCAACTGCAAGTTTACTTTGAAATCTAAACCATAAACACTGAAAACATCATTTCCTATGACACTATTTAAATTTCGGAGTTCTCAAAGAATTGTATGACAGACAATTCCTCAGTCTAATATTTTTTAATGCTGAACTACAAAATGAAGACATTCCAAGTCAGGAAAAATGGCTCCACAGCAAAATGCCAAGGCTGCTCTGCCACAGGTCAGGCAGGAGGATTTCATACTCTCTTCTGGACTCAATATCCACCTTCAATTAAATGTACACACACACACACACACACACACACACACACACACAATTTTAAAACATAAATATTTAAAAATAGTAAGATTTTTCAGTACCTAAGATGAGACTGGAGCTAGTACTGATTCAATGGCCTTACACCCTCAGTATCAAGGGGGAGCACACTCCTCCTGTGTAATAGGGCACCCTTACCTCCCACATCAGTCTGTAGTCCATATTTTCATCCAAGTCTTCAGGCATTCGCTTCTCCCCAGCAAAGGGTCCAAATTTTTCACCCTGTATAGCAATGATTACATTGAAAAAGAATCAATGCAATAATCAGCTATGAAATTAAACCAGTTCATCTTTTTGTAATTTTTTTATCCACATCTTCATTTTTAAATATTAATTATTTAATATGAGCTACAATAGTAACACAAAATGTTTCCATATTTTTTAAAGTACAGCTTAATCTGTTTCAGTCTAGAAGCTTCAACCCACAACACAGAAGCCAACATAAAAGGGTTAAACTGCTCCACTTTCAAATTCTGACAAGTTCTGAAGACTGTGTCCTCTGTTTCCATCTTCCTCACAACCTCTGGCAGGGACCCCAAAATGAAAAGCACAAGTTATGGCTGACTTGAGAGACAAGCCCACCAGCCAGAACATCACCTGGTTCCCATAAAAATCCTAAATTCATCCCTATTTGCACAAGAAAGAAGTATGCTTACCAGTTTCAGAAGAAGGCTATTCATAAATATGATTTAAAACTGCCTGCCAATCTTTCCAGCAGCCTCATGCTCATTCTTTTTTTTTCTCATTCTTGATCTATGCGAATCTCAAAACGTGCGCTTTGAAGCCCACTACATGAGAATCACTGGGGTTGTCATTTCAAAAACTGAATCTTAGATTTCATTAAAATTGATATCTGGAAATGAAGGTGGGGGGTGCAAAATTCTAACAAGGACTCTGTGGAGACCCAAGTTCCTATAAACCAAAAGGAAAAGATCACATGGATATAGATATGCATTCCTGATCTGTCCACTGTGAGGTGTAGACTCTGTGTCTATCAACTGTGAGGTGTAGACTGTTGGAAGATTCTGCTATTAAAGTCATAGTCTGTCATGTCTGGACAGCACCCACAAGTTCAGCACAAAATGGAGCACTTTCCCAACAGAGCTTCCTCTTCTCTGCCTGACCTTATCTGGGGAGCCTAACCTGAGGTATGTCAGATAGTCCTTGGAGAATTTACTGGTTCATCCTCCTTTTCTGCTTGGCAAACACCTGGAGTACCTCTCCATGCAAATGAGGCATTCCCAGTACCTTAAGCCTCAGCCACTGTATATTTACCATAAGAGAAATCCCTTCCCACTCTCTAAGGTTTATACAGCCCTTATTTACCCTAGTAAAGATCACAAAATGAAGTCTACTCCCCCCATACCCAACTCCCACACTCCCACTCCCCCATTCCCCCACTCCCAGCCAGACAGGACTGAGATCCTGCTGACTAGTCCGTTGTTCCACACTTTGCTTCATCCTTTCATGCCAAGTGTGCAGCCAGGACACCCTGCAAGAGGAAGCAGCCGAACACAGAACCAGATAGACTCTGCTGTGCCAGCCGTGAAGAATGGTATCTAAAGGTGTGGGGACTTTTAAGGCCATATTTAATAGTACGGGACACTTCTATTTGTTCATGTGTGTGAATGTGTCTTGAGGTGTGGCTTCATGTACCCCAGGCTAGCCTACTACTCAAAATATCTGTTAGTGGTGGGGGAGGGGTGGTGGGGGAGTTGTGGCAGTGTTGAGATGTGGTCTCATTCCAGACAGGCCTCCAATTCCACGTTTGTTTGTTTGTTTGTGTTTTGTCTGTGGTCTTGCATGCCCCAGGCTGGCCTCCAAACCCACATATAGCTGAAGATGGCACTGAGCTGCCGAGATTCTCACCCTCTTACACTCCTGTGGTGGAGTTACACACGTGGCCTTCCAAATCCAATTTTAGACAGTAGAGGGGACTGAAACCAGGCTTTTATCCATGGTACACCCCAAGCCCTGGAGCTGTTTCAAAAAAGAGCCTGAGGAGACATCATTAGTGGGTCCCATTTACCAGAAATTCTGTGGAATCGTATGCAGTGAGCCAGCAGTCACTCGTGCTATGGAATCCTTCCTTCTAATCTATCTGTAAATATTTTCCAGGAGAATCTTCCCTTTGTGTGGGAGTAGAGATATATAAAAGGATCAAAACCTAAGAGGGGATTATTGATTTACTTTGCTACTGGGAAAATAACTCTACTCAATGTCTAAAGGAAATTAAAATAATTTAAGAATTATTTAATAATCACTTAAAACTGCTAGGAATATTAAATTTTAACATAGCTAAAAAGAACTACAAATGATAAATTAAGCCGTGCAACTTCCACATGAAGAAGACACATCCTGGAGAGTCACAAATGGTGCAGAGCCAAGATTGTTCCTTTATCACTTGTAAAGTTTCATTCACTTATTAATGTTACACACGTACATGCACAGCACAAGACGCAAGTGATGGCCAGAGGACTACTTTCCTCCCCCCATGGGGGTCCTGAGGCTTGAACACATTCTGAATTACCTAAACAAGGCTGAGGAAACTGAGGGTTGCTGACTGCAACCATGCAAAGGCCTTAATCTGATCTTTAGAAAACATGTTTTGGAGTCATGGAAGTCTGAGCATTCCTTCATGCTGAAATAAGAGGGTACTCCACCTCATGCACCCTTCAGACAGAAACACAGCTCCAGAGTCAGACAGACACACAGCTCCAGAGGTGTACTTCTCAAAAACCAACCATCCCTCTGACCAAGAATGGTGGTCCATGTCTGTCATCTCAGCCATGGCTCTCAGGAGGCAGAGGAAGGAGGAATACCACAGGTTCAAGTCCAACCTGGTAAACTCACTGAGCCAAAAACCAACGGGACTACATAGAGAGATTATATCTTAAGAAGAGAACAAACCAGTATTTCAAAACAGGCACATAAAAGCTGCGTAAGAAATGAGACATGTGGGAGGGAATTACTACCTTCAGAACCATGGCAAGGACTCTGCGAGGTCCTTAGTAGAAGCTCCCGTAGGGACAAGTATGATAACGGAGTCCTGGCATTTGAAAAGCCTAATTATACTCGTCAGCTAACAAAGACCAGAGGTACTGGTAGACAGCCCATCACTGGCTGCTTCATCATGTCTCAGACAGAACCTTGACAAACAGAAAGACCAAAGCCAGCCCGCCTGCAAGGCTCTACTGTTCTCAGAGCAGATATTCAGTACTCAGAATTGTTGAGTTGAAGAAAACAAGGCAATATCAATCTGAAAACAGATAGAAAAATAAGGTGCTTTCATAACAAATTTTAGCATTTGTTATTTGTGAATATGTTCAACATTCAGATCCCTCTACCATGTATTTAACCTTTATCAGATTTTGCAAAAGGCAATGTGATCTCAAGTCCCCAGAAAAACAAAAGCCAAACCTTTATTAGTATTTCTACAAGGCTGAAAGACTGATTAGAACTTCTTGATTATGGAGAGTGGGAGTGTTATGGATCCAGAGACTAATTATCTTGCACTGTCTTCAGCTTCCTCAAAAAGCACACCTTGCCCACTTAGTGTCTGACTTAGCATCGTCAGGATGATCAGGTGAAACCTGTTGGGATGTATTAACTCTGCAGACCACTAGTTTCCACTAGCCCAGAACATAAATGCCATTAGATAGCATCTGAGTCTATAGCAAAGAGCTCTCCACTTTGCTGTAACTGGCTCACCCAGTGTTCCCACAAATGAATTTGAAAACCTTCTTGGCTTATGCCTTTATTCTACTCTATGACTCCCAAAACTTCATCACACTCTTTCAGCAATGGAATGCACATACTATGTTGGACAACCTGAATCTGCTCCTGAAAGCTCTCGACCTATATCAGTGCCACAGATTCACGCATGCCAAGCACTCAGTTCCTCTCAGCACACACTCTCAGTAGCTCAGGCCCAGGCACACCAATGAGAATATACTCTCAGTGCCACAGATACACACACGCCAATCAATTAATTCCTCTCCAGGCAGATCCTCTCAGTGCCAGAATCCACATATGCCAATCAACAAGCCAGTCTCAACAAAAACTCCAAGTGGCACAGGTCCACACATACCAATCAGAACGTAATCTCTGTGCCACAGATAAACACACACCAATCAATCAGTCTTCCTCATCATCGTGAGTCCCCACACACCGATTTCTTCCTCTTCTTGGTACAAGAGAAAAGAAATAAAGCAAATTATTAATTCAATTATGGACACAAGACTAAAGCGCGAATAAGAACCCAAATAAATACACTAGGATGGGAAAAGACAGACACCTCAGGATATAGGATGCTGAAATTCTGTCTCAGTAATTAGTAATCGCTGAAATTAGATTTGCAATGCCCTCCATGTGTTCTCATGACAAAGAGACTTTGTTGCCAGTATGAAGAAGAAGAAGAAGAAGAAGGAGGAGGAGGAGGAGGAGGAGGAAGAGGAGGAGGAGAAGAAGATGAAGAAAGATGGTACCTAGTGAAAGGTCTTTGCATCACAATGGGGTGTAACCTCGTAGATCCCTCCCTTTGGCAACCTGGTCATGTGGCCTGCAATATGTCTTGTGGTTATGGCCCCAGAAGGAAGCCAACTGACAGTGACTGGTCTCTTTAAAACTGTCCATTCAAACTACCCTTTGCACAAGCACCCCAGTGAGTACATAGTGATGATTATTAGATTAGATAAGCTAGCTGTGTGAGCTGCAAGATTATGAAATTGTAGAGCACCAACTCTGAACTGTTCACCTTATTTAGAGTAGAAACACAGCAGATATTTACAACAAACCATGGATCTGCTGGATTTGCCTTTAGCTGGAGACTGCACTCCACTGACTCACTGGGAACAGTCTCCTCAGGCAGGGCTCTATGGACTCCCCAGTTTTCCAACCTTTGTTCACTGCTGTCCCCAATATACAAACAGCATTTTCTTAAAATTAATTTTTTTAACTTCCTGTGCAGCCTAACTTAAATAGAGAAGCCTTTACATCATTCATGACTTTAAATCTGGTTGGAAGTTTACTTCGAAAAGGAAACTTAGGGGCGCAAAACTCACAATGACATAAGTGTTTTTCCTTTGTGTTGAATCCCACAAAATTGCTGACATCTGACCATTTTCAACCTACAAAACAATCAATTTGCACACAACTCTTTACAAATGAGTTAAGCAACTGTGTGTTGGTTTACTAAACATCTACAGCTAGTAATTAATAATATGAAGGCAATTCTTATATTTCAAGCAGTTGTCTTAAAGCCTTCAGAACAGACTTGATCATTGTTGGCTTTAGTTTTCAAAATAAAAGGCCTATAGATCTCATTGAGAGCAGAAACGGTGTTGCTCTACCATTTTCTTCTTGTTTTTTCCCGTGTTAGAGATGTCTCCTTTAGAACATGACTATGTCTCACTGTTAAGGTACTGTGCATAAATATGCTCTTTTACTATAATTAGTTCTCCTCCAAGTAAATGTATTTCCAAAGTGTTTAATGTGAAGATCTTTTCTCCTTGCTGTGAATGTTAAGGCAGAGTCTAATTGCCTGTCTATATCAATTCACCTTAATTTTATAACTTTGACCTTGTTATGAATCTTAATGTGACCAGGTAAAAATATGCATTTATCCTGATGAGAGAACTAATAACCTGAATGGAAACATCACGTGGGAATACCTCAGAAGTCCTTAAATTAGGCCAACTACGAAATATATGCAGTGCGTTTGCTGTTTCTCCCCACCTGGAATGTAGGCGTGGCTACTAGCCACAGTTGCTATGGCAGGCATCAGTGAAGAAATGCAATGGTGCCCAGTGTACAGGGGAATGCCAGGGCACAGGGAGGGTAGAGGGAACTTTCGGGATAGCATTTGAAATGTAAATTAAGAAAATATCTAATAAAAATTTTTGAAAAAAAATACATGGAAAAGAAGCAGTAGAGAGTTAGGAAGAACGAGGCAAGAGGGAGAATGGGAGAGAGAGAGAATAGATACAAGCATATACAAATATACAGGCAGGCAGACATGGATAGGTAGACATGGGCATAAATATACAGAGAGATATACCAGAAAGCAACATATTTCCTCCCCAACCTACTTTTTTAGATACCCGATTTTCTCAGCAAACAACTGTTACTAGCATCTGTGAGAAACTGCATAACAGTAAGGTCTAGAGACAGAAAGAACCAGCATGAAGATAATGAACAGGAAGAGGGATAGTAGGAAGGCCTGAGCCAGTCACTGAAAACTAGAGAGTTAGGAAAAGAACTTCAAAGCCAGAAATGGGTAAGGCATTGGCCCTTGACGTGCAGAAAGTGCATGAAGCCCAGAGAGTTGACTAATCCACTTAGCAACCTACTGTTACCTGCAGGATTGACTTGGCCACAAAAATGGCCTAAATGAAGTCTCCCCATACACACCAGAGAGAGTGAAATCAAAGTGAAAAATGAACCCCAACTCAGTGGGGTTGAAAAGAAAAAGACAAACTCCTTTGGCAGATGGAATACTTGATTGTAAGAATACCAAGGGCTGGGGATACAGATAGTGATAGACCCAATCTTTGCACAGCACAGCACAGCAAACAAACAAACAAAAAAACCAACTATAATTAAACAAGAATGCATGAATTGTCTAATGGAACTTAGAGACATCAAAATACAACAACTCAGAAGATTTTTTATTTTTTTAATTAATTTTCTAATTAAGAATGTATATGGGTTTGTGGTATAGGAACATATATGTATGCACTTTCCCTCCACTTTGTGTGTAGGTATACCTATGTAAGACTACACATGTGTGTCCATGTCTGTGAAGATCAGAGGTTGACAACACTTTACCTCATATTTACTTAGGGTTCCTTAGCAAACTCAGAGCTCACCAATTTGTCTAGTGCAGCAAGCTGCTTGCTCGATCCATCCGCTACACCCATCTCCTGAACTCTGGATTAGAGGTAAGCTGCAAAGCTCCCAGCTATTTTAGGTTGACCCTGGAAATCTAAAATCGACTTCTCTAGCATTTTATCCACTCAGTCATCTCCCCATCACCATTAATGAAAAATTTTAATAATTAAAAAAGATAACTTCACAGTGTATATTTTTAGAAAATTTATTGAAACACAGGAAGAAACAAGAATCAAATTATAACCATATCTCAAAGGAAAACAAAGAGACAAGAATGAGATTTATGGAGAATAGATGAAGGACAGCTCCAACCTAGATAGTTCAAGGGATGTTAAAAAATAGGTTGAAAGACAGTAATTTGGAAGATGGCTTTCTAAAGCTGAAGATAAAGCTGCCTCTGTAGATCAAATGGTCTCATTCATTCCCAGACGGACTAACATGCCAGGTAATCTCGGGTACTCAATTTGTGTCAGGTGACCTTGGAATCACTCATAGCTACATTACGTAACATTAAGTTACTTTCATACTAGGTGACATCAGAATCACTCACTCTTGGTGACTTAAGTTTAGGAAAGTAAAAATCAGTAGGGAAAGACAAGGGTCAAGAGAAGACAAAGGAGATGAGTGTAATCAAAGCATATGACATCCATGCATGAAAATACCACAATAAAACCCAGTATTTTACACAGTTAACATGGCCTAGTTAAAAAAATAAATAAAAAAAAAACACTGCTAAAATAATTATAGTAACAAGAGCCAATGTAGATAAACTAGAGAAATTATTCACACTAATTCTGAATGAGAAATGTCCCATTTTAAAGATAAATAATAATATATTATCATATATTATTTTGTTGTTTCTATACATTTATATATTATATATTGTATACATTTATATTTTATATATTCTCATATATTGCATATTTATATATATTATAAAAATAATACAATAAAATAACCTTTGTATTTGAGTGCATTTACAAACTTAACATTTTATGATTACAGAGAAAATGCCTTTTCTATAAGAGTATAAGCCAACCAACTATTCTTAATCTGGTCTATGAAACAAGTTTTCTGGATTCCAGAGTTCAGGGGAGGGTATTCTATAGCTATAGATATACAGACAGATAGATATATAAATGTGTGCTAAATAGAGAATTCATGTTTCATAAGCACTTTACACAGTCAGAAGGTGACTTCATACATTCAGAACTGTGGTCCCAACTCATACATGGAATGACCTGAGTTCCAATCTAATGAACCCCCTCAGTGTGGATAGACCTAGGTGACAGTTCTGTGTCACCTAGGAAGCAGGGTTTTGCTGTATGGCTTCAGTAAGACCTGAGGAAAGCTCCACAATTGCTGTCATTCATCCTCTGTCTCCTAACACGAATAGCTCCTAACAATTGCAATAGCTTCATAAATGTTTCATTAGCCAAGCTATATTAAATTATAAACAAATTAATTATTGGTAGCTGTTATCAACACAGAAGCAAAATACCAAGTTTCAATGAAAACATCAGTTTAAATGGATCTTTGATGTATCTTTAAAAGTCTGTAAGCACAGGAGGAAACATAAGGCCTCACTGGGTCCCCATGGTGACACCTGACTGTATAAACAGGGGGACAGTGTCATTGCAGTGATTCTATTTCCAGATTAGTGACTTACCATCAGCCACCAGAAAATGTAATAAACATCTACTGGCAGAGTTTCAGCCCTAAGATAAAAATCCATTTAGAGGGGTCACCTTCAACAGTAATCAGCAAAACACATTAGTACACAAATTCAGGTCTTCCAGTATTAACATGGTAATCTTTCCTCTGCTTGCTTTTCTCTTTGAGGTTTTGTGTTTGTTTGTTTGTTTGTTTGTTTGTTTGGCTGGCTGGTTGGTTTATTTTGTTTTAATCATATATTTTCCTTCAAACTTCACACTTTCAACTTACCTTTACATTTTTCTTCTATTTTTTACAAACTGGGCATTAAACTTATTTTCATTAACAGTTTTTCATGAGCAGTGTCTCCTTGGTCTGAGAGACAGGGAGTTGACAGTTGATAGTGGGGAAGGCACGGGAACTTTAGAGGCAGCTATAAATCTCTGGTGTGGCCACCCACACCATGATAATGTGTGGAATAGATCACCTATGATGTTCTTTAAAATGTCATTATTTGTAGCCTATTAAATCCTAGTGTTTCTTACATTTGGTCCAAACCACACTTTCTCTTCCCCTTGTTAAAGGCGCACAGCCAGGCTTTAATGCAGGACTGTTACCTTGTTAAACAATCATGTGTCAGTGCTTCCTGCAAACAAAGTAAAGCATAGCCCATACATGATGAGCAAGGGTGCATGTTTACAGGACCAGGACATGGTGAAATGTCACTCAAATTTCTCTTTATACAATGGTCCAGACTATCTAGATTCAGTTCCAGGGCCCCACTGAAGGAAATGCTTCACAAAGGGGTGGGTCTAGAGAAATAAGGGGTGCCTTCAGAAAAGGTATCCCAAACAACCTATAGAAAGTACAGATATGGAGTTTCTTGGGCTGCTCGGAAGATTTCCCCAAGCCCATTCTGGATTCTAGTGTCTGAATTTTAAAATCAACAAAGAACTTGAATCTCAATCACTTCGTAAAACAGATGAATTATATAAGCACACCTGCTATAAAAGTATGCTATAACATCTGTTGTTGGCAACACATGGTCTAAAGTGGTAAATCTCACAATCTGCTTAGAAAAGCATGAGGATTTTTTAATTGAGGTCCTTAACATAGCTCCAATCACAGCTGTTGTCGTCTCAGACCTCTTGAAATATAGTCAGGAAATATTTACATGGGTGACTTGGAAAATAACTAAAAGATGAGATATGGTGAAATAGGTAAGGCATGTAAGAACACTCAGCTTCATCTCACAAGTCATTTAAAATCTGCTGTGTGGCTTCAGCTTTGTCCTTGGCGTACAGGGGAGGAAAAAGCTGAGGTACAGGCATCAGTGAAGCTCTCTGTGAGCGTGTGATTGAATATCTTGGAATAATAACTCTGCCAAAAACAGTCTGGGTTTCTGTAAGCCATACTGTGCGTGGTCATCATGCTGGATGTTATCTGGGTGAAAATCTGTTGGTATGTTTAAGGGATAGCAGCAGAAGATGAATGCCTACCAATGCTGCAGTAGGATGGCTCAAGATGCTTCAGCCCACACCAAGGAGTCCTCCCAGCACAAGGACATGAAAAGGTCAAAGAGAATGCACTGCTCAACTACCAACAATGGTCTGAGTAAAGCAAAAGGATTATGCTGTAACTCTTACTTTTGAACAGCTATCTGGTGTCCTACTATTTGTGAGCACAAAATGATTCTTAATCATAGTTACACCAGAAACCTTCAGGGAAAAGTCCGTTTAGGAGTTTTTCATGCTGTAAGACCTAAGCAGAAGCATATGTCAATGGGACATGGGAGTCATTTGATGATGGTGGTATTTGGCTTTGCAACACTGCTGATTTTGACATTTCGTCATTTGGCAATATCTATCTAACTCATCACTAACTGGAATGAAGTATTAACTCCTGTGCTTTGTTTTTCTGCATTTAATATGTGGGTTTTTGTTGTTGTTGTTTTGTTTTGTTTTTTTACCACTTGCGCTATGGAAACTTCTTGCAGCTCATGTTGCGAGCTCAGAGCTAAGTTCACACACTACCGTCTGAACCTCTGCTTTCCTAAGTATCTGCTAACAGGGCAAAGCCAAAACAGCGAGGAGAGGCCGGGAACGTGTCAGGGGCAAGGTTCATAAAGCATGTTGTTCCATAACAGAATGTCCTAGAAAGAGCATAGGTTTTCCATTGAGAAACCATGGGTTTGAAGCTTAATTCATTAGCTCGGCAGGTTAACTGCAGCATTCCTCTGCTCACCTCTTAAATGATAACTAAAAGTCGGTTCCACAGAGTACTGAGGGGTAAAGTCAAATGATATATATGGACAAAGTACCAAGCATTGACCCTGCTCTGTGAACCTTGGATCTGCTTACTCTAGATGCTTCTGCCCTACCTCCTCTATTTCGTTTCAAGTCTTCTAACCCACAATAGCTCAAGCCACCATGTTCTAAAGTTATAACTTAAGATTTGGAGCGCTCTGGTTTCCTGTCTTCTACATCTCTCCAATGAACAACCAACATCTGTAGTGCGTCATCTCACAGACAGGGAAACCTGCGCTTAACTTAATCCCATGCCTGTGCAGTTCTGGAAGGTGATCCAATGCCAGGATAAAATTCAAAAACGCAAAGAAAAGAGGCCGACGATTCAGATACCACCCCCAGGATGGCAATGGGGAAGGCCTGCTTCTGCGGCTCCCGGGCCTGCACTGGGCTGCAAGCTGCCAGGGCCCATCTGCACAAGAAGTGAGGGGTAGGAGCAGGCTGCCAACTGTTCAGAATTCAGGAGCCGCCCGGCGCTGGGCTGGGGGAGACTGCAGCCCACGGGAGCCTCTCGCCACAGCCGCGGAGGACAGCCGGGACACCCGCTCCCTACAGGCCCGCTCTCCCCGCAGGCCCTGGGACGTGGCGCGGCCTGGGCGGGCCGCTCACCCACCTTGCGCACGCGGCGGGCCGTGTAGAGCCCCATCCCGTCCTGGACCCGGGACGACTTCAGGGCGAACCTGTCTGGTACGTACATGCCCAGCATCCTCCGTGGCTCGGCCGCGCTCCGGAGGCGCCGCACGTGGAGATGGGGTGCGGGCCAGGGGCGGCCGGGAGGAGGAAATGAGCTCGGCTCCCAGAATCCCCACCTCCCTCCTCGGCTCCCCGCGGCCAGGCCCCTCCTCGGCCGCCGGGGAAGGCGCGGCCGGAGCGGTGGGGAGCCCAGGCCACCGGGCTGCGCTGATTGGCCCAAAGTTTGTGGCTCCGGCTGGAAGCCTCAAACCCCAGGCCCTGGAGCCTGCAGCTCCGAGATGAGGATGAACCTGTAGCCACATCGACCCTCCTCACCATCTCTGCATTCGGCAGAGGTTCCCGTGTCTCCTCAGATGCAGAATGAAATGGGCCTCGGCATTTCCAAAACAGCCTTTTGCTAACCACTGCGGAGACCAACCCAGAAAGTCTGGTAAAACTTTGAGTCTTACTGGCTGTGTGTTCCAGGGTTGAACTAAAGAGAGGCCAAAGAGTCTACTCTATTTCAAGATGAGAATTGGATGTAAGTATTTAAGTAATATGGTGAGGAGCCTTCTGGAAAGTGATTATTACTTTTCAAGGTTTGTGACTATCAAGTCCTATTACCCAGATTTGTTCATGTCAGACCCTGGGGACCTTGCATTCCATTCAACAAGACTGGGCTACCAGTTCTTAATAGACCAGTTATCCTGGTTAGGTTTTTTTTGTTAACTTGACACAAGCTGGAGTCCTCTGGGAAGCTGGAATTTAAATTGAGAAAATGTCCCCATCAGATTGCTCTGTAGGAAGTCTGTGGGACATTTTCTGGGTTAATGATTGGAGGGGAGGGCCTAGCATATTGTAGATGGTGACATCCCTGGATCACGTGGTCCTAGGTTGTCTTTTTAAAAGGGAAGCTAAACAAGCCATAGGGAGCAAGCAGTGTTTTATTCTGGTCCCTGCTTCCAAGCTCCTGCCTTGAGCTCTTGGCCCTGGCATTTTTCAATGATGGACCAAGATGGGAAACATAAGCCTCTTCCCCTGTCCCCTCCCCCCAAAATTCTTTTCCTTCCCATGTTCTAGAATGTTTTATCACAGAAAATAGAAAGCAGAGTAGAAAGCAGAGTAGCTGTTAAAAGGACAGTAATGTGGTCCTTGGTAATATCTCACCAAAACTCATGTGTTGAATACTTTTGGGAAGTGATTGCATAAGGAATGTTCTAGCTTAGTCAATGGATTCATCCATAGACATATTCATCATCCAATGGTACTGTTGGAAGCTGGTAGAACTTAAATGGTAGAGCCTGATAGGACAAAGTAAGTCATTAAATGGGCGTTCTCTTAAAGGACATTAAGGGCCCTCTTCATCTTTCTCTGATTCCTGGATGCCAAGGTGAGCAGCTTTTCTCTACCTTTACACCAACATGCCTCTGTGTTGCCATGTGACATGAAACTGATGAAGCCAGGAAACCTCAGAGCCCATGAAACAAAATACATCTTGCTTCTCTTTGTTGCGTGTCTCTAGTGTTTCCTTTCCAAGCTAGCTAACACATCAGGATAAACACTAAGTTGGTTATACTGTGGTCAGTTGTTCAAGTCAATTCATTCAACTGTGTTCAACAGAAGACAAAACACTGCTTTCTCCAGAAGGATCTATAAAATAAAACCGAGCAGATATGTGTCCTGTTTATACCTACAGTCTAGTTCACTTAGAAATTCAAAACCTGCAGAAGTGGTGTGACTTGAAAGCATTTGTAATTAACCAAAAAGGCTGGACTAATATTCTTACACAGATTTCCCCTTTTCTACTATAAAACAAAAGAGTGACTTGAGCTCAAATTTCTTTTAAAAGGGTGCTACCTTACCCAACTGTATTGACTCAAACATGACTGATACAACTTTCAGAGCTGTTTTGACTCGCAGGTTCAGTTTGGTCAGTTATGGAGAGAAGGTCCTATAGATTCAATCAGTTCACATAATGATAGTTCTGTAAACAGCAAGACAATGGGCAACGTGGACTAATACAACCAACAGGACCCCCCCCCAAGGCCTACTAACCACAGCATGTGTCAGCTTCCGAATTTATAGAGCTTCCCAAAAGAGCACCCCATTTTCAGAGAAAGCACTCCAATTATGAAAAGATGGGGTTTATTGTATATTCAAACCATAAAAAAGATAATTCTGAAGAAGTATGCAGTTTTCCAGAACCATCTCAAGCCATGTAGATATGATATAGTAATATCTCACTGGTTACTTAATGCAGAGGCAAGACCAACTTACCAACAGAGGAAAAAGTTTCAATTTTCCTACTGTCTGAAAGCTTATGGGCTGAAGCAATGGTGCTACCAACAAGATATTATCAAGATGCAATAGTGGCACTTGTATTATAGGTACAACCAACAGCTGCCTGATTAGACCTAAAGTCCACTGAATTGGAGAGAAATCATGCCTGAGATATCAAGCCCTAGAGAAAAGCCTACTACTACCATATTTCTAAAGTAAGATGGTTTCCAATTGCAGTCTGCAAAATACGCAACCCTATACCCATGGGTATGTTCAGCTACCACATCAGAAAGAAGCTTCTTTCTGCAGCAGATAAAGAGTATCAGAGACATCCACAGCTTGTCAAAGTGCAGAGAATAATGACCATTGGATGCAAAACTCCAAGTGAGATATTTATAACTCTTACACCTAAGGCTCAGGAACACAGCAAAAGTGGGACTAAATAGATTGAAGAGTGCTAAGGTACAGAACAATTACTTCGTGAGAGTTTCTTCAGGACAGGGCAAGGATTTTTCTCCCATGAGCTCTCAATAATATGGATGTCTGCACAAGACATACAAAAACTACACCAAGTAACTCACCACAAGGTCCCACACCTAAATGAAGAGCCATAGGTAATCAGTGTTACTATAAAGAGTAGAACCACCTTTAATTTTGGGGGGTTTGTTGGGATTTTTCAGGGTTCACAGACTTTATTGGTTCAACAATGAACAGCAAAGAAAATGTTAACTATCACTCTAGGGGTGTCGATGTAGATTTGAAAGGCACCCTTGGAAAATAGTTTTTGCTTTTATTCCTTTTGTTGTTACTGTTTTTTAGTGACAAGACTGAAACTATAAACACACACAAATGGGTCAACTCTAATTATACACACACACACACACACACACACATATATATATATACATATATATATATATATATATATGTATACACACACACACACTAGATGAAGAAGTTGAAGGGAGTGGGGAATTGAAATGGTGCAAATACAAAGTATTCCTATGTGAAAGCTTCAAAGTATCTTTTTCACTCATGCAATCATGTTTTAAATTATATATTCTTTGATAAGGTTGTAGATGCATGTGATATATTTTGAGACAGATATATATCACTCTATATTCGGGAGCATCCACACCTAAATCAGCAGCCAATCAGATGGCACCCTCACCCCAGAAATATAGTACCAGAGAACTGCAATAACAGACACCTACAGCTTAGACCACTGATGCAAACAGACTAATGAGAAGTATAATAAAGAAACATAATAAAGAAACTATAATATAAACCCACATACTCATGGAACCTGAGCAACTCTCTACTTAATGATCAGGGAAGAAATAAAGAAAGAAATTAAAGACTTTCTAGAATTCAATGAAAATAGAAAGTACAACATACCCAAAGTTATGGGACACAATGAAAGCAGTACAAAGAAAAAAATTCATAGCACTTATAGCCTTCATAAAGAAATCGGAGAGATCTTATACTAGCAATTTAACATCATACCTGAGAGCTCTAGATCAAACAGAAGCAAACAGATCCAAGAGAAATAGACCACAGGAAATAATCAAACTCAAGGCCAAAATCAATCAGTTAAAAAAAAAGAGAGAATAAGACAATCAACAAAACTAAGAGCTGACTCTTTGAAAAAAATTACCAGATAGAAAAAAACCTTTAGACAAACTAACTAAAAGGCATAGACACAGTATCCAAATTAACAAAACCAGAAATGAAAGGGAAACATAACAAAAGAAACTGAGGACATTTAAATCATTAGGTCTTGCTTGGAAAACCTGTACTCTACAAAACCAGAAAATGTAAACAAAATGGATGACTTTCTTTACATATACCACATACCAAAGCTAAGACCAGGTAAAGTATCTAAACAGTCCTTATAACCATAAGAAAATAGAAGCAGTCATTAAAAGTCTGCCAATGAAAAAAAAGACCAGGACCAGATTGTTTTCCTGAAGAATTCTATCAGATTTTTAAAGATGAGCTTATAACAATATTCCTCAAAATATTACCCAATATACAAACATAAAGAACACTATGTAATTTATTCTGGGAGGCCACAGTTTGTGTGGTACTTAAACCACACAAAGACCCAATAAAAAAGGAAAGCCAGATCAATTTTGATTACAAATATCAATGCAAAAACACTCAATAAAGTTCTCGCAAACTGACTCTACAACCACATCAAAAACATCATTCACTGTGATCAAGTAGACTTCATACCAGGGATGTAGGGATGGTTTGATATATGAAAATTCACCAATGTAATCCATTATATAAACAAACTGGAAAAAAATCACATGATCAGCTCATTAGATGATGAAAAGCCTTTGAAAAATTCAATATCCCTTCATGTTAAAAGTCTTAGAGACATCAGGGATTCCAGGCACATACCTATACAGAGTAAAAGCAGTATACAACAAGCCAATAGCCAAAATCAAATTAAATGAAGAAAAAAATTAAAGCAATCCCACTAACTTCAGGATAAGGCTTCCTACTCTCTCTGTCTGTTCAATATAGTACTTGAAGATGTAGCCAGAGTTATAAGACAATCAAGAAGATATAAATTGAAAAGGAAGAAGTCAAGGTATCACTGATAATATGATAGTATATATAAGTGACACTCAAAATTCTACCAGAAAATCCTATAGCTAATAAACTTTAGCCAAGTGGCTAGGTATAAAATTAACTCAAAGAAATCAGTAGCCCTCCTGACATGTGCTGCACTGTGTTCATAGCAACTTTATTTATAATAGCCAGAAACTGGAAACAACTCAAATGTCCATCTGCCAAAGAATGAATATAGAAAATGTGGTTCATTTACACAGTAGAATACCATTCAGCTATTAAAAGCAAAAGCATCATGAATTTTGCAGGCAAATAAATACATAAAACTAGAAAATATCATCCTGAGTGAGGTAAACCAGACCCAAAAGAACATGCATGACAGGAGCCTAGCATAACTGACTTCTGAGAGGCTCTACCCAGTAGCTGACTGAAACAGATGCAGATACCCATAGCCAAAATATTGGACAGAGGTTGGACACTCTTATGGAAGAGTTAGAGGAAGGATTAATGGCCATGAAAGGGATAAAAAAGAAACCTCTATAGGAAGACCAACAGAGTAAACTAACCTGGACCCCTGGAAACTCTCAGAGACTAAACCACCAACCAAAGAGTATACATGGGCTGAACTAAAGCCCCCTGCACATATGTAGCAGTGCAGCTCAGTCTCTATGGCTTCCATGGAGAGAGAATATGTCTAAGCCTACAGAGACATGATTCACCTGAGTGGGGAGATACCAGGGGCGGCCCATCCTCTCAGAAGAGAAGGGGGATGGGGATAGGAGGAAGGACTCTATGAGTGGGGGCCTGGGAGAGAGAACAGTTTTGGGGAGATTAGATGATAGACAGATGTAGAGAGCCATGCCCGAGCTGGTTCTGCCGCCATTCCAAGATGGCGCCGACATCCTGTCACCACCCCCAGCCTGGGACAAGCAAACAAGTTCAGTGCGCATGCGCTTGTTACAAAGCCACATAAGTCACCGCCAATCCCGGGGCGTAACTTGAGGTAATGGGCAGTCAGCCAATCCTGATGACACACGTCTCACTGAGGTGTATATAAGTGGGACCCATCTTGGGCTCGCTCTCTTCTTCCACATGATGTAATAAAGATTTGCTTGCAGAAGGATTCTGGTGTCCACATCCGTTCTTGCCGGCGAGGCGGCAGCATGGGCACTTACAGAGAGACAGACAGACAGACAGACAGACAGACAGAATGAGTCAAAGCACAGCATATACAACCAACATGCTAGCACACATTCATGCACAAAATAAAAGTCTCTATGACATCTGTGGGCAATCCCTGGTGAGCAAATGTTTATATTACCCCAATTCTACAGGAGGAGAGATGGGGAAAGAATGGAAACCACATTTAATAAAATGATAACAGAAAACTTTCCGTCTTGAGAGATAGAGAGATGGGCATGATATCCAGATCCATGATGCTCAAAGAATGTCAATTAGATTCAATTCAAAGATGTTCTCTCCAAAATCAGAAGACAGAGAATTATAAATGAACAGAAAAAAAAAAAAAAAAAGTATCAACTCACACATATCAGGTGTGGTTGTTCCTGTTGTCAATTTGATAGGAGCTGGGATCTAAGCAGAGACCTCTAAGCAGCCTGTGTGGGATTATTTAGCCCCTGGTGGTGCCTGTGAGAATGGTGTTTACTGGGTTAATTGAGATGTGAGGACCCATCAGAGAAGTGGGCGGCACGGCTTCTAGGTCTTGAGTCCTGTACTTCATAGAAAGAAGCTGAGCTGAGCACAAGCATTCCTCACCTGTTCCTAATTGTGGATGCACTGAGACCAGACCAGACACTTAAGTTCCTGCCACTTTCCCTTCCCCGGCATAATGTACTGTGCACTTCATCTGTGCTCAGAATAAATGCTTTCTCTCTTAAGGTGCTTTCGTCAGGTTATTACAGAAACTGGAAAAGCAACTCAGATACCAAGGAAATCATCTGTGGTCGGCAAGAGATTCCTTAGAAGAGACTGCCTGTCTGTTGCAGAAGAGAATGGAATGATATATCCAGAATGTTGAAAGAAAAGGAAGAAGACCATTAAAAAATCCATGGACTCATCATAGGTGCTCTCCAGACATGAACAAGAAATGACAATTTTTTTTTCCTCAGTCAAGAGAATCTAAGAAAACTCACTGCCACTAGACCAATATTAAGGGGATATCTAAGTGAATTCTAAATCTAGATATGAAAGGATGGTAGTTATCATTATGAAATTGTAGAATGCACTAGTAAAGCAGACACCCAAATGAAAAAGAAAGAACCAGTCAACAGAGACAAAGAGTAAGAAGAGGAAAGATTATTTGGTAACTATTAACACAGTGGCAAAGATAGGTTACTGCGTGTCAATAATGGTTTCAAATGTAATTGAATTAAGTTCCCAAGGAAAGTGTGTATGCTGGCCAGTAAATGTGGTGGTATATGTCTATAATCTCAGCTCAGAGGAAGCAGACACAGGAAGACTGAAATCTGAGGACAATACAGGCGTCATAAGGATAGGTCAGGCTGAGATATGTAGCAACACCTTATCTCTAAAATGCAAATAAGTAAATAAGTAAATAAATAAATATGAAAGAGAGAAACATATTCTAGTCAAAGGGGTGAAAATAAAAACATAAGAGTAAACATAGCCTGATTGTATGGTGCCTGCATGAAATTAAATTCAATACTGAAGATGTGCTGACTAAAAAGTGAAGGATAAAAAAACAAACCCCACACGAACAGAAACCCAGAGTGGCGGGGAAAGCTTGTATCCAGAGTGACACACCTCAAAGAAATAATCTTAAAGTTAAGAACTATAACACAGGCAAGGTTATCGTTAACCTATAATGTTAAAAATAATGAGTTCAACAAGAAGACATAACAAATATATACACACATACACCCAACAAGAAGGACACAGATAAACTAACAGGGGAAGAGTGTTTCTTGAGACCATACTTATTGTTCCTAGAAGACATTTTGAGGAGAAATGGCAGCAAGGCATGGGCATTATTATCTCAATAAGACCAATAGAGGAGTGGGAAGGACTTGGGACCCTATAAAGAATGTAATCCAGAATTGACTTATCAGACTCTCAACCTTGAGGGTCTCCCCTTCTAAGGGGATAAAGTTGTTATTTGCAGCTTCTTGTGTCTAACTTTTGTCTGTCCTGGTTATTCACTCATTTCTGTCTGTCCCAGGGAATGATCTATGGGACCCCCGAAGATGAACACAAGCACACAAAACAAACAAAAGAACTAGATTCTAAGGAAGATATACTCAGATACAGTGCCAGGACCTGCACGCATGTGCATGTCCATGCATTCACACACACACACACACACACACACACACACACACACACACACACACGCCTTGCACCCAACAGACACATAGAGAACACTGTCCAGTGCTGAATCGCACAATCACAGTCATCCTTCTCATTAATTCAACTGAAATGTTCTTCAGGACAGACTACACTTACATCCATAAAATAAGTCCCCAGCAATGTTTTAAAAACAAAATCTATCATGGAATGAAATTACAAATCAAATGCAAAACCAAATGGAAAATTTATAGTTACTTGGACTTATACTTGAAAAGAAAACTTGAGAGGTCATCTCGCTCCAGTAAGAATGGTAGTTAGCAGAAATACTGAAGATGGTGGAGTACATGACTTTAATCCTAGAATTTGGGAGAAGGGGTGCAGTTCTACAGGAGGTCAAGGCTAGCCTGGGCTACATGGTGAGACACAGTCTAAAAACAAAGACTGACTGACCATAACAAGAAGTGGAGTGGTAATAGCTTGTGAGGTCAAAGCACAAACTTGATGACCTGAGTTTGATCTCCAGAACCCACAGAAAAGTTAAATAAGAGAGGAACTCCTCACAGTTTTCTCTGACCCTGACATGTTCACAGTAGAATATATAATTATAATAATATAATTAATAATATTTTTAGATTAATAGTGTTGTCAAAGACATGAAGAGAGAAGCCTATACACATTATTGACTAGGGTTCAGATTAGTGCAACGATATAGAAAACAGGTTGTTGTTTTCATTATAGAAAATGGATTGTTGTTTCATGTAAATACAAGAAATAGAATTACCATATGCCTTAGCAGTTCTAATATGAGTATACAAAGAAACTGAACTCAGTATGTAAAATGAACACAAAACAAAAAAAACAAACAAAACAAAGTCCTTCCCAGATGGTAGGCAACATACAAAATTAATCTAGCTGCCCACTGATGGATGAATGAATAAAAAAGATATGAAACATTAAACAATTGAATACTATCCACCCGTAAGAAGCACAAACTTTCATCATTTACAGCACAGATGAGCTTGTAGGATATTACATTAAGTGGAACAATGTAGGCATAAGGGACAAACACTATACTCTCTTATATGTGTCAGTGCCATTGAGAAAGAGCATACCATAACAGTTACAAAGAAAGATGGAAGCAGTTACAAAGGAGGGTAGGCCACAAGAGTATAGGTACCATATACAAGACAAATGATTTGTACTGTATAGAAGAGCATAGAACAGTGCTTGCAATAATAAATAGTAAAGCATTATGGCTAACATTAATTAATTGTGTATCTCAAAAATAGTAGGATTTGAATTACTTTCTCTCAAAATGACAAATTTTTGCAGTTGATATGCCATATTCCTTGATCATCTATGCCCATCATATCTATCCACTAACATTTTTAAATTAAGAAAAAAAATATGGTAATATGGCAAAACATTGTTCAAGAAAGCTTTTGCATCGTATGTGCCTCCAAAAGCTGTAAATAACATGTCTTAGTTTAGTTGTATTGCTGTGAAGAGACACCATGACCATGGCAACTCTTAAACATTTAATTGGTACTGGCTTACAATCTCAAAGGTTCAGTCCACTCTTATCATGTTGAGGAGTAGAGTCATATGCAGGCAGACATGGTGCTAGAGAAGGTACTGCTGAAAGTACTCCATTGTGATCCATAGACAGCAGAAAGAGACTGTGTACCACACTGGACATAACTTGAGCATAGGAGACCACGAAGCCTATCCTCACAGTGCCATACTTCCTCCAACAAGGCCACACCTACTCCAACAAGCCAAGGCCTTCTCATATTGCCACTCCCTACAGGCTAAGCTTTCAAACACCAGTCTATGGGGGCATACCTATGCTAACCATCACACAACAGCTGCTCAGATTCATCAGATTCATTACTATATTTATTTTATTTATTTACTTATTTGCTTTGGGTTTTCTCTGAACTCCACATGTGCACAGTAGTGTGCACACCTACAAACACACACATAACTATTATTAATACCCATTATTATTATATAATATCAATAATTTTAAATGACTAGTCCTGGAAAATTCATGAAGAAAGAAACCTGTGCTCACTATTGGCTTAAAATGACCTAGTTTGAAGTAGGGTTTTCTTGCCTCACTTTTGATCCTATTTCTTGAACTTCCTAAGTGCTAGACTAAAAGGTGTGCACCATGTCTGTCAGGGTATTTTTTATGTCTGTCAATTCAACACTTTGGAATATTTTGGTGCTTATATTCTTCAGCTAGTTATGAATGTAAATGCTTTTCAGCTAAAACAAAGGAAGTAGTTAACTCTCCCCAAAAGAACTAAATACTTTTTGTGTTAGCCTGGTTCCCAGCTTAGAGAAACAGTTAATAAGCAATAACTCCTAAAACATCCACCACATACATGTTATACTACTCTAGTATCTAGGCAAGGGTGTTAAAGTCAATGTCAGAGGTACCTGCAGGGACTTTCAGGAAAGTGGCAGCTAGAGAGAAGGTAATATCAGGTGATTTTTGCAGCCATTTAACTAATTTATTTTGGAATCCTGAATTCAGTAGTTTACACACACACCCTTCCCTCTTTCTGCCTCCTTTCCCATTTCCTGCCAGTCACCCAGAGCTTCAGTGTTGTTGAATGTTGCAAGAAATACTTTATGCACAAAACTGCAGTGCTCATTAATGCTCGCTCGGTGGGGAAATGTGGAGGAATGGAATTCTGCAGCTCTATCTCTCTTCATGGGAAATAAAAACTGATATCTGAAAGGAGCAACTTGCAGTAAAATATTATTTTTCTTTTTTTTTCCCTGGGATTTCTAAGTACTGCCAGTTTCAAATACTTTATTATAGATAATCCTTCCCAATTTAAATGTCCAAGTTTTCAATAAAACAGGCCTCATGAAAAGCAAATAACTTTGCAAATGTGATTTCAAATTTTGCCTTCAGAGGATCCAGCACATTCCTCCATTTCAGTCAGAGGTACAAAGTGTGGATCTGAGGGGAGAACTGGCTTATGAAATTTAAAATGATTGTCAGGTGACAGGACTTGTAAAATATTCCTAGTGCTTGTGACTGCATAGTCGCTATGGATATTTCAAAGTCAGGGTTTTAAAAATATTCACAGCAATATTAAATTTAAAAAGAAATCATCATTTTTTTACAAGGTTTGAAGCTTTTTAATTTTTTTAAAATGTCTCTTTTATTCCAGGCTGGCCTTGAGGACATTTGTCCAGAGATGACCTTGAACTTCTGATCGTTCTGCTTCTATTTTCCAAGTGTAAAGATTACTGGCCTGTGCCATACACCTGGCTTGAACTTGGGGGTCTTGCACAAAAGGGCACTCTGTTTCCCAGCTGAGATCTATTCCTAAACCCTCCTTTTAGCTTACTTTTGACAATAAAGCTTACTTTCCTCAATAAAGAATGGTTTATCTATCCAAATTATTATACAAACCAGAGTCACTTGTTATTTTATTCGCGAGTTGTAAAGGAAAACTTGAATCTGCTCTAGGTATTGCTTAAAACAGAGTGAAAGAACCTTGTACTTCTATGAAATGTGTGTAAATGTGAGCATGAGGTCATAATGCTGATTTCAAGTCCCCTATCAGATTTAGGATTGGTAAAAATCCTTTCCCAATCTGTTGGTGGCCTTTTTGTCTTATTGACAGTGTCTTTTGCCTTACAGAAGCTTTGCAATTTCATGAGTTCCCATTTGTCAATTTTTGATCTTACAGCACAAGCCATTGCTGTTCTGTTTAGGAATTTTTCCCCAATGCCCATATCTTCGAGGATTTTCCCCACTTTCTCCCCACCAAACCCAGACACTATTGCATTTGCCAGCAAGATTTTGCTGAAAAGGACCCTGATATAACTATCTCGTGTGAGGCTATGCCAGTACCTGGCAAATACAGACAGGGATGCTCATAGTCATCTATAGGATGGAACGCAGGGCCCCCAATGGAGGAGCTAGAGAAATTACCCAAGAAGCTGAAGGGGTCTACAACCCTTTAGGTGGAACAACAATATGAACTAACCAGTACCCACAGAGCTTGTGTCTCTAGCTGCATATGTAGCAGAAGATGGCCTAGTCGGCCATCATTGGGAAGAGAGGCCCCTTGGTCTTACAAACTTTATATGCCCCAGTACAGGGGAATGCCAGGGCCAAGAAGTGGGAGTGGGAGGGTAGGGGAGCAGGGCGGGGAGGGGGGTATAGGGAACTTTCAGGATAGCATTTGAAATGTAAATAAAGAAAATATCTAATTTTTAAAAAAAAGAATCATGGGACAGCCAATGGCTGAGCAGGGAGATGGAGGAGGGACTTTTAGATTGCTCTGCAGGGAAAGGCCATGAGAACTAGCAAGGAGAACAGACTTAAAGGACTGCCAACATGTAGGATTCCAGGACAGTGGCCCTCTGAGCCATTCCTCCTATTGAGTTTGGGATAGAAGAGATGAAATAAAGATTTTAAAAGATGTTAACTCAGGAATACCAGAGGAGAGTGTGTGCTAGGTGCTGGGAAGTTTAGAAGTGTCTGGCCATTGAGCTAGTCAAGGTATACCAAAATTAGTTGGCATGTGTGTGTGTTTCATTCTCGGATGCAGAGCTCTTGGGCAGGTGCAGCAGTCGACCTACTGGGAGCCAAAGCAGATTAACTAATTCACTGCTACACCAAATATCTGTCAAATGTGCTAGCCTGAGTAGGCCACTACAGTGCAGTGGTTGGCATTAGCTTTATACCCATGCATATAAGGGCAGAATTGGATTCAGTGATTTAGAAAACTAAACTAAACAAATCCATGAAATTGCGAGGGGAACACAGTGGAAGTTCTGGGAATATGAAATCCTTAAGCAATGAAATAAAAATATATTTAAAGACAAAGTGAATACATAATATCATATGCTACAATATGTGAGACACTACAGACAACAGCAGAACACAAATATTTAGGTCATAGCAACAGGAAAGACAACATTCTAAATGAATAAGCCAGTATGCACAAGGCTTGTATTGGTCGGTACCAATTGAAGTCCTAGAGCTGAAAGGAAAAGTGGGTGCACCCCCCCATCCATAATCCAGAAGCAATCTCAAGTTGATAGCCAATGCAAATTAAAGTTCAGTTCTCTCCAAGGGAGTCTCGCTGGTGAAACAAACTACTTTTATGTATAGGCTGAAAGCCCATAAGTAAATAGCCAACAAAAAGTGAACTCAAAAGCTTCTTCAAAGGTTCCCTGTTTGTTTCGTAATGCCATGCCAGGGCTCTTTTTCTTTTCTTTTCTTTTCTTTTCTTTTCTTTTCTTTTCTTTTCTTTTCTTTTCTTTTCTTCTGTTTCTGTCTTGTAGATGTTGGCTAAAGCCTAAATATGTCTTTTCTGGCACTCTAGGTTTGCTTATTTTTTCTTCGAAGACCTACCCCACCCACCCCACCCCCACTCTGTGGCTGTTTGTCTGGCATGTAACTGACTTCTTTGCCAGTTTAGCTCAGATAGCTTTGTATATTTCTGTCCTCCATCTTCCTCCTCCAGGCAGCTGCCAAGATTTATACACACACACACACACACACACACACACACACACACACACACACACACGTAACAGAAACATCCAAAAAATGCCATTAGCCACATATGTGTCAACAATCCAGAAACAATGCATTTGGTATTAAACAAAAAGAGCACTAGCAATCACTTCATATGTACTATACGTCCATGTTTTTAAATCTACAAACTTTCAAACAATGCATAAAATTTAGACCGAAAACTCTTCATATTTCTAAACACACACACACACACACAATATCTATTGTAATAAAACCGTTCTAAAATACTTGTTTATAAAGTTGTCATTTAAAAGATGACTATAAAGTTATTCAAAAGATTATCGTTTGTTTAGTCAAAGACCCAACAAAATAACCAAAAAAATTATAAATTAATATTTTACTGTAATATTGAAAAATAAATTTGATGAGATGATAAATTATCAAATTTAATAAGATAAAATCTTGATAATTTTACAATGTATATAATTATGTCTTAAATATGCTAATGTAAGTTATTTACGATGAAATGCTATACCTATTAGCAATTATTTAAATAGCAAAATTACCCCATCTCAATATATATATAATATATATATATATTGTTCTTTTGAGATATATAGATATATTTGCATAGTTATATGTATGTAACAAGACCAAGAAGTAGTACCTCTACATATAGGTCAGTCTAAAAACTATTTTTCATATGTATGTATATGTGGTATGTGTCTGTTCATACATGTTCTCCTGCATGAGAGCACATATACACATGTATGTTCTTATATGTGGAACCTGAATTTGATGCCAGGTAGATTCCTTGATCATTCCCCACCTTCTATATTGAGGCAGGAACTTACACTAAACCCATAGATCACTGCTTCATCATATCAACATAACTCCAAGAGACAAAGCCAGTCACCAAATAGCAGTTCCAGAAGTGCTTTAAAAATAAATAAATAAAGACCAATGTTCAAAAGAGCTCAGAAATAAAAGGAGGCAAAGAGTGATTTGTCTTTATCACAGAGAAACTCGCTGTAATGGCTAAACTTGGTTGCCAGCTGGATTGGATTTAGAACCAGCTAAAACAGGCCTCTGAGAGTCTGCGAGGGTATTTCCTGGAAGGATTAACTGTATGGGGAAGACCTTCTCTGAGGAGGCGTAGTACCATCTGGCTTACTGTCCAACTGTCCAAAAGATCAATTGCCATAAAGAAGAAATTAAGTAACAAGAAAAAAATTGGAGTGAAAATTTCCACTGCCCTGACTTAAACTTCCCTTTGATTTTTAATGATTGATATAATACTGATAAGAAAGCTTGGAAAACAGGGCTGGTGAGGTAACTCAGCAGATAAATGTGCCTGATGAGCAATCTGGCAATTGAGCTCAATCTCTGGATCCCAAAGAGAAAAGGTAGACCTGATCGATACAAGGCAGTCACATGTGTAACAGTGCTTGCACATGTACAGAGAGAAAGGAAGAGAGGAGAAGAGACGAAAAAGAAGAAGGAAGGGGAGAGCAGAAGAAAAGATAAATAACAAATAAATATATTAAAACCCAGAAAAACAACATTTGACTGCAGGACATTTCTTTTACAACATTACAGATGTGGGTGTTGTGAAAGATATAGGTTGCTATTTAAGAGTGCTGTAATGCACCTAGCAAATATGAAGATAACCCGTGTGTATACTCACTGTTGATTAAAACAACAAAGTACGTAAAGTGAGGTCAAGAAACTCACAAAACTCAAAGAAATGCATGAAAGACTTCAGTTCATGCCCAAAAGAACGAAACTGGGGTCAAAAGTTTACAGGGCAACCCGTGCCATCATGAGGGCACAGAACTTCCCCTGAGTGAGGGGGAGTACGTGAAGCCATTGGGCCAGTTTCTGGCAGGGTCTCAGGGTCTAGATCTGCATGTTGACAATCTAATTTAAAGAAATTGCTTTTGACAGGCCCTGTGTGTTCTTCCACAGTAACTTCTCAGGGCAAAAGGAGTCCTCTTGTGATGTGAGGAGGGATAAAGATGAAGACATGCCCATTGTATCACTGCAGGGCATAAGCAAGGTTACCTGGTATTCTATTTACTGCAGTCTACTTTGGAAACTTAGACCGGCTTGACTCCCTCTTTCCTTCCCAGTCTGGTGCCATTACCAATAGGACAGTTGGGGATATAAGGCCTGGATCGAATCACACTGACATGAACTCAACAAAAAACACATGTTCACTACTGATTTCAAACTTTGTGTTTCTCAAAAGAAATTCAAGACACAACCTATTTTCTTAATCAATTAACTAGGCCTTTTGTCAATACTTGAGAGAGACTTCAACCCTTAAGGAAAATGTTGTCTGCTTGCCCAATCCATCCCCAGTTCTACAGTGTCATTTTAAGGAAAATGACACTTTTCATAATTTAAAGAACACCATTTTTTCCTCTAATATATTTTGATTCACCATAATCAAGTGATTTATGAAAATAAAAGTTGGTAACTTTTGCATCTAGAAGTTATTTCAAAGCTATTCGGCTTTAATCACCACTTCAGTTTAGGCTATTATTCCCAAAACCTCAGAAATCATGAGCCCTACCCTTACATAAACAAAATCATGTTAAATTTAAGAAATATTTTCCTTGGTCAGCAGAGAGATGCTTAGCGAAGTGTCATTGCCACTGGGGTTAGAAAAACAAGGAAAACAAAGGGTCGTGAGGAGGAAAGGGAGTCTGTCTCCCTGGGACCTTGTTTTCCCTCATTGCTCAGTGAGAATCCAGAAATTTGAATGCTACAGATAAAGCCAAAATTCTATACAGAGATAATGTGCATTCTCCTAAAAACTTCTAAAAGAAACAAACACCAAAAAAACTTCAAACATCACATCACCACTCAACAAACGCATGAAGTTTTTTGTTTGTTCGTTTTTTGCTAGGCAGGACCACAGGTTTATTGGGGGCTGCACACACACACACACACACACACACTCACACACACACACACACTCACACACACACTCACTCACAGCATCACTCCACAATGGCACACTTACTCGGGACATCACACTGGCCTCTGCCATCCACATAGGGCCCAGAGGCCGTGGGTTCTGGCCTCCTCCCCTGTGGCCTAGACCCTATGGGGTCGTTCCTCTGAGCCAGCTGAGGAAGGGAGGTGCCTGTTGGGGTGGGCCTTGGGCCTGGCAGGGGAAGAGCAGGCAGGTTGGTCCAGTAAGCAGGGCCACGGGGAGGCCCACCTCACTCCAGGGACTGCAGCATCAGCAGCTGCTTCAGCACCTTTTTCTGGCTGATCTCTTGGATTTCTCCTGCCAGGAACATCTGTGGTGTAAACCTTGTAGAAGATGAACACGAAGTCTAATTCACAGACATTGTGGAAGGATTCATTTAACACTTCTATGAAGTTGTGGATGGCCTCGCGATATGCCAGATTGCTGTCGTTGACGTCCAAGCAGATGCGGAAAGTAGAGGCCAGCGTAGCATCAGTAATGTGTACTTGGCATCCCTGACAATGACCACGGCATGCACCTCCACAATCAATTGCTGCTTCTCGTCGTCATGGAACTGCATGTACCACTTGGTCAGGCGCATCTTGCCTGCTCGGTTCTGGATGAGGATGAATCAGAATATGGCGACCCCTGTCTGGACCCCAGAAGCACTGGTCCCCTTGTAACAGGGAGGCCTCAGCTCTGCTTCCACATGAAATATTTTTATCTAGGACCAGAGTATTTATATCTTGCATATTACCATTTACATACTGTAACCTAAACAATGCACCTTATAATTCCATTGATTAAAGTGAATTATTTAAAATAATATATACATTCATATTTTTAAATTTTAAAACTTTGCTTGCTAAGCCCTCCTGTGAATAATACTCTTATGGTAATAAATCTTCTCTTCCCCCTCTCTCTCTGTCTCTGTCTGTCTGTCTGTCTGTCTGTCTGTCTGTCTGTCTGTCTCTCTTTCTCTCTCTCTCTCTCACACACACACACACATACACACACATGCATGCACACATGCATGCACGCATGCACGCATGTGTGTGCATACTCTGAAGCAGCCTATATCTTCTTGCACATATGACTGGCTAAATATTCCTTATGCTCCCCAGTTTTGCATCTTCTTCCTACATTCTTTTCTGTTGCAGGCTGCTGGTGACTGTGTGGTGGCCTTCTGTGCCTTCTGCTGCTGTTACATTACCACATGTGAGAGAGGCTTTGATTCAAATAATTGCTCAATTTACTGGTGTGTTTTCTCACACCCAGTTCACATTTGAAGTCATATTTTCTGGAATATTGTATTTTCTGTCATGTTAAATTCTCTATCCTTCAATCAACCAGCCCCCAAACAAACTAATGGGATTTCTAAAGGAAACAACTGGTGACTCCAAGGAAAGACCTGCATCAAGCTAGTCTGCCTCCTTCCCAAATCTCAGTTATATACATTGTACGTTCTTTCTGTTACTGTGTGAACAGGCTTTTGGGAAAATAATTACCATTCTCATTATTGCCTTAAATAATACCCCAAATTATAAAAGTATTAATACCCAGACTCAACTGAAATGCTTAACCAACCTAAGCTACTTTACTATTGTAAGTCTCCAAGAATGGCTATTGTCTATGCTTTACAAAGGGGAGCTAAGAGGTTAAGAGATAAGCTTAAGGCTGGTGAATAAGTCAATGCCACTTTTGTGGGAGATCACAGAGATGCCAGGTGCATGCCTGGATATGCAATTAGAGGACCATGGTCTGAAGAATGGCTCACTGCAAACTCTGAAAGGCATATATTTTACTCAGGGCTTTCAGCTCTTTAAAATCAATCACATATAACACTTATCTGAACTAGCTAGTCCTTAAATTTGTCTTGTTGTTTTTGTGGTTTTGTTCTTTTTTCCTGAAAGCATGAATACTTGAAATATAAAACAAATACATTAAGACTATCAGAATCACCAGAGTCATGGGACATCATTTTGATAATCATTATTAAAATGCCATGGAGGGGTATCCTTTTTAAATTTGCAGTATTTTACTATTCTGAGAATATTCTTGAAAATTATTGAGTATTGTAAACTAGTTTCACAAGTGTATCAGAAATAAAACATAGAACAGAATCAAAGATACAACTTGAGAACAGTAGTTACAATAGTAAATATTGGGGAAAAGGGAATTTGGAACTAGAAAAAAAAGTGAAGGCATTGTACATTGAGCAAAAGTAAAAAAAAAAAAAAGTCCTCAATTCTCACATCAAAAAATTGGATTAAAAACAATACCCACCTATTTGTAGCCCCCAAGAAGCACATGTCCTCTGGGTGACAGAAAGAGGAAGTTTCAAGCACATGGGTAGAGCAAGCATAGTAAGAGAAGAAAAGACACGAAAAGGAATGGATATAGAAAAGGAGAAAGTCAAATTATCTTTGCAGACAGTATGTTCTGATATATAAGTACCTCACAGTCTCTACCAGAAAACTCCTAGAACTCATGAACAATCACAGTACAGCAGAAACCTATAAACCCAACATAAAAATATCCGTGATGCGTCACCCCTTCCTAGAATTAAGAACAAAGCACACATTGAAAGAGTTAAAGAA